>CATOZT010000001.1:0-372500 GCA_954870665.1 Stratiomys singularior | reverse complement strand
AAGCATCTTTACATCAAAAAAACTAATAAGGCTGTTATTTCATTACTAAAACAAGAAACAAAAAAAAGACTTAAAAATGTCTCTCTTAGAAAAGGAGTATCATCGAATGTCCGTTAGCATTTCGAAAGCCCTAAATCCAGTAGAGACAGCACTCAAAGTAAAACATGCTCGAGCGGCCATAATTGGTACATTTCGAACAAATGGTGGTCAAATGTTTTGGACTACTGCAATACGTCAGCCGCTTATGGATAATATATTTACTGCATGGAAATTTTGTCATTTGTCATAAGATCTTACGTGAAGGTCATCCACTATGCATTGAACATTCAATGCGACATCGAACCATGCTGACCGAATTGGGAAAGTTGTGGGGACACTTAACAGATGGCTACGGACAGAGTATTCATGCTTATACCAAATTGCTGTGCACCAAATTGGAATTTCATCAACGAAATCCACAATTCCCGGGCAATATGACACTATCGAAGGAAGAATGGGATCATTTGGGTGGCAACGATATAAACGTTCATTTTCAACTTGCAGTTGAAATGTTTGATTATATTGATGATATAATGTCAGTACAGCAAGCAATTTTCAATTCCGTTAACACATTCCGCATCACATCGATGACAGCGGCAGGACAATGTCGTCTAGCGCCACTTATTCCGCTCATACAAGACTCTAATCAACTTTATGACTTTCTAGTTCATCTAATGTTCAAATTACATTCGCATCTGCCAAATTATTTGTTGTCTGGACATCGCGATCGCTGCCGCGTTATTTTCAGACAACTGAAATCGTTCTACGATCAAGCACGCCCAAGTACAGACAGCATCAGGACACAAGGACCCGGTTCTAGGATACGTCACAGCATTCGTCCGGTTCAACAATACCACCAAATTGATGAGGTTTCTGGTTGTTCCAACCCTGACACACTCGGTGTACCTTGGTATAGACTTCTGGGACCTTTTCAAGATCGCGCCCATGCAGGTCAGTGCGGTAGAGCCTGTTGAAGACCGTCTAAATCCGGAGTTCCATCTATTGTCCCCACAGGATCAGCAACGACTTGAGTTGGTCAAACAGCAGTTTCCTTCTTACAACGAGAGAGGCTTGGGCAGAACCAGTCTCGTGTCACATAATATCGACACTGGTTCCGCCCGACCCGTTAAACAGCGACATTACGCTGTCTCCCCAGTTGTCCAGAAGCTGCTGTATGATGAACTCGATCGTATGTTGTCTCTGGGAGTAAAAGAGGAAAGTCTGACTTCCTAAAGCTCTCCTGTGACCCTGGTAAGGAAGCCCGGCTGGATGAGACCCTCAGGGTCTGGGTCGTCCCCACGATTGTTGCGACCACTGCTGCTTCGCTATTTCTCTACATAGCAAGGTACGCAAGTTGACGTCATTCCTTGTTCATTTATCCCATCTTCACCTTTTCCTCTCACATGTCATGTTCCTTTTCACCTTGTTCCTCACAATATTCATCCCAGTATCCACTCCAAATAGTTGGTACACAATCCAATATATTTGAATTTCATATAATTCAAATATGCTGGATTCTACCAACAACAATCCCTGCCTTTAGTTACCCGACGTCAACATCGCGAGTGGCGACGGAGATGCCTGATCTTTGTTACAAATAAACATTCATCAGGTGACTCTGGGCATAGTGGATCCGATTCAGGTTGTGGAACCCCGACTTCTGAGTTCGAATCCATCGTGGGTAGTAATCTTTTAACCTTTTGTCAGTTCCCCTTTTTCAGGGCAATTAATATCTTAATCCAATTGCCCTGGGGAAGTTGACCTGACCGAAGGGTGAAAGGTTAACATCCGCGAGCCGGTGAGGGACAGTTGTCGACAGCGGGATGCTGTACCGGTGACGACAGCGGGTTGGTGGTGATGGGGATTTGCTGGATGATGAGGGGTTGCTGGATGGTGCTGATGGAGGGTGGTCGGGAAGTTTTTTGTTCGGAAAGAGGAAGAGAGTTGGTCGACAAGTTGGTGGTGTTACATATAGAATTCTGAAAATTTTTATTCTAAATTTTTAAGTGAATTTATGCGATTTTATTAACGTTGTGTTACCCCACGGCTCAGTACTTTCAATTTATATTTCACACGTTGTTTTACGGAGATACAATTCATCGTGCGCCGGGAGAAATTAGTGAAATTGTTGAAATCGGTTTTTGGCTAGGAATCGTTACAAAAAATAACATTTTTGTTCGTTAAGGGCAAGATTTAAACAAGTAAAATACCAGGTAAAAATAAAATAAACAGGTAAAAATACCAATCGTGCGCAATTTTTTTTTGATTAAAACTTAAAAAAAAAAAGAAAAAAAAAAATTATGGTGTTCATTGTAATTGAAGAAAATCTCTGTGCCCAAGAGTACCATTTGAAAAATTGTGAAAGTGAAATATGAATTCGTTGCTTCCATTGGAAGCCAATTAAATTAAACATTTGAAAATAGTAGAGTTAGATAAAGGCGTGAAATGCTGAGAGGTGACAGTGAGAAAAATGTTTTTTTTAAAGGATACTCCATAAAAAAAAACAAGAAAAAGGGAAAAAGGAAATATATGGTGCTTATGTGACTTTGTAACAAAACCTATAAGAGACATTTTACATTAAATGAAAATCTTATCTGAATAAGCTTAAATTGAAAATCCAGCGAAATTATACTCGGTACGATTAAACTTTTATTTTGAATTGCACTCATCGTGAAAGGCTTTCTCTGAACGAGGAATAGTTGGTCATCGTATGCGACGAGAAAATATGGAAAACATCATCAGAAAAATCAAAAAATCAAAAAAAATCGGAAAAATAGAATAGGCAATTTATTATATTTATTTTTATAACTGCACTGAATATATAGCATGCTGTGAACCGTACCCGATCGGGTTTGGTGGTGGTATTTTTATTGGTATAGTATTTTTTTTTGAATTTTTCTTTATTTTGTTCTTTCTTCCTTTTTTTTATAGATTTAAATTTAAAAATTCTCTTTAAGTTTCTTTTTTTTTTTTTTCATTATATTTTTTTTTCTTTTTCTTGTTTTGTTTGTTATTTTAATAAAAAAAAAATGAATTAAAGTAAAATTTTTTTTTTCATTTCTCCGAGCCATCTCTCCTTCGTCCTTATCCCTTATTCCCCTCCAATTGGTAATGTTGTGTTTCTGAATTAGGTGGCCCAGCACGGGCAGTGATCTTCCCCGAACGACCCCGACCAGCTGAGCCTAGCCGGCCTCAGAATGCCACCTGGGGGAACATGAGATCACTGCCATATAAATGTCTGCGACCGCGGCAGCGTGATCGCAACAATGTAAGTATGCATGCATGTATGTATGTATGTATATATGTATGAATGTATGTATGTATGCATGTGTGTATGTAGGTATGTATATATGTATGTATGTATGTATGTAAGTATGTATGTATGTATGTATGTATGTATGTATGTGTGTATGTATGTATGTATGTATGTATGTGCGTATGTATGCATGTATGTATGTATGTATGTACGTATGTATGCATGTATGTATGTATGTATGTATGTTTGTATGTATATATGTATGTATGTATGTGTGTACGTTTGTATGTATGTATGTATGAATGTATGGATGTAAGTATGTATGTATGTATGTATGTAAGTATGTTTGTATGTATGTACGTATGTATGTATGTATGTCTGTATGTATGTATGTATGTATGTGTGTATGTATGTATGTATGTATGTATGAATGTATGGATATATGTATGTATGTATGTATGTATGTATGTATGCATGTATGTATGTATTCATGTATGTATGTATGTAGGTAGGTAGGTATGTATGTATGTATGTATGTATGTATGTATGAATGTATGTATGTATGAATTTTTGTATGTTTGTATGAATGTTTTTATGTATGTATGTATGTATTTATGCATGTATGTATGTATGTATGTATGTAAGTATGTATGTATGTATGTACGTATGTATGTATGTATGTATGTATGTATGTATGTATGTATGTATGTATGTGTGTATGTATGTATGTATGTATGTATGTATGTATGTATGTATGTATGTATGTATGTATGTATGAATGTATGGATGTATGTATGTATGTACGTATGTATGTATGTATGCATGTATGTATATATGTATGTATGTGTGTATGTATGCATGTATGTATGTATGCATGTATGTATGTATGTATGTATGTATGTATGTATGCATGTATGTATGAATGAATGTATGCGTGTATGAATGTTTGTATGTTTGTATGTATGTTTTTATGTATGTATGTATGTATGTATGCATGTATGTATGTATGTATGTGTGTATATATGTTTGTATGTATGTATGTATGTGGGATATATGGGATAGAATTTAGCAAATATATAAAATAGAATTCAGTAATCTGGCGGCAAAGGCAAGACACTCTTGGAATTTATTCAATATATGAATGGCCAAAATATTAGTACGTAGAATATTACAGTTTCTTCTAATTTACGGTGCACCTCTAAATTTTTGTACCTTATTTGATATTTTGTGTTTCTCTAATTTCCAATAGTTTCCTCTCTAAGTAATTGGCGAACTTTACACTCAAGATAAGGGCGAAGTACAATACTGCGAGACGGTGACGCGAGAGCACGACGAGAGTCTCGCAGCAAATGTCAAGCAGTTTCCGTAACATGCATTTGTATACGACAACATACAATGATTGCGATGCGTCGATGCAAGGCGGGAAATATTCGGAAAATGAATATTCCTCGCAACGATGTGCGTGACGTTTGTCAAATGCAATATGGCGCTTAAATGAAATTTGAAATTCAAACGCCGTAATTAATTTTTAAGTTCATTGGTTATTATGAATGAATTTTGAATGAAAATTTCGTGTATCCTAGTTAAGGCTTTTATTTACTTCACGAAGGAACATTCCAAATTCAAAAATCAAAAACAATTTTATTTAAAACGTCACCTATTTGACATTTGTCATATGAACATTAATGAACCCCGCATCGCGTGCATTGTAAATTGAATGCGGTGCGCGGCAACGAGGGAGAATCACATCGCGCTCAGGCATCGCCATCACGCAGTATTGTATTTTGGCCTTAATGGTTAATTTTTGTTAAAAACGATCAATATTCAATTGAAATCAAACATAAATGAGGCGTACTGCTGTTTTGCACAGAACAATAAAAATGCTTTCCACTCTTCGGGCGCCGAATGTTTGTGACACTCTGGGCATAGCGTAACAACAAGCAGCGCTAAAACTCCGAACAAACGACCGAGCTAACGGTATTCAAAAAATTCTACAGAGTTGCATTGGTGTTCATAAAAATGTTTATTTTTCCCTATTTTGTCTATCTATTTACATTTGGCTTGTAAACAAAACGAGCAAGAAATAAAAATATTTACTAACACTAATACAATTCTGCAAAATTCGTTAGATTGGTCGATGGTCGGAACGTTATCGCTGCTTGTTGTTACGCTATGCTCTGGGCTTGGAGAAATTGCACAGTGGTGTGATTGTTATGGCCTAAGATTGTTTCAGCTCTAGCATCGTGATATCGATGACATCGGTGATATGAGACTGGAAGGCCAAAAACCCAGACAAGCCCACACAATATTTAGTTTCCTTGGGTTCCATCAAGTTCAATTTGAAGTCCACAGTCGCAAGACTAAAGGAAACTTTCAAAAGAGCGAATTAATACACTGCACGTGTGATGAAAATTTTCCATCAGAGGTTTTTGGTTGGACATTAATTATGATGTAGCAACGACGGATAAATTACTATATCCAAATAGGATAAATTACGACCCCATACAGCATCATTCACCAGGGACACCATAAAGGATATTGGCTGGGAGACTTTATCACATCCACCATATTTTCCTGACATTTCGCCATCAAATTTTCACCTTTTCCACCAACCGGTGGTGTATCCATATATCCAGGATACAAACATGCATTAACCCAAAATCACTTTTTTCTTCTTTTTCCTTCACACTTCAGCCTTACTTTAATTTTGTGTTGTGTTGGGATTCATATTTTACAAATTTAAAAATTCTCCTAATATTGTATGTAACTAACGGCAAGCTACAATACATTAAAAGATATGAATCGCAAAATCGATGGACACAAAAATATAAAAAATGAACGTGTTGAAATGAATTTTCCGATAACAGAATGGGTCGTTTTCGAAAAAGATGTCAGATTTCAAGCCAATTCTTCAAAAGTATGTATGTATCATTGTAAAAAAGAAATATTTTGGAGATATGAATTCAAATATTTTCCTAATTTTGTTAATGCATTCTCGAATTCTGGAATCTAAATTTTTGTCAAACTGTAGTGTAGTGTAGTGAAATAAAAGAAATATAAATTGGATACTCTTGTAAAATTATTTTTGCGGAAACTGATGATAATTAAAAGGACGGTGAAATGGTCTGAAAAGTGATTCGATCGTTTTTGAATTAATTGCCCAGTCAATGGGCACAATGATGAACTCATCAATGTTGTCTACTTATTTCCAACATTTAATTTCCTAGCAATAAATGACACTATTCTTGACTACAGACATATAATGTTAAACAAATTTTCAAATTTAATAAATACTTTTTAATATTACTTAACAAGTCATTTTTTTCGGGGTGCCCGAATAAATATTTAACAAATATTTAAATTTAACATAGAATTTCATAAATATATGATTTCAGCAAACATGTATTTTTTCCTAAATTTATAACATTGTCGCCTAGAATCTACAATTTACAATTCTTGGTTGCTGCATGGTTGAAATGATAAATTATCTAGGCGCAAATAACAGATCAAGTATACTTACTATAAGCCCTGCTCATCATCATAGATTTTTATAAAATGTTTCACAGATTCTAGCGTACTTATTTTTTCAATTTTATCATTTTGATAAAAACTAAGCTGGCGTTCTTAAGGTATTATCATATTTCTCCGCTGCGACACTAAGAATATTTTGAAGATTCGCAAGGTTAATGTTTTTCGCATTTTCATAATATTAGTTAGTCTGAGCGGCCCATTGAAATTTGGCGCATTATACTTCATGGCAACATTTAAAGTTTCGTTGCGTAGAATATCAAAGTTCTTTAATTGTGCACTACAAGTTCGAGTGGAAATATGATATGTACAGCGATGCCATTACAAAGTGCGTTATTTTGTAAGTATTGCATTAGTAAGTACATTCGTATTAGTGAGTGTTCTCCCGTGAATATTATGCGATTTTAAAAGTATGCGATAGATATAGCCAACCGATATTGGTCTCATATACCAAATGAAGTGAAATATTGATACATAATGAATTTCGCTACAAGAGGTAACATAATTTATGAAAAACAAGAAAGATGATTAGATACAACATCTGAAATTGTACCCCGTATTTTAAATACCGCAAAATTTTTGATACTTCATAATTTTTGTACTTCTATACTACATAGGCTTCTATTTGACATGGAAATGAATGAACGAGTTCTTCAATGAGCGAAAGTTAATAATTTTGTTTTGAGACTGAAATCAAAGAGTGAGCTAAGTAAACCTATTCTTAATATCCTAACACGAGTTCCACGTATATCCATGCCAAAGGTGGTATATATATTATATACCTAATAATCACAAATCACCAAATCAATATTACGCTACTAAAGCAAATTAACTCCCACCAGATGCTTCATTATGGTATTGTCTCTATGTTGTTCGTTTCTTAAAATATTTTTTTGAATAAAGCATAAAAACTATTCTTTCTATTTTTAAACTTTTCATATTTATTAAAAAAATTCTTGTTAGATTCCATTTTTAGGTTGATATTTTTATTTTGCAACAGACAGCTGTTTCGAGGCCGATATGGTCCCTTCTTCAGTGTTATGTCTATTATAGTCTATAATAGACATAACACTGAAGAAGGGACCATATCGGCCTCGAAACAGCTGTCTGTTGCAAAATAAAAATATCAACCTAAAAATGGAATCTAACAAGAATTTTTTTAATTTTTTAGAAGGTTGCAAACATCCGAACCAACAATTGGAAATTTTCATATTTGCTTTGTTTCCTCGCCACCTGATTTATGATATTTCACATTGCAAGAAAAACAAAAAAAAGTATGATAACATTTAATTGAATTGAACTCCTTTCATTCTATGAAAATGTTGATTCATGCATCTGGAGCGAATTAAGGGTTTTTAGAACCAAACAACCCTTTTATCAAATATTTATTTCACAATAAGACTTTTCTAAGTTTCGAACGGAAACTGACTAACATAAATCTAACATCTTATAATGCAACCTTCTTACCAACATACGCCCTGCAAATGTAGATCTATCTTTCGATTGTATCAATCTATTGAAATGTCGTTAGTTCTTTCGACACATGTTATTGTTTTGTTAAATTTCTAGTTCCGCTCATATTTTTCCTAAGATTTTCACACCCCTTCACAAAAACCTCTTCTCCCACACCATCACGAAAAACGTAGGGAAAGGTGATTTGATGATTTTATTTAAGGTTATTTTATGGTTTCATTCCATTTATCCTTTTCTAAATCTAATCTTATGAGTGCCATATTGCCCCCTTAAGTTATCCCTTAAACTGGAGCTCATCATTCAGTAATTATTTCTGAATATAAGAATATTCCGTTACGTCCAAATAAACTACTTATTTGTTATAAAATTTATTTTGTGGTTTTTGCTGTGTGAGTTTATTTAAACTTCTTTTTTTTTAAAATATAAGAAATCGTAACACAAAGGTTTGTCTAAAATCTACTCTAATTATCGGCTAGTAGCATGCGCTAATTCATATAGTTACGTTTTTTACGGAATATCTTACAAGTTTAATCATAAGATTGTGCTGATTTATTTATAATTCTTAACACCATACCCTTTCGATGACAGTTTTTTTTCTTAACGATACTTGAATAAAATAATTTCATTATAAAACATTTCATTTCTATGTAAAATATTCCTCCTTGGTTTTGTGGGATGTACAACGGAGAAACTGCTTAGTTAGAGATTCGCATACATATTTCATATCTTAGTGTATGCCAAAAGAAGTTTATCATATTTAGTATACCATTCAAGCATTCTTAGTCTGTGATTTGGAATTGAAATTTAATTTTGGCCTGTCATGTAATCACTGTTGGTTTCCTCATTTTGATTATTTAATTTATTATTTATAACTAGTAATGCGTAATGTAATTTTTCATTCTTGTCTTTTGTAATGTGGTTTTCAAGGATACTTATAATGATACCACTCAAAGAAATTATAAATGTTTTGGTTTGAACTGAAGTATTTTGGTCGTTTGAGATTTTTAAGCTATATTTTCTAAGTTTCTGTTTGTGCATTTTTCTTTGTGTTTGGTTAAGTCTTTGCATTTTGGTTTTTACGTATTCTTCCTGCCGTGTCTCTATCTAATTTTTTCTATTCCTATTGGTTTTAGTAATTGATTTTTTTCACCTTTTTTGAATATCATTCATTATATTGTTTTTTTTTTTTTGGAGTGCCAATGATGTATACTAAATGGTGTATCCTTGACCGTGCAATGTATTTGCCTGTCATAAAAGTAAACTGCTAATAAAATCCGTATAATAGGCGTCTGATTTGCTATTACTCTATACGTTGCTGCGATTGTTGGATGTAACCTTTCAATGTTCGCGTTACCTGTTTGGCTGTTAGGAAATGTTTGAAAATGTTATTATAATAAAATTAAAATTCATTATCTAGTACTATGATACTTTCGATGGTTTACCCAGAGTAGCAATAAATTTCATTATCGCTTCTTTCAACGTTGGTTTTGATCGAGCTGGGATTATAACTGCTGGGCATTTTTTTAGAAGTTGTCAATAAACGTAAAAATTTTAAATTATCCTATCAATAATATAACTATGTGAAATATTTGATTCGGTTGGAAACTCTGATGTTTGAAATTTTCGTAATAAATAAATGGGGTGAGTTTGATGCTTAATGCGATTAGAGGCGTCGAAATTATTTAGGAACCTAGTTATTAATCATTGGAGGTTAGCGTAGTAATATATTTTCAATACTCCGTGATATGTGGAATGTATTCCTCTTTTATATGACTATTTTCAACATGCTTCAGAGCATATTCTTCAGATAGTAAATCTTTAAACATTTATAGCATTCATAAATTTGTAACTATTTTGGTATACTTCTTTCAGCTTAAATTGATCGATATCTGAGAGTACTGCAATTTTTCTGTTAATATGTAAATTCTCAATTTATGAATCGTAGTTTTCGTCCTCAATTATGTGTTGTCGTTGTAAAATGTAAAGTATTACGGTACTCCTTTTTGTCTATAGTGTTTTAGATTTTCGAACGATTTCTATGGAGCCATTAACTTGTTCTAGATGTTCTACATGTAATGAGTCAGCGGTTGAAAAATTTGTTTTTTCATTCAATGTTTTGTATTTTGGTATCGAATTTATTTCCCCTTGAATCCTTGTCTTTTGTGTATCTTATTGTTTAATCTTGATAAATAATCCACTACTTTGTTTTCATTCCCTTTAATATAGTGAATTTTAAAATCAAATTGATTTAGTTTAAGCTTCCATCTTATCAGTTTTTGATTTGGATCATTGATATTTGTGAGCCATATTAACGGTCTATGGTCTGTTTGTAGCGTAAACTGCCTTCCATATAAGTATGGTTTCAATGATTTTGTTCCACATACAATGTTTAACAACTCCTTCATTACTGTCGAATAGTTAATTTTGTGTTCAGGTCGCATAATGCATATAGAGATGCATCTGGTGTCAAGGTAAAAGGTTTCGAGGAGTCTGGGTATCTCAGAACTAGAGGATTCGTTAATAATTGTTTTGATTATGTAAATGCTGCTACATAATTAATATTGTGAACATAAATTTTTGAATCCTCCTTTAAGACTTTTGTTAATAGGAGAATTAATGATAAATAATCTACTAAAGGTTTTCAGTAATAATCTGTTAATCCTAAAAATGACCTGAGCTGTTTGTTGTTTCGGTATTTGTATACTTTGAATTTTATCTAATTTTCCCAGATTTGATTTGATTCCTACCTCCGTAAATCTGATTCCCATATATTCAGTTTGCTTTGCGAAAAAAGTACACTTATCTATTTGAGTTTTTAGATAATGTTCTGCAAGATTTTTGGATATTTTAATTGGATCAATATGCTCTCGGAGTGACGTACTAAATATTAAGTCGTCCCCCAAATACACTACACATATCTAATCAATATATTCTTTTAAGAATAAATTTATCATTCTCTGCAAGATCGCTGGAGCATTTTTTAGACCAAATGGCATTCTTAGATACTCATTATGTCGATTGTGTGTACTCAATGCTGTAAAAAAATTTCTTTCTGATGAAAGAAGAACTTCTTTCTATGAGCTTGTCACTAGTAGACCTTATCTCATGCTGGACAATAATCGTGAAACTCAATTTGTCACCTTTGCTACAGAATAAATTTCTAAATTGCTCAATTAGCTTTGATAGTTCTCTCTTTTTCCTCTATATTCAACTATCCATATTAATATTTAAATCTTTATCTGGCGTTGGTCCAGTTTCTACCAAATTTAAAGAGTTGGTTACAGATACGGCATGCTGATTGTTAGTTGGTTACTTAGTTAAAAAGTACTTTATTAATTAATTTAAATACACGCTTCTTTATTATTTATTATTGCTTTCGTAGGACTAAGAACATTTTCGCATTATAATGAATCAAAATCTTTGTTAACATGTTGAATGCTATGGCCGTAAGCACCGGTAACCGGCAAAGAGTTTGTGCGTAGCGTCACGGTGGTGAACAGTGACTGCCGAAGCCAAGATAATTAGAAACACATACTTCGAGTAAATTTTTAATGCATTTAATTTTTTTAGATTCTTATACTAAATTTAATAGTACTAAATTTTTATGTATGATCAATATACTAAAATGGTTTGAAGAAATTAATGCTATATAGAACACACAAAAACAGTTTTACTTACATACGTATATAACATGTAACCTTAAAGATATACGCACATGTTTTTTGCGATGTACTATATTGAAACACTTCAAGCAAAGGAAAGTTGAACCAATGCATTCTCCACAGAATGATAAAACGGTTATGGAACTGTTTTTTGCCTTTAGCCGACCTAGGCCTTTCGCATTCTTTTCGTTGCACACTTTACAAAATCGTCGCGTAACCCTACCTTTCCTGGCATTGTTTTAAGTTCATGACGTGGATTTCGCAGTAGGCTCATACGTGCATAAATTGGATAAATCATCAGATTCACTACCTTTGCGTTTTGTTAAATACATGGCCATTTTCATTCGAAAATCAGAAATTTCAATACTTCTATGAGTTACCTCCTTGAACATTACTAATGCGTTCACAATACAAGTATTCAGTAGCAGCTCTTTTCTAATTTTCTTTACAATTTTACAGTTCTACGTAATGGTGAACTATATGCTATCATTACATCCGGTAAATTAACGAAAGCCTTGCTTAAAATATATTCGACTAATACTTTTAGTAGAAAGCATAAGCACATCCCTTTTATCTTTCCATTTCAAGACTGTTATACCTTTTCCAATTTCTCTACTTATGACTTCTCCACCAACTTATTTTTGATTTATTACTTCTTGTGGATTTCCTCGACGATTATTACGCAGGGTACCCACTCATGTAGACACGTCACTTTTTCTGGGCTGTAATATTTTTTAAAATTACTGTTTAGTTCCCTAATTTCCATAATCCTACACAATCGATTATTAGGGTCGTTTTTTTCGTTGTTACTAAAATAAACGAACCTCAAAACGGTTCTTGACATTACTGTACGTAGGAATTGCTGGTTATATCCTTCATCTGTACTCCAATATAGATTTGACGTAATCGCACAAGTCACAACTGCCTTAGCAGTTCGTTATTTTTGATTGAACAAAAATGAGCCGATAAAATAACAATGCCTTTCAGCGCCGTGAGGGTCACCGGTGACTCCAATGAATAAAATGCGTCACGAATGGTTACAAAAATTAACTGGTCTTTTGTAAAAAATATTTCACCACAATATGCAACACATACTGAAAGAATCCAATTTGGCCAGACGGGCAAGATGTGTGAAATTAGCGTGGCATTCAACATGTTAAAAAAATTTGTGATTTTCCATTCTATGCGTGATGTGTTTAGATTAGATTCTTTTTGAAAGCCTGTCCAGACACCAAAATAAACCATCCCTTTATAATAGAGCCATTTTAAAATTAACAGGTTTTTAAATTATGAGTCAGTTCATGGGCAAATAGATTATTTATTAGAGATGCGTTGCATCCAGTATCGATCAAGTGTCTTATAGTTTTGTTTTTTATTGTTATTGGTATAATTGGTAGTTCCAATTTTGTGATCCATGCTATTTTAAAATTTTCAACTTCATTTGTATGGGCAAAATTCTGAGTCCTTAATGGTTTGGTTAAGGGTACAAGGAGTTTTTTTAAGTTTGATGTGATTACACCGTTCTCATTGATGCATCTTCATTTTTAAAATCATTAGTTCGCATCGACACACTTTCATAGCATAGATTTGTCTTTGGCGTTGATATGCATTGAATATTTGTATGTAGTACTTATATGATCGGTAAAATTAGAATTATATTGAGGGTAAATTGACCATAGGACTACAACGTTAATTTCCATGTGTACGATTACTGCTTCAATTGACTGGATTACCATTATTTTGAATAGGAATCATCATATTATTATTATTTCCCTAATTGTGTTTATTATTTCTAACATATCTTTGTTGGGAGAAATTACTGCTGATATTTCTGGCATTTATTTTGCTTCACGGAAAGTGAACTTGGCGTTTCTGTTCCCTAAGAAAATGTTATACTTCATCTTGCGTCTAACATTTGCTTTAAGTTATCAAAGATGCTTTACATTCAGGAATACATGCTTTAAATTTTGAAACCGCTGATGGTTCATTGTTGAATGTATTGTAATATCGAATTGGTGCGAATTTTCTCTTGATCCTTTTGTTTAATTTATTTAACACATCACTAATTTGATTATATACTAAGCTTATATTATTGCTAAATTGAATACTATGTAATTGGTCAATAACGCAATAAAAAGATTAATTAATTTCATGTTTCTTAAGCAGCTTTATTCTATAGTTTCCCCGTGAATACCTAAAAATTGATTAAAAATTCGTGTGGGATTTCACCAAATCACTAAAACTTAATTTCAATGCGGTATTTCTATATTGATTAATTTGTAAATTCTGTCATATTCTGTCTATTTGTGCTTTGACTTTAAGTAGCGGCTGATTCAATACCTTCTTGTGGTCATTTCGACTTGTATGATTATAATAAACTTAGTTTTCGTGTAGTCATACAAGTAGTCATACATTCGTTCTTACTTTTCTGGATGTTGACGTATTAACAAGAATTTAGTTCTCTTGTCAGAACCTACTAATTTTTTGTGTTTAGATTGACCCTTATGTTGCTCACAATGAAGTCATTTGTTTGGACGGATTGAAAGAATCTCTAAGACATTTAGTCCTATTCTGAACAATTTTTTGTTGATTTTATTACACCACTAATGCTATTCATAGATTTTCCTTCCAAGGCTTTTTCCAAATCTTGTCTCACGAATGCCATATGTGTTGCGGATAGTGAATATCCGTCACCATCGCAGCCATTGATTTTAGCTCATATTTAAGTGGAATGACGTGTCGTTTAGTTCAAATTATTTAGCAAGAAACATATTTATTTATATTACACGAATTTATTATGTTAAGAATTTAGCATGATCGCTGCGGCTGCGTTGACACAACATTAAATGGAAACACGAGAATCCTCTGAACAAATTCTTAAAGGATTCCGATGCAACCAAAGTAAATAATCTTTTATTTGTATTTAAACGTTGTCTCTAGAAATTGATAACCATCTAAACAGTTTAAGAACGATCGTTCTTGTAAAACGAATTATTTGTGGTTTGATTTCATATTACAGTTGTTTACGTTTGTTTGTTTGTTGACGAATTGGAGGACAGTGGGACGTTTTAACGTGGTGCTTGCAATGCATATCATGTTAAAGAAACTCGATTGCTCAGAAATTCAGGCCAACACTGGATCAAGTAACAATGTTTAACAAGTATACTTTTGGAACTTATTTGTTGACTCAAGTTATTGTTTGAAATAATTGGAATTGTGATCTATCCATCGAGTCAGGTTTGATTTACACTACTTCCTAACCGTAGTATTTTTCCAGTACCGGTTGGCATTTGTGCATAAATATTGCTCCTGCCTGCCTCTTAGAGGTTCTCTCCACACCAAAATGCCGGGAGTTTTCCTGGAACCTGGTGATGTAGATTGCTAAGCCGCAGCCCTTTCAGGTCGTACACTAGAATTTAATGGTCCGGTATAGAGACCTTCGTGCTTTCAGGTATATTTTATACCTTATAGAAACTTCTACTTAATCACATTATGAACTCTTATAGTTTACTCTAAGTCTCTGACCAGTATCGTTTGATCTATGTCTCAGAACCGCTGATAATTTGCTTTTGGGACCTCAGTTTTAGCCCCATTTTCCAAAATTAGAAATTTCACTTGATCCGGCTGGAAGAACAGCCTGATCAGCTTTTCTCTCATCCTGAAATAGCTTCTACAACTCCTATTTACTCAACTCTTACACAACTCTTGTTGAAAACGCGAACGGAGTCTATATCTCTCCGACCACCTTCGTGGAAGAAGTTTACATGACGACCACGCCTCTTTACATCCGTGTTACACAAAACCGGCTTCTTCACTGCCGTTTGGAGAGCAACAGACTTCTGGGCATAAGCCACGAAGGCTCATACCCTTACTTCAACCATTTCAGTAGGAATAGTCTCTCTAGTAGCAGTTTCAGAGAAAGCAGACTCCATCTTAATTATCTTCTAATTCAAGCCCATTCAAATTTACCCTTCCCGAGTAGAGACGTTTTGCGTAGCAGTGAAATGCTTAGGATCTATCATAGCCTCATGCTAAGGACTCAGTTGAATGCTGCCAGCGTTGTGAGTGAACAGAGTAAGTGACTAGCCACACTTTTCATGTTTAAAGTTACATGTGATTTTCAGATGTCTTCTTCTGCTTCGCGCACAATTCTTTCCACTCTCAAATTTTACGGTTGCTAACTTTGAGAATCCGCCTTCGAGCCACTTGCCCGTGCTTTTGTTCGAACACAAGGGACATCCCTGCTTAAGCAGCTGGTACCAGTTACAACAGCTGATTTGCTGCTTCCGACCACTGTATCTGTCGGCACTCGTGCTCATATTTTTTGCTGGCCTTTGGGTTAATCGAATGTCCACCTCGCGTTCTTTTGTGAACCGCTGGTAAGGTTTTGCCTTCTCCAAACCTACGCTCTTTGCAATCTACCCAACCCATGTTTGCTTTTTCAACCTATGAAACAGGAACTTTGGTTCACTTTTTCCCGGCTTGCTTCCTTGTTTTCATCGTTCATCTTACCGTCTTCAGCTTCAATTTCTTGTGATACCAAATCATATCCGCTCTACTCTGTCCTTTGTAACACCTGATCTGCGTGCTTGAAGTGTGGTTAAGTTCCTCGCGGGGCCCATATCCAACTGCCGGAGCGCGAAAACGTAAACAGAGCGATAAGTGACTTGAGTCGGCACGAGCGTGGTCGGTGATCTAATGTTTTCAAGCCTTCGATTTGTAAATGGCACGTCACTTTAAAAACAACGAGGGATTTATTACAAGATACATACAAGAATTTCACATCGAAATAACTAGCCGCTTTAACAGAACATCGAGAACGGAATCGTCGCTGGAAGGTTTCAAGTGTTAGAGAAACTCTTGAGGACTTTTCCAGCGCTCAGGAAGTCGCGATCATCTGTCAACCACTTGGTGAGATTTGGTCCTCGCAGACAACGCGCAGCAGGTCCTTGGGCCAAATCCTTAGAGGCCTTTGGCCTACGTCCGTACATCTTCAAAATGTTCTATGAAAAAAAAATTAAAAAAAAACTACAAGCTATTGTTCCAGTTGCCCAGAATCACCACAAATGCGACATTGCATGATGGAATATGTTATCGTAAATATAAATTAATAAAAAGTCCTACATTGTGTGTTATCTATATATCTATCTATCTGTGTTATCCATATTTTATACATTGTATTTCAGTGCTTATTCCATTAAATTCCTTTTAAAAACCCAATTGAAAATCCTGTTAACGTGAACTAGACTAGCGAACAACCCACATGTGGGTGACATGGCCCCCACGGAAATCACTGGAAAGCTCAACATCATTTTTCTTTGCTTAACAACGGCTTTTCAGTACGAGCCCAAAGTGTCCGACTTTGAATGTAAGATGTTTTAGCAGAAATGTTTATAAAAATTTGTAAATTTTTCCATTTTGCAAATGAATGCTTGGAATTGTTTTGTCGTTTTCTTGGCTTATTTGCAAGTATGATGGGAGATATATAGTTTAAGCATTTCTTAAACAAAAGTTAAATTCGAAGCGATTTTACTGTACATCCGAGTGTGAGTATCTATATGACTTTTCCAATCATAGCTCATGCTATGAAAGATTTAGCCATACTTGCTATTATGCATTATGTAAATGCGTTGCGATTTGGAATAACAACAATGCATTGCAAAACAATAACAATAACAATGGATCTTTCTCGAAGGGAAAAAGCCGTTATATAAATGTATTGCGATTCTGAATGACAACATTGCAATGCAAAACAATAAAAACCAAAAGAAAAAACAAAGAATACATGGACCATTATCGAAAGGGAAAAAGCCATGATGTAAAAGCATTGGGATTAGGAATAACAACAATTTAATGTAAATGGAAATGATTTAGCTCGTGAACTCGAGAATGATCAATATAGAAGGTATGAGAAGGTTCAGGATTGCCTGGATGGAAGTACATATGGGACTACAGCAGGCGCAGACGATGAGTTATGGTTGACAAGCGATAAACGACAGTGCGCGTCGAGAAAAGTGCCAAATTTATCATTTTAACAGTAAAATTCAACTGTACGTGAGTGGAAGCGATCGATTTAAGTGAAATTTAGAAGTGAATAACCGCGAATTATATATGTCGAGCGGTTTTGATTTAAAAAAAACCAAATTCGAATTAATTGTTTATTCAAGAAAAGCAAAATCACAACTGACTGTAAATCTGAAATCTACTTTCAACCAAAGCTTACAAAAGTTGCATTTTTGCATAATTGCAAAATCTGAATTTAGAAAATAGCAAAATATTGTCAGCTTCGCAGACAGTAATTTGAAGATGTATTCTGCTCGTAACGGATGTTCCCAGGGTGTTCGAGATCAATTGGATGTACAGGCTACGTGACAGGTGTGTCGGTTGTCGCTTGTAACACCTCCCCCTTAGATGAAAGCGATGGCCAGATGAAGCGGAGTCCTTGAGATTCGATGGCAGGAGCTTTCGTGGTGTTTGGGAGATCAAATCGGGTTCGATCAGGATTCTTGAATATCTTTACTGAGGCCAGGAATAAGGTCAAGACGATGATGATGCCAAGTACGGTAAAGGTAACGTAGAATGCTTCAGGTTTGATTATTTGGACTTCTTCTATTAGGTTGTTTTTTGGGGAATGCATATTTTCCGAGGTTTTCGAATGTTATGTCCATGGAGTAGTTGTTTTCCGAGAGGTAAAGTGTTGAAGGGTAAATATTTATTTCGTCCCAGTGGATATCTTCCAAGATGACGTATTCCAAGTTGTTGATCTCAATTTTGCAATTCTGTAGATGGATGAGTTTCGTTCCCTTGATGGTTTGGTTATTTGGTCCACAGGATGAGGTACGTGTACTTCCTTTTCGCTGGTGATTAAAATGTATCCAGGCTCGGGTTGGCTGATTTCGTTGTATTTGTCATGCGGTCTGAGTTCGCGGCTAGCTGGTGTGTTTTTGAGTAGGTTCCCGATGCATACGTCTAGTTTCTCGTTTCGGTGCATTGCCGATTGCTTGCAGTAGTATGCTTTTTCTATCTTAGGACATTTCACATTGCTGAATTGGATATCGTTTAGGGATGTTATTAGGAACGGAAGGGTATCTATGATTTTTGTCTTGTTAATTGGAAGAGGGATAATGTGGAAAATAGAGTAATTGAAATTCGACAATCGCGGTATTTGAACATTGAATATTATATTTGTACTGTTATAATATGCTTGCAATTCTAGAAGTTCGTAAATATGTTCGTTCGATATGAGATGCGTATTTTGTTTTGCGAAAAAGGAGTGAATTTGTGCAAGTTCCGTATGGCTTAGAATCTGTTTCGAAATAATATTTAGTTTAGCAAGGATAATAGCTTCTGCTATATTCGTTAAATGGTTATTTAGTAGATCGATATTGTAGTTAATTTGCGTGAGGAATTCTAAATATCGGATATGACTATTGTCTGTTCAAATTTCGTTTCGCATTTGACCTAGGGTGTGATTCAAATAGTGTTTAATAGTAAGCTGTTGTGAATTTATATGATTTGTGATATTATCAAAACGTTGTACCATTTTATTATTGATTGCGATTTGTTGGTTCAGATTCAATTTGAGATTATTTTCATTGACCAGTATGGTCTCGATTTCTTTGTTCAGCTGAAATGCATCGTTTGCGTCCATGTTACCGGTTATTCCTTTTATGAGTGTCCCAAGTCCGTTAATAAGTCCTCTTTTAGTTTTGAATTTCGGAGTAAGTGAGTCAAGTTTGTATTTCAATTCGTCAAGTTTTATATTCGTGATTTTAATTGAGTCTTTCAGAGTTTCAATGCCGCCAAGGGTAGTTAATGAGTCCTCGATTTTGTCGATGCTTGTTTGATATTGTTCGAGCCGTATTATGTGTAGTGGTTTGTTGTGTCCCTGGATTATTCTGGCTTGTCCCAGTTGTAGTGGTAGTATTCCGTTATTGTTCGTCAAGTCGTGAATTTCCATCTTCTGTCCTGTCACTATTGCCAGGTATAAAAGTCTGAAATTTACGTTTTCTTCTTAATTTTGATTTATGGAGTTTCTGGTTCCTTGTAGTAATTAAAGTGACGTTTTTATCTTTTCTAACCTTATGTTTACTAAATCTAGGTGTAAGTTTATTTCTCCTACACTCTTTTCTAAATATAATCGATCCTTCTTTATGTTGTTCTGGTTCTTCTCTATTTATATTTAATTTCTCTATATTCTTATTTACATTTTGCTCTAAGCGTTCTTTTATTAAAGGAAATATTTGGGATTGGAACTCATTAAGTTTTTTAAGGTATTCGTGGGTAGTATTTTGCTGATTTTCGTTGTTAAATTTATAAGTACGTCCACAAAAGATTTCGTAAGGGTTGTGCTTGGTAGCAGAATGGATTGAATTATTGTAGGTTATAATGGTTTCGTTTAAAATATCGTCATGGTCCTTTTCTGTTCGTTTATTGTGAATTATTCAGTAAATTTATGTGAGGGTGGAGTGCAATCTTTCAACGGTAGCATTACTGGAACTGTGTTGGTATGAAGTTTTGTGGTGATTAATGCCGTATTGTTTACAAAAATCTTTGAATATGAGTGCTGTGAATTCTGGGCCGGAGTCAGATACAAAATGTTTAGGGATTCCATGTAAACTAATGTAATGTCGTAAGGATTTGATAATAGTTAGGCTATTTGTGATCGGTAGTGTGTATATTGCAAGAAATTTTGGGAATTTGTCTGCTATGGTTAGGATTTTATGGTTGTTGATTGTATATATGTCGGTGTGCAAGATTTCGAGTAGTTTATTGGATATAACAGCTGTCATGAATTTCACTTTTGGAGGATTGCGGTCATATTTCATCGTTTGAAAAGTTTCACAATTATTAATTAATTTTGTGAATTTTTGTTTCATGAAAGGAAAGTAGAATTTGCGCTGAAGATGTGAAGTCGTTTCCTTTATACCTCTGTGATTATTTTTCATGTGGTAGTCATTGATAATTTTGTCCTGTTCATCGTTGTCTGTAATGTCTTTGAGGATCTGTGTGCATCTTATGAGCTTAAATACTCGAGACTGAGAAAAGAAATTCGAGTAGATATTTTGGACCGTTTTAAAGATATCGTCATTGCAATAGATTGTGTTCATTCACGTGAATGAACTTCCGTACGCGACTCGTATTGATTAAAAGACGGCGTACACAATAATGAATTGTCTTGATGAACAATAAAACACCACGTTTTTCTCCAATCGTCTATTCTCAGCGAGTATCGAATTTTAACAGAGCAAATTTACAAATATTTCAGACTTTAAATACAAACGTGCATAAAATTATTTACATAAAAGGGATCTAATTTACATAAAATTGTTACATGAGGGTTTCAATATGTTAATGTATTTTATGATGGTTTCTTCGGAAATACATCATAATTAAAAACATTTGTGGGTCTTTCGCTAACATAATTGTTTTATTGCCTGTATTGTGTAAATACCCAAATACTGAACATCCCGCCGGCCTTGAACGGACACGTTTAACGTTTAATGAAGATTATTTACTTAAATTAGCATCTTATGTTATATATAAATTTTTACATCGAACTCTTCGAACAAATCAGCCTCTTGCATCGTCATAAATTGGTAGTGGTGCCACGGATTTCACACTTCTGTTGTAAACTCCTGATTTGGTTTTGACCGTAACTACACGCACCACTCCATCATCACCTGGGTGGACCATAAAAATACGACCAAGTGGCCAATGAAGCGGTGGCACGTTGTCCTCCTTCAGAATCACCATTGTGCCGACCTTTATGTTTTCTGATGACTGCGTCTGCCATTTAGTACGCACAATAAGCTGATGCAGGTACTCCTTCGACCACCTTTTCCAAAAGTGTTGTCGGATGAATTGTATATGTTGCCATGTTGACAAGCGATGTACTTTGAGATTCGTAAAGTCTTGTTCAGGTAAACTAGTTAGATAATCTCCTATAAGGAAGTGTGAGGGACAGAGTGCATTCAAATCGTTAGGATCAGAGGAAAGAGGTGTGATAGGACGGGAATTAAGAATTGCTTCTATTTCCGTTACATACGTATATAATTCTTCGTAAGTGAATAATGTGTCTCCGACTGTACGATAAAAATGATGTTTAAACGATTTCACATTTGATTCCCATAGACCACCAAAGTGTGGGGACCGAGGTGGTGCAAAATGCCATGTGATATTACTGTTCGCGAGTAATTCTTTCATTGCATTATTGTGAGGGTGAGAACGTACAAAATTCTGCAATTCTTTCAACTCTTTATTTGCTCCTACGAAATTAGTTGCATTATCTGAATATATATTTAAGCATTTTCCTCTTCTAGCGATAAAACGTCGCAAACTAGCTAAAAAGGCTTCTGTCGTTAGGTCTGTAACCAATTCAATGTGAATAGCCTTTGCCACAAAGCAAACAAAAATTGCAGCATAAATTTTAATTTTGCCTCTATTCCTGAATTTTTTCTCTTTAATAAAAAACGGGCCGCAATAGTCTACGCCAGTATTTAAGAAAGGTCGACTTTGAACAACTCGGTTGTGAGGGAGGTTTCCCATTATATAATTATATTGATTAGAATTGGCTCGAAAACATTTTACACATTTTCTAATGATTTTTCGAACCGTACTTTTACCTGATACTATCCAATATTTTTTCTGGTAGCGTAAAGCGTAGCTTGTATACCACTATGAAAATTGTCTAAATGTGATTCTAATATAATTAAATGTGTCACGTGATGACTCTTAGGCAGTAAAAAAGGATGCTTTTCATTATAGGATAAAACCGAATTTTTCAAACGACCTCCTACTCTTATCAAGCCATCGTCATCCATAAATGGGTTTAACGATTTTAAATTGCTATTGTTATTGATCGCAATTGATTTAGATAATTTACCGTATTCGATTGGGAAGGTTTCTTGTTGACACAATTTTATGATATGTTTCATTGCATTATTTAACTCTTTCACACTTAAAAGACCTGAAAATTTGTTATCTCGATGTTTTAAATTATGTAAAAACCTCTGACTATATGCTATAGTTCGCTTTAATTTTCTGAGTGACGAATATTTAGTCAATAATGATGTATAAATATGAGGCTCAACAGTTACTTTTAAAGAGATTGTAGCTCGCAGTTCTGATAGTGGCATTTGCTCGAAGTGTACTTTTGGCCAGTGTGACTGATCATGACTCAGCCCAGCTGGACCAATTGTCCACATGCTATTTTTAATGAACTCTGATGGAGACTGCCCTCGTGACAAAAAATCGGCTGGATTATCTTGAGTAGGGACATGACGCCATGATGATACTGTTGTATTATTCCTAATTTCCGAAACACGATTAGCTACGAAAGTCTTTAACAAATGCGGCTGACTTTGAATCCACTGCAATGTTATAGTGGAATCTGACCATAAATAAATCTCATCAACATGTTTGCATATTGCTTGCGTACAGATCTTAAGTAGTCGCGACAATAATAATGCACCGCATAATTCTAATTTTGGTAGAGAAATCGTCTTGAATGGGGTGACTCTGTTTTTAGAGCAAAGTAATCTGCATAAACTTTCATTTTTATCGTTAATTGAACGGACATAGATGCAAGCACCATAAGCCTTTTCGGATGCATCAGAAAACCCATGTAACTCGATTCTTATAGCATTCTCTATAACTCCCTTTCTTTCAAACCGTATGTTGTTAAGCAACTGTAGTTCATCATTAATGATTGTCCATTTAGAATGAATATTTGTTGGCACGGATTCATCCCACGTCAATTCACACTTCCATAATTCTTGCATCAGTAGTTTTGCTTGTGCTATGACTGGGCCTAATAGACCAATTGGATCAAATAATTTGGCTATTTGTGACAATATTTTTCGCTTAGTCACCTTGGTATCTTCGTTTTTCACCGCCTGATATTTTATAATGTCCTCTGATGCTTCCCAATAAACTCCTAATGCCTTTTGAGCATCGATTTTAAAATGTAATTCTGTTTTTGAGTTTTCCGATAAATTATGTACTAAAGTTAGATTATTTGACGACCACTTTCTTAATAGAAAGCACGCACGATTTGTGATTTCGATTAATTCATCTCGTAACTTTATAGTATCACTTATCGTGTCGGCCCCAGTGAGTATATCGTCGACATAAAAATCTCTTTTTATTATCTCCGGATACTCTATTTTGGCATCTTCTGCTAACTGTATCAAACTTCGTATTGCTAAATATGGGACTGGAGTTGTTTCATAAGTAACTGTATTACAACGATAAATTTTTAAACTGTCATTCTCATGTTCTCTAAATAATAGTTGTTGATATTGTCTATCTTGTTCGTCAACCAAAATTTGTCTGTACATTTTCTCTATGTCTGCAGTTAAAACGTATTGATGAATACGAAAACGTGTAATAATTGAAAAAATGTCCTGTTGTAGTGTCGGTCCAGTCTTTAAACAATTATTTAATGATATTCCTGTATCTGTTTTAGCCGATGCATCAAAGACTACCCTAAGTTTTGTGGTGAGACTTGATTCTTTATGTACCGAATGATGTGGAATAAAATATTCTCTGTGAATTTCATTTTCTGTAATTTCTGACATATGACCTAATTGAATGTACTCGCGTATAAATTGATTATATTGTTCCCTTAATTCTGGACTTTGAGATAATTTCCGTTCTAATCCTAAAAACCGACGACGAGCTGAATGATATGAATCTCCTAACATTGATTTTTTTTCGTTAAATGGGAGGCGCACAACAAATCTTCCTGAACATTTGCGACGTGTTGTCTCTTTATAAAAATTTTCAACCTGAAATTCTTCTTCCGATAAGAATTTTTGATCAGGAATTTCTTCGATTTCCCAAAATTTATTGACAGCCTTATGAATTGCGTCCATGGCTAGCATACATGTATTTCTTTGCGGTTGAGGAAAATTTGAACTGAACTTTCCTGCAATAATCCATCCCAATTTTGTTTTTACGATATGCCCACCGTCTTTTCCTAATGCTGCATGCCCTATACATAATAGATGGTAAAATATTCCTACACCGAGTAGTGCGTCGATAACACCTGGTTTATTAAATTCAGGATCTGCTTACTTCAGATTGTTTGGAATCTTTAAATGTTTTTTTTCTATAAATTGGCCTGGTAGGTGATCATATACCTGTGGTAGTATGAGAAAATCTAACTCTACTCTAAAATTAGTACTTTTAGAATACAGAGTTGCGTGTACTGATTCTGTTATTCGCGTTCCCATCTGTCCTAGACCGGCTACTGGAATGTTCATAGACGTATATGATGATCCTAATGCATCTGCTAATTTTTTCGTCATGAAATTCGATTGTGATCCATTATCTAACAGAACACGCGCTTTTATTTTTTGACCATTTTTGGATTGAAAATTCACTAATGCTGTAGATAATAAGGTTTGCGAAGATACCATGGCGCTAAATATTTTAGTTTCTGAATTTTGTGACTTGACGTGTTGAATGTTTCTTTCTTGTGCGTTAAATAGTTTCCTGGGCTGTGCATCATTATGTAACAGTGAATTATGTTTCCTTCGACATTTTTTGCATCCTTGTGACTTACAGTCTCTCAAATGATGACCAGTTCTCAAGCAGTTAAAGCAGGCATTTTTTGATTTTATTAATTCTGAACGTTCTATAACCGGCAATTTTTTGAACTTATCACATGCAAACAGCTGATGGGATTCATTACAACACAAACATTGAAAAGACCTTTGTGAGCTGACCATCGCGTGGCGTTTATTTTGTTGAATATGATGTAACTTTGCGTGGTTAGATGAATCCACGTTATAATTAGTTACTTGTAAAACCTGACAACGTTCTTCTAAAAATTTCATAAATTCCTCCATTGAAGGAACCGCTTTGCCTGTTATTGATCTTTCCCATTCTTTATGCGTGATTTCATCTAAACCTTTACTGATACTATAAATTAAGAGCGTGTCCCATGATTCTACCTTTTCTTTTAATGTCTTTAATGCTCTCATGTGAACTCTGACCTTATCTATTAATTTTCTAAGTTCTATCCCGCACTCCCTTGTCATTGTGGGGAGTTCCATCAGAGACCTAACATGCGTTTGAACTATAAGCCTGGGATTGTTGAATCTTTCGATTAATAAATCCCATGCTTCCTTATAATTTTCATCTGATGATGGTAGTGAATCTATAATGCTAGAAGCTTCACCCTTTAAGCATGAACGTAAATAATGCAATTTACTTGAATCTGATAGACTTTCGTCCTTGTGTATTACGTCATTGAACGAGTCATAGAACCCTAACCAATTCTCAAACGACCCATCGCAAGTTGTTAATTCTACTTTTGGCATACGTACGGATTTTTTCAATTGATTTATATTTTGAGATGGACCTGGCAATGGTAATTTATTTTCAACGTTTTGATTTAGAGGAGCTTCTGCAATTTTTATTATATTGTGGGCGCGACTCATTACTTTATAATATAAGGTTTCAAAATCGGTTAATTGGCTGTTCTCTGTAGGAACTAAAGCATCTATTTGATTTTGAATGTTTTCAAACTCATCTCCCAATGATTCAACCCTTTGCATACGTAATTTTAATTCCATGATATTATTTGTTATATCTGGATTATCCAGAAAATGAATAAATCGCGTGAAATTACGCTTAATTTTTGTTCGTTCATTTCTTAATTGCGCGACTTGTGCTTCTGCGTTCGCCATTTCGTTAATATTAAATTTCATACGTATGCAACGCGTGAGCTTAATGAAAAAATTGGAATAATAATAAATGGGATAGGAGATTACTGAACTTTCTCACTCTGATGTTGTCTGCTTTGCTGTTGCACTGGATCGCCCTCAGAACCTGGTGTTCGTTGATGATGCCCTGAATGCTCGTGAATGGTTTAGTGGATTCTGTCAGGAACTTGATGTCGTCTCGGCTTCTCGATTATTGTTGGAACGTTGTTGCGTTTTGTTTATGCACTTTTTTAAATTTCACCAATTTTCAGTATGTCGTTATGACGACCACTACTCTGATAACTCACGTAAGTGATTATTGTTCACGCTTTTTCGATTGAGCCCTGCGTAGCTAATCGACACTATTAATTATGCACTTGTCACATAACTAATACACAGTTTCCGAATAATTACACTTTCCGAATAATTTTCAGTAATCCGGCTCGAAGGACCAAAATAATGTTCATTCACGTGAATGAACTTCCGTACGCGATTCGTATTGATTAAAAGACGACGTACACAATAATGAATTGTCTCGGTGAACAATAAAACACCACGTTTTTCTTCTATCGTCTATTGTCAGCGAGTATCGAAATTTAACAGAGCAAATTTACAAATATTTGAGACTTTAAATACAAATGTACATAAAATTATTTACATAAAAGGGATCTAATTTACATAAAATTGTTACATGAGGGTTTCAATATGTTAATGTACTTTATGATGGTTTCTTCGGAAATACATCATAATTAAAAACATTTGTGGGTCTTTCGCTAACATAATTGTTTTATTGCCTGTAATGTGTAAATACCCAAATACTGAACAGATTGCATTGAGTCGATTGGGTGAAAGAAACTTTTTTAAGACGTCAATTATTTCCGATTGGGAATTGGATGCTATATAAACAGTTCTCCTTTGTCTATTTTTGAAAAGCATTCGAAGTGAAGTTGAAGGGGCTCTGTTGTTTTGTTCTAATATCAACTGTAAAGAAAATTCATTTATAGGTCTTTCAGATATGGGTATGCCATCATTCATATCTTCTTCAGCAGAATGAATAGTAGCTGCAGTGGAAGTTGGAATGGGTTCGTTATGGGACTGGCTAGCTTCAGCTTCTTCTGCAGCATTTATTTCTATTTTGTTGGAGTCTGTAATCTTTATGCGACTTAACGCATCTGCATTGTTATTGAGGGCTCCCTTCTTGTAAACGATTTCATAGTCAAATTCTTCTAACCTGAGTCTCCATCTAATTAGTTTTGAATTTGGGTCTTTTAAGCTCATGATCCAAGTTAATGGTTTGTGGTCTGTTTCAATTTTGAATTTTCTTCCGAAGAGATAAGGGCGAAAGTATTTGGTTGCCCAAACAATAGCCAGAAGTTCCTTCTCGATTACAGAATAGTTGATTTCACTGTTAGTTAAAGTCCTACTTGCATAGCATATTGGTTTGTCACTGCCAATAGGTCCTTGAGACAATACTGCCCCAATGGCGTAATTGCTTGCATGAGTTGTTAACACGAAGGGCTTAGTAAAATCCGGGGATTGAAGGACTGGATCATTCGTTAATAGGACCTTAGACATGTTGAAAATTTTGATATAAGGTTCGTCCAGACCAATTTGCTTCCCTTTTTTGAGACACGAAGTCAAAGGTTTCGTTAATTTCGCGAAGTCTTTGATAAACTTGCGATAGTACCCTAAAAGACCTAGGAATGATTTTATGTCCTTTTGTGAGCGGGGAATGGGGAAGTCTCGAATAGCTTTAGTTTTTTCTGGGTTAGGCTTAACTCCCTCTGTGGTAACCACATGCCCTAAGAATGCGACTTCTTTACGTAGAAACTCCGACTTATCAAGTTGGACCTTTAAGTTAGCTTCGGGAAGTTTAGTGAAGACTTTCTGCAGACTTTCTTTGTGCTCTTGGAGCGAAGTTGAAAAGACAATTATGTCGTCTAAGTAAACGAGGCAAACCGTGCCTTGGAGTTCTTTGAGAACATTGTCCATGACTCTTTCGAACGTTGCTGGGGCGTTTTTAAGTCCGAAAGGCATACGGATATATACATAGTGCCCACCATCCACTGTGTAGGCTGTCTTTTGAATGTCCTTTGGATCCATTTCTATTTGATGGAATCCGTTAGCGAGGTCCAATGTGGAAAAATACATACATTTTCCCAATTTATCCAGAATCTCATTTATATTCGGGAGTGGATATTTGTCGCTAATTGTCTTCTCGTTTAATTTCCTGTAGTCGATACTAGTCGCCACTTTTGTTTGCCACTAGCGTCGAGTTTCCTAGGAACTATCCACACAGGAGAGCTCCAAGGGGAGTAACTAGGGCGAATTATCCCTTGTTCGAGCATTGTCATTATTTGCTTCCTCACTTCGTCTTTGTGAATATAAGGGTAACGATATGATTTTGTATAAATGGGTAAATCATCTATCGTCCTTATTTGGTGCTTTACCTCGTTGGTAAAGGAAAGTTTGTCGCCTTCTTTGAAGAATATGTCTTCATATTCTTTGCAGACTTTGTAAAGAGTTTGTTTCTCTTCATAGTTCAAATGGTCAACTCGCAGAGATTCTATGATATTAGAGATTTTATTAATTTCCACCTCAGAACGTTGTATGTTAAAGTTGTTAATTTCTGTAAAATTTGCATTAGAAAATTCTTCAACTTTAAGAGGTTGGTCCAAATAGAGGTTTTTTGTGTCGTTAGAATTGTTGACTACTTCTACCCAACTATAGCAGTCTTGGGCAAGGTATACTCCTTCTGGGATAATAAGTCCGGGGTCGATTTCCGTGCGTATGATGTAGATATCCCCATTTTGGATATCCACTGGAAGTTTCGCTATAAATTTGAAGCGAGGGGGAATAACATATTTACCGGAAGTAAAATTCGGTTTGAAGTGCAAAGGAATAACTGAATTCTTTGTTGTCAGTACTTTATTTGCGAAATCTACCTTAATTCCAATCGATGTCATTGCGTCAAGTCCTATGAGTCCGTCAAAGCAACCGTAGAATTTAAAGGCAAGGAATCTTGTGAAACCTGGGGTTTGAAATTCCTTGAAATTGGGAAGTGAAATCTCTCTGTTGACAGCATGTTTATTTAGTATGGTGGTGATGTTTATAGGTTTTTTTTCTCTTATATCGTCAGGATGGATATATTCCGGGTTCAGAAATGATGAAGAAGAGCCTGTATCTATAAGGAATTTTAATGGTCTACCAAAAGGGGATGATATGTTTATATACGGGAGAATGAATCCATGTTTATTAATGTCTAAGTAACCTGTTGCTCTTTCGAGGCACACTGTGGAAAATTTTCATCTATTTCACAATCTTTTGATTGAGAATTTTCGGGTTCGGGTTGATAGTTGTAATAACCATCAAGGTCTAATATGTGTGGGGGTTCTGGGTATGGATTAGGCATATAATTTTGATAAGAATTGTCGTAAGGGTTAATTTGTTCTTCATTAGGTTTATCGTTTTCGCTTAAGTAAAACAGTTCTTTACTTCTAAAATTCGGCGGACCGCTGGACCTGAAAAAGTTATTATTATTGTTGCGAATTTGTGAATTTTGTTTGAAATGGTTTGATGAAGTATCCATTAGTTCGGGCTTAGGTCTATTTTGCTGTTGAGTTTGGCTCAGATAGGGGATTTGCTGAAAATTGTTCCTAAACTGTTGGCTTCCAAAAGGTGTATTAACCTGTTGACGCTGAAAATTAAATGGTCTGAAATTTTGCAGGAAAGCGTTTGTCTGAAAATTAAAATGTTGCCGTTGGAGGTTGTACGGTGTTCTTAAATGTTGCTGTGAAGAGTTGAAAGGCCTAGTAAGGTTTGGTTGTGTGAAATTAAAATTATTCCTTTGAGAGTAAGACAAGGATTTCTGTGTGTTATTAATTTCACGTATTTAAACTTTGGGAAAAAGGGTTAATTTTATTGTTATTTGTTTGCGTTTTAGAATAGAACATATTGTGTTCTTTTAGACAGTACGAAAATGCTTCAGCCAATGATAAGGGTTTCATGGCACGAATTGTTGAACCTAGGGGTTCTCTTATACCTGAAAGAAACGCGTTTAAACACATCTCGGAAAACAAGGACTTTTTTACATTTACTACGCTAACGTCTTTTTCATGAACGCTCACATGATTTGTCAAGCTGGCAAGTATTTCTACGACTTCGCTGTAAAATTTTTCAATAGCCTCTGTCCTTTGCCGCATTTTATGTAAGTCTCGTATAAGTGAAGTCTCGTTCCGTTTGTCCGCGTAATGTAGTATAAGGTGTTCTTTGATCGTATCCCAATTGAGTGGCGTTCCGTACATATTAAGGACCTCGTTGGCCGACCCAACGATTTTGTTCATTATAGCACGTAGAAGAAGCTGGCCATAACCAGTGCCACTTGTGAATGAAATCATCTCCAATAATTCAACGACGTTATCGATAAAATCATAGAGAAGTCGAGGATTCCCTTCAAATCTTGGGAGATCCTTAATCGCGTCAGGAATACGGAGTGAATTAAATACGTCCATTGATGTCACGTTATTGGTTCCGGTCGAAGTCATTTCATCTGAACAAATTTTTTCCTCAGTAATCGATTCTAAGTCACAGTTATTATTGATCGCACTCAATTCACAATCACTAGTAGAGTCTAAAACACTTTTTGTACCACTCGCGTGAAAATCAAAAAACCGTTTAGTTAACTTCCCTTGAATATTGCCGAATTTCGGGTAGGGATTTACTTTTCTAAAATATTTTTTTTTGGTAAAGGCATAGGATTCTTATACGGAAATGAAATATAATATATATATGTGTGGGGTTAGTAATTATTCATATAAGGATAATTCAGCAAATAAAACGAAATATCTGTCCAATATAAACAACTTACATGCAATTAACCATTCTATGCATGGTTTCGGCCAATGATCCACCTGCACCTTTGGGAACACAACACACTTTCGCGAGACCGACGACTACAACAATTACATCCACTAATCCGGTGAAAATAATGTTGCAGTTTTCACTAATCCGGTGAATTACTATCGTTCGCCGTTCCAATTCTTCCTCCGCGTCAATAAACCGTTGGCACTTCAAGGAAAAAATTTTTCACAGGTACTGGATCACTCGCCGCCTACAAGACTGCGCCAATTATATATGTCGAGCGGTTTTGATTTAAAAAAAACCAAATTCGAATCAATTGTTTATTCAAGAAAAGCAAAATCACAACTGACTGTAAATCTGAAATCTACTTTCAACCAAAGCTTACAAAAGTTGCATTTTTGCATAATTGCAAAATCTGAATTTAGAAAATAGCAAAATATTGTCAGCTTCGCAGACAGTAATTTGATGATGTATTCTGCTCGTAACGGATGTTCCCAGGGTGTTCGAGGTCAATTGGATGTACAGGCCACGTGACAGGTGTGTCGGTTGTCGGTCGTAAAACGCGCGAAGGAAATAAAGTGATAGATTGACAATGATTTAGTGAAGTGTTATTTGAATTCAATGAAGTTTTTGTGGAATTTGTTCAAGTGTGTTCAAATAAGATTAAAAGACAACTTTAATGAGCTTCAACTTTGCATTCTACTCGCAAGATATTTAAAGTTTACCAAATTAAAGATCGCGCACCTTTATAAGCGCAACAAAAATACAGTCAAATTGATAAAATAACGTTTTTCCTAATTTTGAGAAAAAGGCTGACGGGTAACTGTACCATTGGTCTATGGCCTTTCCATGTGTGTGGCAATATGTAGGGTACCAAACTAAACCCAGTTTTGATTAGTCGACATCCATAGAGGTATAAAATGTAAAAGTGCGCTAAGCCCACATTTTTGTCTGAATTTCCCTATATAAACGCATGTTGACACAGTGAGCCAGTTAACTGAAAAATAGGAAAAAGAGGGAAAAAATAAATAATTCCCAAAAAAACCACCGGGACTGAGGGAAAACTAACTTGTCAAATGATTGAAACAATTTTATTAACCGGTTTATAAGTTTAAACAGATTTTGGATTCCGTATGTTAAAGTGACGAGAGTATACAAGTGTACAATTGGCGGCTTATTATTTTCCAGGAATATTTGCACTCTCTCCCAGACAGTGTCATATTTCTTTGGTTCCAATGTTACTGAATTTGCTGGAATAGATGCAGACGCGTCGGAAATATCTTACAATAAATGAGTGCTGACGCATACATAACTTTCTTTGGTTCTGATCGTCAAATTTAAGTCTATGTCTATTTCAGTCTATAAATATAGTCTATGTCTATGACTGACGCGGATATTGAAGGACTATCTCAAATATCGGAAACTCATCTATGACACATTGGGAGGCCGGCGAAGAATTGATTTGACATCAGGGGTGGCACAAGGTTCCGTTCTGGGCCCGGAACTCTGGAATGTCTCGTACGATGAGCTTTTGAGGTTGCAGTTACCGGGTTGCACCTGGTTGGCTACGCAGATGATTGGTTGGCTACGCAGGTGCAGTAATGCGTCGAGTGAGCGAGTGGATGATAGACCGTGGGCTTAGCCTAGCGCTGGAAAAGACCGAGGTCGTCGTCCTGACCAATGGCGGATCGTCCTGACCAATCGTCTTATTCCCGTTCGGGTGGGAGAAACGATCATCGAGTCAAAAGAATCAATCAGATACCTTGGCTTGATGATTCACTCGAAGATGAGTTCTTTCGAGCAGGTTCGAGCGTCAGCAGATAAGGCTTCCGTGCGAGTATTGGCTCTCAGTCGCCTTATGGCCAACACTCGGGGACCAAACTCGAGCAAAAGACGTCTACTGATGAGTGCAATGAAGTCAGTGCTCTTGTATGGTTCCGAGGTCTTGGCTGACGCTCTTAGTAGAGAGACGCGCCGAAGGCGTCTGGCACAGGTGCAGAGGCAAGGAGCTTTGCCGATAGTGGCGGCATATCGCACTGTCTCTAAATCTGCACTGCTGGTAATCTCGAGGGTGGTCCCTATTAAGTTACTTGCAGACGAAGGGAAACGTGTATACTTCCGTAGGGGAAGTCGGCGAGAGAAACTGTCAGCCGAGAGGAACGCAGACGGGCCCTAACCTTGTGGCAGCAAATAGGGAAAACGAAACGCGTGGCAGGTTGACCGCACTGCTGGTTAGTGACTTGGGGCAGTGGTTCTACAGAATGCATGGCGAGACTGATTATTACCTGAAGCAACTACTCAGTGGTCATGGTTATTTTCAGTCTTACCTGTATATGATGGGAGTGTCGCCATCCTCAACTTGCATGTTCTGCCCGGGGATGACGAATGACGCCTGCCACACGTTCTTTTCGTGTACCAGATGGACAAGACTCCGTTCGCATCTCTCGGAGAAATAGGCGTGCGCTCTCCAGCAAATGTAACGGGAAAAATGATGCAATCAAAAGACAAGTGGAACTGTGTGTCGCATTACGTACGGACAGTACTTCTTATAAAGAAGGGCATTATGGATCGCTTGGTGAGGGTGGGGGATCTCTGTAACAGAAATTCTCTTCCTTCGTATCCATCCGTGCAGAAAGAGCGATTTCTCTTAACTTGAAGGCACCGCTAAGCGATGATTAATGAGACCTAGTCCGAAGTAATGTGTCAAACAGTTCCAGGCTGGGTTTTCGGCGTGACTGGGGAGGTGTTTAGTCGGTAGTCCGGTAGCGGGAGTCTGAGTGCCCAATGTATAGAGAGTATGCCCAAGTTTCTGGCATATGAAACCTTAGTTTTTCGATTTTCTTTGTATTTTTAATATTTTTTATGACTATATCATCTAAGGTTAATTTTGTTTGAATATTTATAATCTGTGAATCTGGATAAGCGAACCTTTCATGATTTTTTTTGCTGAATATTTAAAAAATATTTCTTATGGCTGAAATCTTACAACTATTAAAATGTATCAAAATATTTCCTCTTAGAGTCAAATTTCTTATATCACAAGTTTAATTAAGAGTGAGATTATGGGTATTTTTAATAACAATAGTTTCTTGATCGATTTGGAATAATTCAGTGTTTACAATTTGGATTAATTTACAATTTGTCCTAAAAATGCAATGATTCGTTAGTATTTAAAATTTTTACACCGAGTTTTTTATGGTGACAATAAGTTCATTTGGAAAATCGATTTGATTAAATTGTTTGTTTGTTATTGATAGGACCGTTTGAAGTTAGATGTTAATGAATTCTAATGAAATCTTAACAGCGAAAACTTGATTTTCTCTTGATTTGCAAAATCCAACATTTACAAACTGTAGTTTATTTACATCAATACTGAATTTTTTAATTTCATCGCCAGTGAGAATGTTAGGGTGTAACATGGCATATCTCACGGATGCAATATTATCCTGTATGTGATTGATTCGACTTTTAAGAATTTGGATTTTGAACAATTGATCGGAGTAAAGATCATTGTAAAAACTGTTTAAGTTGTTCGTAATTGTTCGTCGATATTTCATTATGTTTCCTAGGTCTTTTATTGTCTGGCTTAAATTTTTATTTATTTGAATCTGTTGATTAACGTTTGAAATGAGATTATGATTATTCATATTAATTATTTTAAGGTAAACATCTATGTTTTTTCTGTCTTGGTCATCCATTGTTCCAAAAAGTCATGTTTGTGTGTTTCCTATAAAATTTATAAGTCCTCTTCTATGTCTTTTGTCTTTTGTTTTGACTTTGTAAGTCATATGGTCTAGTTCTGTTCAAACAAGGTCTTTGTGTTATCCATTTAACTGCGCAGTGTTTAGTTTAAACTCATAAATTATATTCAGAATTTCCGCTGGGTTGATAACGTGCAAAATTATTCTTGTTTTTGTGGGAATTTTTACTTTTTTTAGCTGTATTCAGGTGAGCCCTGAACTTCCTTTGATTTTATTTACTGTCAACTGTCCGTTAGCTGAGGTCAGTACTAAGAGTAGTGTGGAACAAAATGTTGCGATAAGCTGAAAAAAGTGGGGAAAAGATGGGAGTAGTTCGATGTTGCCTCCTGTAAAAATGTCGTACTATAAAGGATTAAAGTAACAATTTACCCTGAATAATTTCAAATATCATTTTGTTTCTAAAATAGGGAATATCTTCCTGCGTGAAATGGATTACTCCACTCCTGGAAATATTTTCTGCAATACTACAGCAAAAAATGCTGCAAGCACTTCCATTTGCTTATTGTTGTGTTTCTTCTAATTCTATTTTCCTGAAATCTGATGAACCAATAGATACTCCGCACTTATCAATCGATTCTTGCTCTAAGAAGATATGTTTACAATCAGAGGATTCTGTGCTCCTTATGAGTCATAATATTTAGTGGTATTATGTCTAAAATCAATGATAATAATTGTCCTATGGTTTTGGTTGATATGATTTCGTATGAGCAGAATATCTAAATCGAAAATATTTATCTTTCGAGTCCATCTTCTTATAGCCTAGTATCCCTCATTGAGGAGTCGTGTTGTAAAGAACGTATTCATTGCAAATATTTTGGGTGGATTTTCTGAATTATCATTTTCGCTACGTTCGACTATGAGTTTTAGGTAAAAGTTGATAATTTTATCATTTAACCATTTTTCGCATCCTAAAGCCTCGTCCTGATATCTCGTCGAGTAATATCTATGCGAAATTGGGTTGTCAAAATATTATCATCAAATCCTTCATTTATTGTAGTACTAATAATTGACTTTTTTTCTTCTGTAAATCCTGAAAATCCTGCCTTATTGTCTGTAGTTAACGTTGGTGGATATATTGTGCTTGAAGGGCCTTTTGATGTTGCTTGTATGTATATTTTCCGGTTCGCTCTTAATGAATTTGGGTTGGTGTTTAAGTCTTTATGTCTTATAGTTTTTGATAGATCCTGTCGTTCGATTTTCATAATAGTTTTCACGTTTTTCATTGAATTTTTGAATCCATTTGTTTTTAGCTTTCTTTAAATGTTGTCCAATTTCGGCGAATTTTACTTTATGAAACTAAATATCCTCTGGTGTACATTTGATTTTAGAATGATACCTCTCATTATAGTTTCGAACAGCTTGCTGCGTCATTCTTCTACCTGAGAATTTTTCGTTTTTGATACGTGATGATTCTGAATTTCTCTACGATCGTGCCATGATAGCTTCCAACATCTGCGATCCTGGTACTATTGTGTCGTGTAGTTAAATGTAACTCTACCTGTTCATTGTCAAAGAATCCTTTCATGAGAATACAGTAAAACTCTTTGCCTGCTATAATTTTTTTTGGTTTGCCTACTGTTGCAAAATATTCTTCAAATATATTGATCAGGGTTACATGATTCCTGTCAGTTAGAAAATATGCAGATCACATTTTCGAAAATTTATCAATAAGAGTGAGAAACAATTGCTTCATAATTGTGAAGATGTCTACTTGAAATATTTGGTTAATCTCAGTTGCTGTTCCTGACATGTTGAATTTTGCTTTGATGGGGTTTTGGTCGCATTTTACAGCCTTGCATACATCACATTGGTTTATTACCACGTGAATCAAGTCAAACTGTTTCGGGTAGTATATTTTAAACTTAATTTTGTTGAATGTCTCTTGGAAGCCCGAGTGCAGGCTTTGTTGGACATGGCAGTCTGTCTATCAGCTTCCACTTCGGTTTTTACCTCTTCTGTCCTAAGGGAACATTTTATAACTATGATTTGTCGATCATTCGAGAATTGTTTTTCTGGAAGTTTTTCCTGCACAATATTATAATTGCGATTGGAAGGTTCTGAATAGATCCCAATTGTGTCTTTTTTAATGTACCTCCGAAGAATATGACTAAGGTTCACAAAATCATATTCGACTTTATATATTACACGTTTCTTATGTATTAATTCGAATTCGCAAGTTTTGTTATTGGTCATTTTTGGTGGGCATATTATATTTATTCACGATTTCTTCTCTAATAGGAATGTGCACCTACAGTTCTTCATCAGCCGAATGTATGGTTGCCATGGTGGCGTCATCGTTATCTTGTTCCGTGTTTAGTAGAATTCTGAAGTCTAAAGATGTATTTGTTTTATTGAAGTCTGGGGCCTCTGATTTACTATCTTCATTAGGCTCCAATCTACTCAGAAAATCTGTCACTTTGTTTTCTTTCCCCTTAATGTACTCAATGTCAAATTGGTACTCTCAATGTCAATTGGTACTCTCTCTTTAAAAGCCATTTTTGGTGTCTCGAGGAGAGGCCCTTGCCTTTGTATTTTGCGTGCAAATATTTGATGGGCTGGTGATCTGTAAAAATCTTACATTTTCATTTCATTTATATTTCCATTCTAAATATGGTCTTAAAATATCCCACAGACCACTTGATGGTTAAAAATTCTTTGTCAATAGCGGAATAATTCCGTTCGTGGCAATTAAGTGTCCTGGAATTGAAACAGACTGAGTGGCCTTCTTGCCAAAAAAACGGTGCCTATTGCATAATTTGATGCCTCCGTCGTGGGTTGGAATGGTTTACTAAAATTCTGAAAACGTAATATGGAGTAGGAACTAATCAGAATTTTTAGTTTTTCGAACGCGCCGATACAAGTAGATTCTTTAATGTTAATTCTGCAATCTTTCTTTAGGCTGAGCTACTTTAGCGTAATCTCGAATGAATTTACGGTAGAAACCTGTAAGACCTAGAAAACTTTTTACTTGCTTTTCAGTTCGAGGTGATTTTATGCCTTCGATGAATTTGATCTTCTCAGGATTAGTTTGATACCTTCTTTTGAGATTATATGCCTCAAGAAACTTGTTTCGCTTTCCATAAAGTTGCACTTATCTATTTTGACTTCTTGCGGATTTTCTTCTAGGACTTTGAATATTTGTGTAAAGGAAGTAATATGCTCCTCTCATGATGTGCTGAATATTAGGACGTCATCCAGATAAAAATCGCATGTTCTATTCATAAATTCTCTAAGCACGTCGTTCATTAGTCTTTGGGATGTCGCTGGCGCGGCTTTTAGGCCAAACGGCGTTCTCACAAACTCATACAGACCATGGGGTGTTACAAAGGCTGTTTTGTGTCTGTCTTCTTTTTTTACTAGAATTTGGTGATAACCTCTCGTAAGGTCAATCGAAGAAAAATATTGAGCTCTGTCAAGCTTATCTAAAAGCGAGTTTGATTTGGTAATGGATATCAATCGTCTTAAGTTTACGATAGTCGATCACTAGTCAGATCTTTTTACTTTCGGAGTTGTCACTTTTTTGGGGACGATAATTAAAGGGCTTGAGTATTTACAACTACTTTTCCGTATAATTCCCTGTGACTTGAGTTCGGCAATTTGTCGTGGAACTTCTTCTTCGTGTTTTGGGGGGTACCTGTAAAGTTTAGAATTTATTTGGGCATCTGTTATCGTTTTCATTTCATGTTCGACAACTGGAGTACTTGATAATTTGTCTCGTTCTTTAAAAAAATACCATTAAATTTATTGATCACCTTAATAAGTTCCGAGTATTCTTCCTCGTTTAAGTAATCTAATTTAAGTCGTTTTAGGAAATCTTTTTTGACAATGTCCAACGAGCAGACTTCATTTAAATTATACGAGTTATTTGAGAATTTTAACAACTGACCATTTATAGAAATCGTTTTTTCTTCTATATTAATTAGTGCACCAAGCGTGTTGAAGAGATCCATACCGATTATAAATTGACATTTACCCCTTTGCAGAGATTTAACTTTCCATCTGATTCTTGTAGCAGATGGTAGTTTAAATTCCATCGGAGCACTCGTTTGCACTTCGTATTTAATTACGTCTTTATTTATTATCGTGCTAATACGATAGGGTTACTAGGCACTTTAAAATTTAAATCAACCAATTAATTAATCAATTCGAATCAAAACGAATCAATAATTGGATTCGTCGATTTTGAAAAATGACGATCTGGTATCGATAAGAGCGACATATTTCCGGTTATTTATTGTTAATGTTATCATTGGTAATACGTCCGAGACTAGTTTTGAAAAAAACATGATCCCTTTATCAATAGTATTTATTTCTAAGGAATCGCGACTACCATCGCAACATTGTGGAATGCGATCTCTGTCTATGGAGCCTTTTCCTGATGAAGTTCTTCATTGGTTCCTTTCAACGTTATCAATTACCATAGATTCCGCCCTTTGCGAAACGACGTTCTCACTTTTTTTGAACCTATTTTGACCCGATTGGCGACGCTGACCGGAGTTTCTATTAAAATGATGATTTGAATATCTAAACTTATTACTTTGTCATCGAAATTGACCGGAGTTTACATTATATAGATTGTTATTTCGTTGATAATATGATTGATTATTAAACTGTTTATTATTCTGGTTATTATTCTTATTCATGTCACGGTTTTGTTGTCTGATTTCGTTGGGTTATTTTAAAATACAAAGGCCGCATAATGGCGGCCGAAGGAAGTTACTTTTAACCCACTAGCTCACCACACGTGCGTGGGGGTTCGGACATTATTTAAGCCCTGATCCTTCCATGTCACATATACACACACACAGAAAGAGCTTACTCCTTCATATTAGATAAAATTAATACATAAGAAGCAAGGATCAAATACCAAATGATCAAAACACCTGTGAGTTGTGATGCGCTGATTCTGACCACCTGTGAATTGTGTTGCGCTGATTCTGACCACCTGTGAATTGTGCTGCGCTGATTCTGACCACCTCAGTTTCCCCTAGCACGAACCTCCACCTCAGGTTGGTTTCGAGACTTCACTTGCTTCTGTTGCGCTACCTCTGATCACTTCTGCTTCCTCCAATACGAATTTCCATCTCAGGTTGGTTTCGGGACTTCATTTGCTTCTGCTGCGCTACCTCTGACCACCTCTGCTTCCTCCAATACGAATCTCCACCTCAGATTGGTTTCGGGACTTCACTTACTTCTGCTGCGCTACCTCTGACCACCTCTGCTTGATCGCGGGACGTCAAGGAATTCCGCTGCGCTGCATCCTGAACACCTCTGCTGCCTGCTTATTATTATTATTATTTTACTGGGGTCCACTTGCTGGAAATTAGCATAGGCCAGGAAACCGGCCCTTAGCTCTCCATGTGTAGTACCTCTGTTTACAGATGGTCCATCCTGTTGTCCTACAGAAGCCAAGGAGTTCCCCCAGTTGTGTGGTCGCCAAGTGTTCCAATTCTGTTACGCCAGTACACCTCAGCCAAGTAAGGCTTTTGTTGGCCAGACTCGGGCAATCTAGGACAAGGTGTTCTGTACTTTCTTCCTCCTCGCCGCAAGCTCGGCAGGTGTCATCCGTTTGGATTCCTATTCGTTTGGCGTGTTGACCTAGAAGATTATGGCCCGTTCATACCGCCACCAATGTTCTCACGCCATTTCGGTTTTTTCCTAGGAGTTCCTAGGAGGAGCAAAAAACACCTCATTTGAATGGGGTGAGGCCAAAGAGCTCGGCTTATCCTGCAGTCGTCCCTGTTATTCCAAGCCGTTTCTGTCTCTTTCCAGAGGATTTCGTCTAGTTCCCTTTTTACCGTTGCTAGTGGCACTTTAATTGTGTCTATTCTAGTGGCATTTTGGTCGGCTGATCCAGCTCTCACTAGCTCATCCGCTCTTTCGTTTCCCTCTACACCGCTGTGTCCAGGGACCCATGTCAGTTTTACATTTACTCGGGTTGTTGTGGTTTTGAAAGCCTGCCTGAAATCCTGCACTAGTTGTGAAACTAAGCAGTTAGAGGCAAGCGCCTGCAGTGCCAACTTACTGTCCGATAGTATTTGTATTCTTCCATTAAGGTTGTTTGTTGCCGCTTCTGTAGCCGCTTTTATTGCAAACACTTCGGACTAGAAAACTGTGGTATGGCTCTCCAGTTTATAACTTTGGTTGAGTTGCGGGTGATCTGAGAAAAAGATTCCGGCGCTGCTCCCCTCATCCGTTTTGGAACCATGGGTGTAGATCATAATCTCACTTCCAGATGTGAAATCCTGCACCGTTTTCCACGCTTCTCTGGTCGGAATGCTGATCTTGTATGGAATTGTTGTGTTAAATATTGGTCGAATTCTAGCCAGCTCCCTTTTCCTTGACGAAGCCATTCCCTCCAGTTTTTCCAAAATGCATATGTGCCTCGTTTGAGTGTGGTTAGATAACCCCTATGTGAATTTTAATCTGATGCTCGGAAGTGATGCCTCCCTGAAGATGAATTTGTCGAGTGGCATGAGATTAAGCATTATCTCCATTGCAGCAGTTGGCGTAGTCCTAATGACACCTGCGATACCAAGGCAGGCCATTCACTGGATCTTCTCTAGCTCTTTTGCAATGGTTTTCTTTTGTAATGCCTGCAACCAAACCAATAGGTGCCAATAGTAGCCCCGTAGGTGGTTATTGGCTTCACTACTGTTGTGTAGATCCAGTGGGCAATTTTGGGTTTTATTCCCCAGGTTTTCCCCACTAGTCTTCTCAGTGTTAAGACCGCCAGTGTAGCTCTCCGTCTGACTGCTACTATGTGTGGAGTCCAAGTTACCTACCTTACTATCCAAGGTTACTCCTAAGTATTTCACCTTGTTTACTAAACTGATATGTTTTCCGTCAATGGTTGCGGGTGAAAATGTCTCCGGTTTACGGCGCTTTGTGTAAGGCATGAGCTCCGTTTTGTCTGCATTGATGCGCAGTCCATTTAGCTTCGCCCACTCAAAAAGATGTTAGAGTGCGGTCTGCATCAATTCCGACATGGTTTCCGGGAACTTTCCACTTATCAGTATAACGATATCTTCAGCGTACGCTATCGTTTTGAAACCCTTCCCGTTGAGGTCTTCCACTATTTGGTTAACTGTGAGTACCCAGGCAACTGGTGATACTATGCCGATACTACGGTTGTACCGTAGGTACAATACATACAATGCTATGTGTTGTACGCCTGTTATTCTTTTTATTCAAGGTTACGCCGTTTCCTTCGGCTGTAGTCTTCCTTTTAGCTAGTAGTTCCATCATCCATTTAGTAAGATATGAGTTTATTGCATATCTTTGAATGGCTGCTCGTTGTTTACTTGTTCTGTCTCTTCGTCTGTTGGGCCCGGAAAGTGTTGGTTTAGTAGGAGCTTGAGACGTTCTATGCTATTTGTTGTCCACAATCCGTCCTCTTTTAGAAGCATTGTATCCACATGTGGTTCTCTTTTCAGAGCCCTGCTTAGCCTAGATGTCTCGTTTCCTCCCGCAATATTGCTGTAAAAAAGATTCCAGGATTTCCTTTTTTCTCTTCTTACAGTTGTTTTAAAAATTTTCAGATTTCGCTTATATTCCTCCCAATCCGTATCTCGGTTTGTGAGATGAGCTGTTCTGAATAGTCTTTGAATATTTTTCCTGATCTCTGCCAGTTCTTTGTTCCATCAGCTTACCTTTTTTTGTTTGACGGTAGTGGTTGGATACATTTCACTGAAAGTATCGACCAGTATACTTGTGATGTATCTCACTTCGTTGTCGATATCCTTTAGACTTCTCAATAGATTCACCTGGTGTGAAACTATATATTTTTAGTAGCGTTGGTGTAGTCGTCCCAATCCGCTTTTCTAGGATTGCAGTAGACCAATGGGGTCTGCTCGCCTCTTCTCACCTGAAAGGTGACCCATTGGTGGTCCGACAGGCTAGGTGGGTCACAAACTCTCTAGCCATGCAGATCCTCCAATGCCTCTGTTGTGATTAGAGTGACATCAATCACTTCGGCTCTATTTTTCGTCATAAAAGTCTTTGTGTTGCCCTTACTTGTTAAGTTGAGGATAGTAGTTATTAAGTAATTGACTAACTGCTCACCTCTTTCGTTGCACTTAGTGCTTCCCCAGAGTTCGTGTTGCGCGTTCGCATCGCAACCGATGATGGCCCGCTTCCCCCGTATATGCTCCAATAGGGTGCGGAATTCGGTGGTCGGCGTCGGAGCGTCAAAAGGTAGCTATGCCGAGGTCAAGGTTATCTGCCCGTCCCTTCCGTCGAACACCGCTGATGTAAGGTCCATGTTGCTGAACTGCGGTAGAAAAATTAAATTAATTTCCTTCCGGCATATAATGCAGCTACAGATTTTATTTACCCCGCTTGTGGCAAAGATTTTAAATTGTTTGGCACTGATTCCAAATATCTTTCCATTCAGCTGGTAAGGCTCTTGTATCAGTGCTATGTCGGTGTTCCCATCTGCTATATGCTTAAGCAGGTTGGCTGTTGCCGCCTTGCTGTGGTGCAGATTTGCTTGGGTCTCCCGCATTAGTTTTTCGCTTTTGCTCCAAGGGCTCGGTCGCCTTAGCTTTGGCAGTCCCCTGGGTGAAGCCAAACTCAGTCGTCCGTTTTTGTCCCTTAGAGTGCTGATGTCTTCTGTTCGCATGTCCGGTACCAGGACCTTGCCTTTGTTGGAGAATTCTTTTTCGCGAAGAGATGTCACATTTCCGTTTCATACCCCGTAGTTTGTAGTTTAAGAGTCTCGAAAGCTTCCTGCGTTGTCTGCTCCGTTTCGGGTACAAATACCTTGACGGTGCATAACCGCGGTACCTCCTTTATGGGGACGACTCTAAACTCCTCGTTCAGAGTGGTTTTTAACTTGGCAACTACAGTCTTTAGATATTCTAGAGACTGCTCGTCGCTACAGGTTACAGTCAGATGGCCTGCTGTCGGTTTCATTCCTCTGAATGTTGGAATTTTGTCTGGTTTGCTGCGTAAGTGCTCGAAGAGGACATTCTTCAGGGCGGTTTGCAGCTTCGCGAGTTGATCCTCTTGGATCTTACCAGTCTCATTGAGGTAGTCTATCACCGCTACCGTTATTGCATTGGTTGCGGCGTCCCGATAGGACTTCCTCGCCAGAGTTTGGGGTTTGGGGCTTACATTCCGTCCCTTTTTACCAGTGCGTTGGTTGCTGCCGTCCGATCTCATCCGCTTAGTTCCAGTTTTACCCTTTTCCTTTTGGTTGGTGGTACAGCTCACTTGGCAGCAGGGTATCCTAGGTATCCCTTGGTTGGCTGCCACTTTTAGGCTGGTGCCAGGGTTCGTAGGGAAGGTGTTTTCCCCGATTTTTTTATGACGCTTCAGTTTCCTTTGAGCCTTTCTTCTTAGCGTTCTGGCTGATGCTCCCGTCTTCCCGGTGGGTGTTGTAGGTGCCATTGTGCGAACTAGTGCTTCGTGTCGTGACGCCAGTTGTCCGGTCCCCGAATTTCTCCCCCTCGTATGCCGGGTACTGACGGTACTTCTTCTTCTTGTACTTCCATATTTTTTTCTTTTTTAATTTGGTTACCTCTTCGCTTCACTTCTCGCCCTTTGCCTACCTGCTGGGTTGGATCCAAAGGTCTCCTGCAGTGTAGCTTATGTTTATTTTCCAACTTCTATGACTTGATACATCGATACATTGATACCTCTATCCATTGATACTCCTCTACATTGGATACCTCTTTACATTTATACTTCTATCCAGTGATACTTTATTGATACTCCTATCCATTGATACTTCTATTGATACTTCTTTTCATTGATACTCCTATACATTTGATACCTCTAGACATTTATACTTCTACTGAGACTCTTTTTTATTTATTTTTGCTTGTTATTTAACTAAATGTTACTTAATAGATAAATCTAACTTTAAATGTTTTTCTTTTAATTTTATTCTTAGTTCTACTTCATCTCGTTTGATTTTCTTTTAACTTAAAAATATGGGTACATATAAAAACTTAACCAAAACAATTAATTGTTATATTCGAAATTAATGGTTATCTTATTTATTTATTTATTTATAGAAGCCCTCAAATTTAAAGCTAACTAGCTTACTGTATTAGCCCTTTAGTTGCTGATCATCCGGTATATCTCGTATGGCTCAATGTTTGGCTTGTACCTCAATTGAAGCGCTCTTTTGATGGAGTCCCAGTCAAGGCCGAAATACAATACTGCGTGATGGCGATACGTGAGCGCGATGCGATTCTCCCTCGTCGCCACGCACCGCATTCAATTTACAATGCACGCGATGCGGGGAACATTAATGTTCATATAACAAATGTCAAATTGGTGACATTTTAAATGAAATTGTTTTTGATTTTTATAAGTTTTGAATTTGGAATGTTCCTTCGTTTAGCAAATGAAAGCCTTAACTAGGATGCACGAAATTTTCATTCAAAATTCATTCATAATAACCCATGTACTTAAAATGTAATTAAGGCGTTTGAATTTCAAATTTCATTTAAGCGCCATATTGCATTTGACAAACGTCACGCACATCGTTGCGAGGAATTTTGGTTTTTCCGAAGATTTCCCGCCTCGCATCGACGCATCGCAATTATTGTACGATGTCGCATACAAATGCATGTTACGAAAACTGCTTGAAAATTGCTGCGAGACTCTCGTCGCGCTCTCGTATCGCAGTCTCACACTATTGTATTTCGGCCCTCATTTGGCTCTCGTATATTAATTACGACGTGCTTCGCTGCTCTTTGGATATTCTCCAAGAAGATGTGGGGTGTCGCTATTCATTTGAGTTCCGGGTTTGCTATGCCTATGAGGTGGAATTCGGTGCTGCTGATGAAGGAGTCGATTGACACATTTCCCGAACCAGCAAAAATTGCCATGTTCCGTATTTCCTTCATTATCTTATGAGATGGGTCGAAGGCATTATTTGAATACATCACAACTTGATTGAGGGCTTCGTTCAACCGACAAATTTACTCGTCTCTGTTGTTGTTTGTGATGAGTTGTTGCACCACTGCTGCAAGTTGTCTGTATTCCGCTTCTTTTACCATGACCTACTACTTCAATTCTAGAATCCTTGCTTCCACCGTTGATGTTTCTCTTCCTTCCTTGTATAGAACGTACCGCTTCTACCTTCTATTTTTCATAAACTTATTTCACTAAATTACTTAGCTTCAGTGATGCTTTTATTGTATTACACTTTCTTTTAATAAGAAAAACAAGATATCCGGCAGCCTCACCGGAGATTTTAAACAGAAGTTAGGCCTCATTTGCGCTGTTTTTGCTTAAATTTGGTTTTAAAGTGATCGTTTATTCATTTTCTATTTATTTTTTCGCTAGTTAAAACCGATTTGCGATTTCGCTCTGCCGATATAAGACGATTTTAATTCGCGTTACTTTTAGTTTCATCGACTGCACCAATTATGTGCATAAACTAGTCAAATGATTGAAACAATTTTATTAACGGATTTATAAGTTTAAACAGATTTTGGATTCCGTATGTTAAAGTGACGAAAGTATACGAGTATACAACTGCGCGAGGAGTTCATATTCCGCGGTTTTAATAGTTTACTTTGCTGACCATGCATCGGGCGTCTTAATATTTTTCATTAATGTCCGCATTAATGTTTTTCATTTTTCTTTGGTTCTAAGGTTACTGAATTTGCTGGAATAGATGCAGACGCGTAGGAAATGTCTTTAAAATTAATGTTTGCTGATGCATACATTACTTTCTTTGGTTGTAAGGTTACTGAATTTGCTAGAATAGATGCAGACGCGTGGGAAATGTCTTTACAATTAATGTGTGCTGACGCATACATAATTAGGTAGTATAAGTGAATGGTCGAAAATGATGTTATCTGAACTATGGTGACAACAATACCAACGATTCAAGTATATATTTTGCCTCCATTCACACGGAATGTTAAAATACTCAGAAAAATTTTTCGTCATCAAATTAATAAAATTGGGCAAAGATTTCATTACATTATGTGACCCAGCATCAGATAATTTGTACAGCCTACGGATAACGGATAATTAATGGGAATGGTAATTCAACACTGATATTTCATTTAAAATGGGTGTATTTTCCAGCTTTTTTTTTAGAGAATTATAAATGAAGCTTTCATATTTCGCGTTATAGTATAATATGAATATCGACTGAAGTATATTTATTTCGCATTGCTCGGAAACATTGAGAGTTCGAGTGAATTTCGGATATCATGTTGCATAGACCTCTGCTTCAGGCACAAATGGAGGCGTACATTTGAACAGCTGATAAGGGGAAAAATAAAAGTCTAATATGGTCGAATTAATTTGTCAATTCGGACGCTCATGTACACGGGTCGGGCTTCTCATGTCTTCAATATTTATTTCCATTTCATATCTTAGATGCAGACATTTAAATTTCAGATAAAACAATTCATTCACATGCGACCAATAATCATACCAAAGTTTCGAAATTTATACAATTTTTTAGCCAGAGGTGATACTGATGTGTATTAAGGACGATTGGACGCAGTAAGTTAGTAAAATCATATCTTTTAAGTGCCTTATTTGGCTACTCTGGAATGCAGTCTTCATACCCAATTTTTCGTGATTTACTCTAAGTTAAACCAGAACAACCCTAATCTCGCAAAATAGATGTTTACTTGGTATTACAAGCAGTGATTGGTGAATTGATTCAGAACTTTCCGCAGTCCAAACCCTGCAGTTGGGCTTCTCCATAAAAACGGAGAACCATGCCATGCTTTGATTTCCAAACGGGAATATAGCTCCATATAAAAGAAAACTTTATTTCTGTTGGTTATTTAGTTTTGCAATAGCACTCGTAGCATAGTGTTTGCTATTCTTAGGCCATTGCCAGAAAAAGTCAAATGCCAATCAATTTTTCAAACAACGCTAGGCAAACCGAAAAAAAACTTCATTTTGCGATATTTTTGGATACGAAAATAGGCAACTTTTATATTTGAAATCAGTATATACTTCAAAAGTCTTGAAAACTTTACGTCCATTTGAAGTCACTGTTCACTAAATCAGCTGGAAATAGTAACTTATTTACAGGCATTCTGTAGATCTTGCTAAAAAAGTTTCACAAATTTATATTCATCCACGTGTCTTCTAGTGCAGCCAAGATACTTTGATAATCAGTCAAACGCCAACAGACACCATTTACATTTCCAAAAGTTCGTATTCAATTTTCCGTCATCCGCTGATCAGTATGATAACAATTATTACAGTTGTTCTCACAGCAAGGAATCGTTATTCTTCTTTTTTTCCATTTTTCATTATTAGCTTATACTTATCTGCAATATATTATTCTTCGACCCATACATCTAACCTTCGTCTTGCTTGGTGGTAATTCACTTTCAATTCCTACACGCGTTGGATTTAGATATGCCATTGGCCAACGGCCCATGAATTTTCAACGGCCCGTGGGGAATTTTCTTCAAATATATATTGTTGGTTCTGCGGTCAATCCCGCAAAGTAATAAGTCAGAAAGTTTCTCGTTGAAAGCGGACAACCCTATATGTGTATATATAACCCTATGTGCATACGCGAACGTTAAATAATTGCAAAAAATACACTTGCGCTGGTCTCATAATACCATAGTTACGTCATCATAGATCAAATACAAGTATCTTTTGTTCAGCCGACCATGCTCACCAAGACGATTGATCCATTTTTTTCGATTAAGAACGTGTCTGGCCCGAGGGGGGCATAAAAACCAATTGACTCAAGGAGATCATCTATGGGATTAATGATTTAATAGATAGTAAACTAAAATTTCTCTACAGAAATGAATGAATGGAAGAAGAATGGAAAGGAAAAATGTAAGAAAGGGCCAACTATGTTCAAACAACTCAAATTACTCCCTCGATAATTAAAACGTAAAACCATACCAATATTGAGTAACGCTATAAGTGAAAAGGATAGTGCAAATATTTTCGTTGATTACTTTGCAAAAGTGCACAATAACTCAAAATCTATTACTAATGCAGTAATGGAAAACGCGGAAGTAATAAGGAATCATTCTGAACTCTTATCGAATGCTCAAGAGAAACTTACATTCAATGACGCATTTACAGCGGAGGGAAAGTCCGAAAATGGAACGTCAGTATACAAGGATTTCGTAAGCATTATGTGCATAAAAAATATTATCAAAAGCTTAAAACCAAAATCCTCCTCTGGTTACAATTTCATAAGTAATAAAATATTAAAGGCAGGTTGCCTTATTCGAAATTCCTCATAATCATCATAACCAACTGTTTTAATCTCAATTGTTTTCCGAAAGAATGGAAACAAGCAATAGCTGTTCCGATACCTAAGACTAGATCCATGGCAGTGGAACAAACGATGTACAAGCCAAACCCCTTCTTCCCTGTGAAAGAAAAATTCTAGAATATGTACTTGAAGAAAAATTACTTTTTTTTTTGTTTTTTGGGTTGGGGGTGAAGGCAATGTACGCCCGGAGTGCGGGACTCCTAGGAGCGCATGCTACCAGACTACCCACTAAACACCCCCCCTGTCAAGAGACTCTAGCCTGGAAACGTTTGACACATTACTTCGGGCTAGGCCTCTGTTTACTTCGCCCTAGGACGCCGTCAGCCCAGAGAAATCTCCCCCCAGCGGGAGGGATATGATGGAGGAGGACTGCTGGAAAGGAGACCCTCCTAGACCCCGCGCCCAAGGTTATCCATTGTACATTTTCTGGCAGTAAGTATTGCCCGAGAGTAATGTGCCACACAGGTCCAATTGTCGAAACTTTTCAGCATTTCTCCGACCAGATTGTCTGGAGAAAGCTCTCCCATCACCTCCCACACGTCCTGCCGCATCCTGTTCCACCTTCTACAATTGAAGAAGGTGTGACATGCGTCGTCCCTTTCCCCGGGGCAGAAAATGCAGTCTGGGGACCGTGATCTACCAATCCTGTGCAAGTAAGACTGAAATACCCATGCCCGCTAAGAAGCTGGGTAAGGTAATAATCAGTCTCACCGTGCCTTCGATTTAGCCACGATCCCACGTCCTCTATAAGACGGACAGTCCAGTGGCCATTAGAGTCGCCTTCCCAGGACTGTTGCCACTCGAGTATTGTGCGCTGCCTCTCCTCTTGGTTGACAACATATCTTGAGCCCTCCACTTTCCGGTCATAAATTCTCCGTCGCTCCCTAGCAAGGAGGGTGATGGGTATCACTCCTGCGATCACCAGCACCACCGACTCAGAGACAGTGCGGTATGCAGACGCAACCCGCAAAGGTCCTCGTCTCTGTACCTGGGCCAAGCGCTTTCGGTACAGCTCCTTACTGAGAGCTCCGGCCCAAACCTCAGAGCCGTACAGTAGCACTGACTGTACAGCACTCATGAGAAGTCGGCGTTTGCTCTGTGTGGGCCCACCGATCTTGCACATTAGCCGACTTAAAGCTGAGACGCCTATCGCGGCCTTTTTCGCCGTTGCCCTGATCTGTTCCGAAAAGCTCATTTTGGAATCGATCAATAGTCCCAAATATTTTATTGCAAGTTTAGACTCAACAGTCCGATCTGCAAAGGAATTACCGTGGGAATTCTTTTGTTCGTGAGAATGACCACCTCGGTTTTCTCTAGTGCCAAACTGCACCCGCGGGTTGTCATCCACTCCTTCACTCGACGCATTAGCATTCCCAGCCTGCGCTGCGCATATTCGACTGTGCGTCCAGCGACCTGTGCTGCTATATCATCTGCATAGCCGACTAAGCGCGACTCATCTGGCAGCTCAAGCCTCAATAGTCCGTCGTATGAGGCGTTCCACAAGTCTGGTCCCAGTATGGAGCCTTGCGCTACACCAGACGTTATCTCCATACTGCGCCGCCCATCTTGTGTGTCATAGAGCAGACTGCGGTCCTTTAAGTAGTCCCTCAAGATCCGCATCAGATACCCCGGCAATCAGAAAAAATGTTCCAATGTGCCAACAATATCCGACCATCTGGCGGAGTTGAAGGCATTTCTGACGTCAAGCGTCACTAACAAGACAACTCGTTTTTCAGTTTTGTGCGCTTCGGCTCGACGGATTGCATTCACCACTTCCATGATGGCATCGGAAATGGATCGCCCTGCTCTAAAGCCATACTGCCGAGGAGATAGGTCCCCTGCAGCACGAATTGCGTCAGTGAGTCTTCTCTTGATGAGCTTTTCGAACACTTTCCCTGCTGTGTCCAGCATACAAAGCGGGCGGTATGTAGATGGCAGCCCCGGGTCCGCTTTTCCCTTGCTGATCAATGTGAGCCTCGCCACCTTCCAGCGAGATGGAAATACACCTTCTCTAAGGCAAGCGTTAAACACATTGAGTAGCATATCAGGGCAAACGTGGAAAACCATTTGTAGCACCTTGGTTGGAATGCCGTCTGGTCCTGGTGCCTTTCGAGTTTTCATAGAAAGCACCGCTTCCCCCAGCTCATTTTTAGTGAACGATGGACATTCGCCTGAGTCGACCTCGTGGGCAGCATCCACACGGACAGGATGAGTTGGAAAAAGCGCCTGCACTATGCCGTCCAACTTGTCTGTTTGAAGTAAACACGGCTTCCGTGAGGAACCGAGCTTGCGCCACACTACCTTGTAGCCGAGCCCCAATAAATCCCTGTTCACATCGTCCACAAGTTCTCGCCAGCAGCTTGCTTTCCTCTCATTGATGAGTCTTCGGAGTTCTTTCCTTGCTGATCTGTATGCTGCTGTCCTATTGGATGCTTCCTCTACGTTTCTCGACCGCTGAGCTGCACGACGAAGTCTGTGACACTCGTCTCGTTTGTCTGCGATATCTTTTGACCACCAATGTACAGCAGGCCTGTCGTTCCGAGGCCTCCGTCGAGGCATAGATGAGCTACAGGCAGAAGTGATGAGGTTCATCGTTGACTCCACCATTCCCTCGACTCCAGCCCTTCCGCTCCCTGAAGGGCACCCCGATGTCGTTCCGCCTTCCAGAATCACATTGGTGAAAGTCTCCACATCCATTTTTCCGATATTCCACCCGGGAGTGAAAGATCGTTAAGACGAGCGAGGAGTGGTATCGCCGATCTCAAACGCGATGTATTGGTGATCATTCGCTGAATAATCCTCCAGTACTCTCCAGTTCAGCGTCGTCGAAGCGAGGGACTCCGATTCGAATGTCACATCTGGGATTGTTCCTTCGCAGCCCCAGTGCCAGAAGGTAGGTACATTGCTGGTATTTAAAACCACCAACCCGGTCCTCGCTGACATGTCCAGAATGCGTTGCCCTCTGGAATCGGTTTGAGGCATGCCCCACTCAATGGCTCTGGCGTTCAAGTCTCCTGCTACGAGTACTTTGCCATCTGTGTTCAGAACAACATCCTCTAGCGCGTCCAGTCTATTTTGAAAAGATGGCATGGACTCATTCGACGTCAGGTATACGCTGAAGAACGCTATATCCGGGCACCGAATCCACACGAAACCGTCTCCACGGCCGCGACCTTGAATATGGAGTCGCATGCTGCCACGAACCCAAACGGCAGCAGTATGGGAGTAATCGGAGAACCAGGCTGGTGAGGTCTTATTTCGATGTTGTTCGCTCAGCAGCAGCAGATCAGCTCCCTTTTCTCTGGCGAACTGCTCTAACAAATCTTGTGCATTGATGCTACGGTGCAAGTTAATTTGAAGGGCCCTGATCATCACCTCAAAGCTGCTTTTGCCAGTGCTAGTGCCTCTCTAAAGATTGGGCACGCGCCTGTTCCTGCAACGTGAAGGTGCTCTGTCGGTTGTGAGTTAAGATGATTACATAGCAAACAGCGCGGAGTCTCATCGCAGTCTTTTTTCTTCTGCCCAGACGCTCCACACTTAAAGCAAAGCATACTACGGTCAGGGCCCTTGCAGTTCGAAGTGGTGTGCCCGTATCGAAGGCACCTGTAGCATCGTACTGGGATGGCTCGGCGGTGAATTCTGCACACCACCCAGCCGATTTTTATTTTTCTTTTGGCCAGGAGTTGTGTAGCATCCTTCTCCGTTACGTCGAGTATGGCCAGCCTTTGCCCTCGGTGATTCTCTGGAGTAAGCTTTACTTTTTCTAGAATTATTTCAGGCAACTCTTTTTGAATGGCTTCTTCGACCTCAGCCGGATTGGCGATGCAATCCAGGTCCCTTACTTCCAATGAAGCTCTTGGCTCCAAGGTAGAGACGGTGGCCCAAGGACGTCCTTTATTTTGTCGCGGAATATCGATTTATCGGAGGAGTCCGCTCAAAACTCGACGAGTAGCCCTCCGAACCTAGTTGATCGTACAGTTTTAATAATCGTCCCTGTTTCCTCCGGCTTGACATTCTTGCGGATATCGCGTAGAACGTCAGAATGGCTCCTTCCGTCAGTGGGCTTCACAAGAATGGCGTCTCCAAGGACTCTTCGCTTTTTTCTTGCTGGTTTGTCCACGGTATTTGTCGTTGTTTGAACAGGCACTGTTTTTTGGCTAAGCCTATGTTCACGTTTTGCGGATTTTTTTGCCGCCTTAGATATCACGAGTTGGAAGGCGTCTTTTCTTTGTGGCGTTTCTTTTTCTGGCTCAACGTTCTCTTCACGCCTTTTCTCCTGTTCGCTCTCAAGAGGGCTAGCAGCAGTCCTCTTGATACTGCGAAGGAAAGGTTGGGTGACTTTAACGTGCACCGTTTGATCTGGATGTTCTTCTTCCAGCATTTTCCAGAGTCTCCTGTAGTGGCAAACTCGATCCAAGAGGTCTTCGAGCTCAAATACTCCATTTTTTACATCTTTACTGATTGTTTTTTGGTTTATGCACGCTCCTTGCATATGTTTGAGGATCGCATAACATTTTTTAGTCAACCGTTCTTCCTCGGAACGGTTCTCCGCGATAACCTCCTTAACAATCAGGTCTTTTTCGCCGACTTTCTCCTCCGGGAGCTTACGTTCTATGTTGTGCGTTTCTCCTACTGAGGTCGATTCAGCAGTAGCAACCTTAGGAGTGAGGTGGTCGTATACCTCCGGAGCTGCATCTACTACCGGCCAATCACTGCTCTTTCCGCTTGGGGATGAATGAGACCGTGGTGGTGAACGTAAGGTTTTTCCTCTACGGGAAAAAATGCCAAGATAATCGTTATGGTTGTCAGAATTATGTTCATCGGCTCGTTTGTTCGTCTCCTCTGCATTATTCTGTTTGTTGTTGTTATTGTTGTTGCTTTTCTTCATTTTGTTCTTAAGGGTCCCCCCTCAGAGCCGTTATCTCCACTCGAATGTGTAGTCACCTTAATGATCCCACGGTTATCTATGCAAGCAGGGAGGCCATGCGAGGGTTGGCACCAGCCCTTATGGAGTCAGGTGCTCAGAGCCAGATCAGCGCTAATCGGGAGTACGACTCAACCGAACCTACACCACCAACTCAATGGTGCGAGCCTTGAACGTACTCTGAGGCCTGCCAAGGTTTTATCGGGACGGAGACGGCGTGATATTAGCCTGGAGCCGTTCGCGCACGGGTTTCACCCCGGCGGTACCGCGCAGAAAGCGACTAGGTTCAGAATATCATGGCCGCCAGCCCATATGCGTCAAATAAAGTCGAGAGTCAAATCATAGTCCGGGTTCGGTGCTGTTTCCATTAGTCGCCTCTTACGACAAGTTGGGTTACTGTGGATGTATTCTAGCCTCCCCTATCCACAGGGGCAGAAGAAAAATTACTAGCACATTGCGATGTTATTTAAATCTAATTTATTTGTGTTTACCAAACAGAAATCCACCATACATGCGCTGATAACTCTGTCAGAAGAAGTTAATTCGAATTTTAGAAAGAAATGTCCAACGCTCACTTGCTCTCTCGACCTACAAAAGGTCTTTGATACAGTTTGGGTCAAACGTCTTATTTATAAAATAAATCAATTGAAATTCCCAGCATACCTTTGCTAGCTCCTGGCAGAGTATCTCAATGACAGAAAGATTGTGGTGAAATTCAACAATACTTTATCTGAATCTGTAGAAATACTCGCAGGGGTCCCCCAAGGGTCGGTTCTAGGCCCGATTCTTTTCAATATCTATCCATCGGACTTTCCAAAAAACGGTGAGAATAAACCACTGGTGTTAATGTCAAAGTACATATTCGTAGACTCAATATGTTCCTAAAGGCAGAACAAGAATATTTTGAGAAATGGAAACTGACTGTAAATCCAACAAAGTCTAAAACGATTTTATTCAGGCCGTATGAAAAACATGTAAGGCCGAAAGAGTACAAAATAAATTCAAACATAATAGTATTATTCAATGACCAGCCAATAGAAGCAGTTGACAACTTAAGATGATTGGGGGTTACTTTATCCTCCAAATGGACAACGAAAGTGCATATTAAAAATATCCTAATGAGAGCAAAACTCGTACCCTGTCTCATCGAAAATTTAGTAAGAAAAAGGGAACTAGATACAGAAGTTAAATTCTTGCATATGGCTTCGAAGCGTGGTGTCATATACATGTCAATTAAGTCAAATAAAAGTATTTGAACGAAAATGCCTGACAGTATATTACCCATGGAAACAGCTTACCGTAGGTCAAGTTTTGACCATAACGATTTTATTAAAATAAGCAAAAAATTTTGATGCAGTAATTTCAAGAATTGTACACCAATCGATAAATTTATCTTTGCATTATTCTTAAAGAACTATAACAAATTAAGTGATATAGACTGTAATGAGTTGAAGGTGATAACAAATATGGATTGCTTTCACAATGTATATGATAACTTTAATGAAAAATTCCAATACAAAATATTTGCTATATCCTTCTTATGTTAACTGTATGCTGATGGAAAAACTCATATTAATGGAGTTCTATCGTTTTTTAAGCGAAGATTCAATTGTAATAACTTAGATGATATTATTACCTAACAATGTAAACGAAGGTATTGCAGCTTCCCTCTCTCTCCTTTTTCTTCTCATTTCTCTTTTTTTTCTTCTCTCTCTTTCACAACAATTAAGAACATACTACCCGTGAAAGATGGAATACTGAAAAATTTTCTGCCTGAAAATTCAGTAGGTACCGATTCAATATCAAGAGTAAAATAAAATATCTTTGTAACTATAAATTTTCATTTTTTTTGGCTTTTTTGGCATTTTTTTTTAATGGTTTGAATAGTATTATCTTTGAAGAAGCAAATTATTAAATTGAATAAGTAAATTCGAGTTTAGTACTTTCGAGGTAATAAAGAATTTAATCTGTCTTGCCAGATTTAATTAAATGCAGTTCTAATATCAATGGACACCACTAGAATCAATTTCTTTTCAATTAGATCAGTTTTCGTACCCTTTCGAGATGCGATACAGCTGGATGTCTGGATAAAATCTGGATAAAAGCTGGATAAAATCCTCCATCTTAGATACCACGTAATATAATTTTGAAAATTAATCACACATTATTGATCAAACTCTATGCAGGAGATTGGAAAATGCTAGAGTACGTACCATCGAAACTCAAGTGCAATAGTAACTCCGTCACCGAAATTTTTTTAAACTGCTTCTATAAATATGATAAATGATATAACTTAGATGATCTTTTGATTTTACCCAGTTTCTGTTGTAACGAAAACACTAAATTTCATCAGAGAGTCTTAATAAATCCTGTGGCAAAAAAAAACTAGCATTTCGCGGAACTCATAATTTGTTCAATAAATCATCCGACAAAAAAGTTTCTCGTTATGAGCATTATCTCAGAGGCTTAGGATGTATCCGACACTGTAGGATAGTGGAAGTTGAGGTTTTATTTCAATTGAATCAGTGTGATTGGTAAGATTGTCTGAAATTTCTTCACACTTCTGTTGTAATAGGACTTAATTTTAATTAGTTGAATTTTCGATTTTCGTCAAATTGTTTCTCGATTATTTTGTTTCAAAAAGAGTAGCACTCTCGATATGCGTGAGCAAAGTCGCTTACTTTATAATAGTAATATAAATTTTCCATTTCTCTTATCTAGGCAGTGATCTTTTGCATTAGATTGAATGTTTGTCATCGCTTTTAGCATTTTTCTAGGCTCCATCGTAGCTCCATCTTAAAAATAACATAGCACCCACAAAATTATTTTAAATGGGCAAAGTTGTTTGTATGAATATGGGAAGCTTCACTTTTTGGGCTTTCAATGTTATCATTATTCGCACTCAGAAAAGTTGCTTGCCGATCAGAATCAGACTGTTTACCTTTGAATTATTTTAATACGCACCATTCCTTTCCATTCCAAAGTATTAAAGTTGATTCTTTTTGATTTTGCAGACGTTTTTCTAAACATAGTTACTGCATCCGAATGGTCTTATCCAGATCGAGAAAAAAATTTAAGTAAGTAATTTTTTGCTTTTAAAACCAACATTTTGTTCTGAAAAAAAGTGATTCGGGGCGTCAATAAATTGAATACAAAGTACACATATAATTTACAACGTATCAAACAAAATTCCGTTTGGTTTCATTTAATTGCATCGCAGACTTTATATTTTAGCACCTACGAAAGTTTTTGAAAATATAACTCTTCATTTGTTTCACAAACGCAGTGCTTGTAATAAAGCAAATGTTAGTGGGAAAATAACTTAATTGAAACTTGAAATATAGTTTTGCTTATAACCATTAGTATCACTTTTGACGCAAATTAAGAAAATACATTAATATATATTTATTACATTTATTATTATGTATAAATAACATATAATAAAAAATTATGGAAGGAACATGATTTGACATATTTTCGCTGTATACGCTGTAATATAAATTAAACTATCTTCAGAATTTATTACGAATTTTGCATATTTTCAACAGCTTCATTCATCCTCGAATGGTAGATAATCGCTGATTTTTAAAATTCCAGTTTATGTTTGCATATTTTAGTTATCATTGACTTTGTGGATGAAGACCTATTATTTAGCCGTTCATCATTCAGATTCTTAGTGATTTATTGAATCCAATGCCCACAATTGCCTATGAGTTCGGTCCAACAATTGATGTTTTTGGAAAGATAATTGATGAGATATGAATCTGTGTAAACTGCGATAAGCTATGGAAGATAAAACATTTAAAATTTTTTTTAAATATCAACGTAATTGGAGTTTTGGATATGTTTTCTTCGCAAAATTCTTAACATAACATAGTGTCGATAGTAATCAAATTATTGAGCATTTGTGTAAATCTCATGATCACCGGGAACTTGAATGGCTGTATAGTAATTAATCTTGACTTTAGTCGAGTTGCAACCGTAATGTTGTTTGTAGTATGGGCAATTCGCATCCTCAGTCTGCATAAGCGGAGAGGCACATTATTATAGTAACGATAAGCTTCTTCAGATTATCGTTGATATCGGAAAATTCAGCTATTTGTAGACTAATAAATTGATTACATGAATTTTTTTAACATAGAAATTAAAGAACGTACGTATTTTTTTCCAAAGCGTAGTGGCGCTATGAGAAATTAGAGGACGAAATGGAGCAGGGTCTAGAAGTATTGAAAGTAACAATAGACTACTGGCCACGAAAGTAACTTGAAGACCACACCCGAGATTTTCGGGAGTATCAGTTGAAATCAAAAGAAATTCGCAGGTCTGAAATGGTATTGAGACATTGTAACAGCTTTTAAAAAAATCATTGCGCGGCAACTACTCCTTTGATAAAAAAATCTAGAACACTCAACAAATATGCAGTAAACAAGTCAACAATGGCATTCGAATGCACTTGCAAACACTAGGCTTAATTTAGAAATTCTATTCAACTAAATATTATGGTGTTATCAGCGTACAGCAAACCCGTCAAACCTGCATCAAACCTGTCAGCGCTGGTTTCTTGGTTCAGACTAGTTGGTTGAAGAAAAGATTGAGATCTAAATTTTACTGGAGGAACATTTTCCTAAATGGCTCTGTCATTCGTTGCTTACTCTGTCGAGAAAGGTTATTACTCCGTAAAGACTTTCAGCCTTGGCGTTTATGTTTCCAATCTTTGAAGCATTATACTAGTTGATGCAAGTGAATAACGGACAATGCGTGCATATTCCGATTAATCAGAATTTGAATTACTGTAATCAGTCAACATGTCAAGCTCGGCGTTCCCGTCTACTGTACCTGCAATCTGATAATCGTCAAATCTCATAATTTCTTCGGAAGTATCCAGCAACTTTACGTGGGAGTTTGACAAATGTATGTGAGCAATGTTTCCCTTCCTTGTGTACTCACAATAGATCTGCTTCAGTTTCATAATCATGGCTGAGTTTTTTTTAAATAAGTTTGCCACCATACTGGTGCTGACTTTCAATAACGGTAAGGTGTTCACAGAAGGAGGGTCTATCCATTCAATCGCTATCAATCAGAATTGGGCTTTGGTCGCAGAACTGCCGCATCACTGATTTGTAGCCCAGGGTCCGTGGATCCCCTTACGAAATCGACCCGGCATTGTGAGCAGCTGACGTAACGAATCTTGATGTATTTGGGGAAGCCAGCTCCCAAGGATTACAAAAAAGTGTAAAAAAACTGAGCATTTATGCTTCGGAAAGCACCGTCATCAAACTGTAGTGACAGGTATTGTGACAGGTATTGCTCGGAAGCTTTTCATTGTAGAACTTTTATCATGACACAAATGGAATTACCTTTGACCGAAAGTTGTTTGGCGAATAAATAGCCCTATTCTTAATTAATCCTTCTGTTTTAGTTACTTGTTCTCCTTCTTAGTGATGGCATCTGTGGCCGTTCTTCCACCCGTGTTATAAGTTTTCGTCAAACCAATATTAGTTTCACATGTCTTCTTTGTCCAGTCAACGTACTTGTTGATTCTTCGATATTAAATTGATCCTTCGATACTAAGTCTTCGGTCTTCCATCCCTATGTTCCCTTCAATTACATTTAATTTACAATTTAACATTTTTTCGATGCGCCCTCTAAGAAACCCCTTTTAACAACTACCAACACACAGATGCAATGGGCTTCAACAAAATTTTCAACGCCTACATTCAGGAATTAAAAATAACAAACACAAAAATAATAATAACAGATGCGGCCAAGAATACGTTCGGAGCTGGTATAGCTAACAAAGAAATTATGCGTAACATCACTAACTCATACAATTTTAGAAACTCAGTCAAAGTCGTGAATGCAGAATTAGCCACAATACACGCGGCCCTCACAGAAATAATCTTCTCCCCTTATACAAACTGCCATTTATTCACGGACTCCTATAGCGCATTAATAAACATCAAATTCAACAAGCACAACAAAAAATCAGTTGAAGAAATCTGGAATTACATGAAAGAACATGCAAATGTAACATTCAACTTCATCTGGGCTCCAGAATATAGAGGTATCACAGCACTCCGTTTGGTAGACACTTTAGCCGAAGAAGGAATCGTGTAGCAGACACAACTATACACACATAATTAATTGGATGATGTCCTGAATGACATTTATTCCGAGATCCACAAAACATGGCAGTGGGGCGCAGGAGTACTCCTGGAAGCCAGTATTCTTTGGGGAGTGCCGCCGTACCCGAGGACCTGGAGGTCTCTGTAAGACCCCTCTAGTGGAAGACGACCCTGCAACGACTCTGGAAAACGGCGGACAAGTACCACCGTGGTGAAACTCGCGCGCGAACGGCTCTAATATAAGTATCGTACCGTCCCCGTATCGGTTAAACCTTGGCAGGCCTCGGAGTACGTTCGAAGCTAGAACCATTAAGTTGGTGGTGTAGGTTGAGACGAACTTCTGATTAGCGCTGGTCTAGCTCTGAGCACCTGTCCCCATAAGGGATGATGCCAACCCTCGAATGGCTTCCCTGTTTTGCACAGACATCCATGGGACCATTAAGGTGACTACACTCACGAGTGGAGATAGCGACTCCGAGGAGGAACCCTTTTAGCTTGATGCCCTATAAATTAATATCAAATGCAACAAAATCAAAAGCAACGAACAAACAACCAAACGCAGACGACAAACGGACGAGTGAACACAAAAATGCAGAGAGCCTCTACCAACCAGAGATACTGACGGCATTCGGACGCAGCAAAAAAACAATACGCACGCCGGAACATCCCGTAAGACAAGAGGAGAAGCGTGAACGACAGATGCCTAGGAACCACACGAAAGGAGAGACCACCGAAGATACTCAAAGTATGATACGACGCAATGCTGCGACTGACACTGCTACTGATGCCATCAGAGCTCTAGAACCTGACGCAAACGGAAAAAGTCCGCCTTAAAATGAGGCGCAGGACAATCTGATCTCATTAAATCGTCATGAAGAAGAACGCTTCATGCGTAAGGTAGGAAAGGCAGTTAAAAAGATCAAAGCTTCCTGCAATACCTAGAGAACCATAAACAAGGACATTAACGACAGTATTTTAGAGCTGGAAGAGCTCTTAGAACGAATCGGGCACTACAGACGCAAATGGCTTAAAGCGGAGGAAGAGCAAAAGGCCAGTGCATCTGTCGAAATGCAAGTGATTCACACGCAAAGCGGTACCAAAAGAGTTGTCAGCAGCCCAATCCAATGAAACCGAGGCAAAAGGAGGAAGGACGAAGCAGCGAACAGACAGGCTACGTCGAATGATGGATTCCAGGTGGTCGCAACCAAGTCACCAAAAAAGCGTCCAGAAGGCTCCTCCTCGAAAAAGTGACCAATGATAAGCTCCTTCCTGGGGACAAGGGCAAAGAAACCCCAAACAAGAAACAATGACCACGAAGCAAGCTACACCGCAAAGCCCCAAGGCAGGCACTGCTGGTCAAACCGAAAGATGAGAGAACTTGCCCAGACGTTTTGCGGGAAATCAAGCGAGTTGTAAGACCCGATGACACTAAAACTGCGATCAGAACCGTCCAGCCAACCAAATCTGGTGGCCTCCTTGTAGAATTTGGACCGGAGACAACAAATAACAACTCATTTGGCAAGGCAAAGGCAACGGTGGCTTCACTGGAACCAATGGCCACCCTCGAAATCAGGGACATGATGGAGGTGGAACAATGCCTCAAAAGGGTTTTACCCGAATTAAATGGGCTCAACTTACGACTAACCCCTGAAAATAATAGAGGGCAGCGCATGGCCATAGTCGACTTACCCGAGACACAAGCCGAAAAACTCCTCTGCATGAAGCAAAATAAAAATAGCTTGGGTGGTTTGCAGAATACGGCGAAGAGCAGTTCCTCTCCGTTGTTTCAAATGCCTAAGCTACGGTCATACAGCACAAAGCTGCAAAGGGCCTGATAATAGTTCCTTGTGCTATAAATGCGGCAACGCAGGACATAAAAGTACAGAATGCACGGGAGAGGCGAACTGTATCCCCTGCGAGACCACTGAACCCGACCTGATGACTTGAGACATATTCCCAGGGACAGGGCAGTGCCAGGTATTCAAAGAAGCCCTAACCAAAGCCAAAGCCGCTTTGCAATGACCCGTGTCCTGCAGATAAACTCATATCGGAACTCAAACGCCCAAAACCTGCTTGACCAGTTCGCGAGGGTTATGAAAGCCGACCTATTGCTGCTTAGCGAACAACACAGATATATAAATTCATCAGCATGGTACCCGGATGAATGTGTGCCATACTTGTGCCATATGGGTTCGAAACCGCACGCAACTGAGAGTTCAGGGCCGTTTCGAAGATGGTTTCGTGTGGGTCCGTTGCCCAGGAATAACGTTCTTTAGTGTGTACTTGACACCGAACGAACCAATAACATATTTCCAGGCAAAGCTCAACTCTTTAGAGGACGCCGTCTTGACCACAGAGGGTCCTGTTCTTACTTGGGGAGACTTTAACGCCAAGGCTATTGAATGGGCATGCCTCAGTCAGATCCTAGGAGAAATCGAATCCTGGAGATGGCAGCCCGAGTAGGGCTAGCCGTGGTGAACACTGGTAACTCTCCCAATTCCCGCTGCTGGGGCTGAGTGGGTACCATTCCGGACGTGACATTCGCCTCGGAGTCCTTCTCCTCTATGAGACACAATTGGAGAGATCTAGAGGACTACTGGGCCAGTGATCATCAGTACATAGTATTCGAGATCCGCCTTCACTCCCAGACACTCAGCGCTCCGCCTTGTTTTTGGGAGAGGAGGTGAAGGCTATTTACGCCCTGAGTGTGGGACTGAGTGTGCCCTGAGTGTGGGGTAGCCCAGTGGACCTGGGCTACCGACTAAACACCTCCCTTGTCAACCGGCTCATCGTCGGATACCAGAGGAATCACTGCTGAAGACATGGTGAACTCCACAATGAGTACCATCATGTCTGCTTGTAAGTCAATTATGCCCCGCCGGAGACCTAGACACGGAAAGCCTCCGGTGTATTGGTGGTCCACTGAAATAGCTGAACAACGAAGGGAGTGTCACAAACTCTGGCGAGAAGCTCAACGAGCGCGAAGCCAGAACGAGGCATGCACCAGAATGGCAGTATATCGGTGGGCCAGAAAATGCCTTCGCGGACTGATCAACAGAAGTAAGGCCCCTTGCTGGCAGCACCTAGTCGAAGACGTGAACAAGGACCTGTGGGGCCTGGGCAACAAGCTACTTATGCGAAAGCTTGGTTCTCTACGGGCCCCCTGCGTACTTGAAGCGGACATGATGGGCGAGATAGTACGGACACTTTTTCCCATACATCCCGTCCGTGTTGATGCCGCCCAAAGGGAAACAACATCAGACTGTCTACTCTCTACGAGGAACGAGCTGGAACTAGCAGTTCTTTCCATGAAAGCGAAGAAGGCTCCGGGACCAGAGGGTATTCCAGTAGAGTTACTAGACTGGTGTATCAATCCTGCCCTGACTTGCTGTTCAGTGCGTTTAATCCCTGTTTGCTGGAAGGCGTTTTCCCTGAGCGTTGCAAGACGGCAAGACTCCTGCTGATCAGCAAGGGGAAGGGAAATTCCGAGTCGCCGTCAGCATACTGAGCACTATGTATGCTAGACACAGCCGGGAAAGTGCTCGAGATATTGATAAAGAGAAGACTCACTGACGTTATCCACGCTACCGGGGATCTTTCTCCAAGGCAGTATGGTTTCAGAACGAGACGTTCCACTATAGATGCTTTCGCGGAGGTGCTGAGTGCGTTTCAACAGGCGGAGGAACGCAGTCGGTCCAACCGTCGCGTAGTCCTTCTGGTGACGCTGGACATAAGGAATGCTTTCAACTCTGCTAGATGGACGGATATTCTGGAAGCCCTGGAAAACTTATTCCAAGTACCAAAATATTTGATGCGGATAGTTCGAAATTACCTGAAGGATCGCAGCCTGATCTTCGACACGGTGCAAGGTCATCGTAGCATGCTAGTCACATCAGGTGTGGCCCAAGGCTCCTTCCTCGGTCCCGACTTGTGGAACGTCTCCTACGATGGACTGCTCAGACTTGAACTGCCGGAAGAGTCTCGACTGATCGGCTATGCAAATGATGTTACGGCACTAGTGGCTGGGCGCAGAGTCGATCAAGCGCAATCAAGGCAAAATGTACTAATGCGTCGGGTAGGGAGCTGGATGACCACTCATGGGTTTAACCTAGCGTTAGAGAAAACCGAAGTGGTCATCCCGACCAAGAAGAGGATCCCCTAGAGTAAGAATGGTCTGAGTCGGGGACACATTATTAGAGTTGAAACTATCAGTAAAGTTTCTGGGCTTTCGGATAAACTCTAAGCTGAGTTTCTCGAAGCAAATCAAGGCAACGACTAACAAGGCCGCAGTAGCAAGGGGACCAAGTCTAACAAAAAGGCGAGTGCTGATGAGTGTCGTGCAATCTACGCTTCTATATCGAGTGAAGCTCTCAATAAGGAACTGCACCGGAAATGGCTGGCGCGGATGCAGAGACAAGGAGCACTGCGGATTGCATCAGCATACCGGACAGTCTCTGAGTCAGCGGTGTTGATAATTGCAGGGGTGATACCAATCGCTCTCCTTGCTAGAGAGCGCAATAGAGTCTACTTCCGAAGGCACAAGGGTAATAAAGAAAAAGTTGCTCGCGATGAAAGACGATGCACTCTCGACGAATGGCAACAATCCTGGGAACGTGAGCTAACAGGATGATGGACTGCGCGGCTCATCAACGACTTGAGATCGTGGCTTAGTCGAACGCATAGTGACACTGACTTCTCCCTGACCCAGCTACTGCGCGGTCTCCAGATTGCATATTATGCATTGGTGTGATGGATGACGCCTGTCATACTTTCTTTTCATGCAGAAGATGGGACAAACAGCGCGGCGATCTTGCCGACAAAGTGCGAGAGCTCCATCCAAATAGCCTAATCGAAGAGATGCTGAAATCAGTTGACAAATGGAATCAAGTGGCACATTACGCTCGGTCAATTGAAGCCATGAAAAAAGGCATACTTGATCGGCTGGAGGCGTCGAGAGTTGAGGGTTTCCTTCTGTAGCAATCCTCCTCTTCTTCCCTACCTGCCGGTGAAGGAATCCCTGTAACCCGAAGGCGCAAAAAGACGTAGAACTGGGAGGCCTAGCGCGAAGTAATGTGTCAAACGGTTCCAGGCTAGGCGCTCTGGTTGACAGGGGAGGTGTTTAGTCGGTAGCTCAGTAGGTCCGTTGTGGCACTGGGAGTCCGACACTAAGGGCGTAAATAGTCTTCACGTCCCTACCAAAAAAGAAAAAAAAAATTAAGTAAAATAAATAAAAAGCGACCACACTTGCCATTGCCTCGTGCGCCAATGCCACGAGGGAACCACGAGGGAAAAAACATGCTCCCTACAGGGAGCGTTTTTGTATTTACGATCCGTCCTCCTCCACCCTATGTTTGTCTGTTCCTGACTACAAGAATCTCCGCAGGCGTGCATTTCCCTTTCATAATAATTGTTTAAGGTATCTGATGAAACTCAGTTTTAAATTTCTCCCCTTTCTTCGGAAGCGTGTAATGATTTTAATTAAAAATAATAAGAGTGGTTAAACTATGTATATAATAGTTATTTTACACTGGTCGGTGTACGTCTTATTTACAATGCTAATAAAGTTTCTTAAACATTTTTGTGTTGTCCGTAAATTCGTTTGAAATACGGTTACGATCACGACTTTATCACTTTAAAAACTTAGATTGTTTTCCCCGTTAAAGTCGAATTTCGCTCATCACTACTACAATATTCTAGATATTGCAATTGTTTATAGTTTATCGAGCAATCAATGTGTCATTGAAAGTAAAGGTTTTGTCTGCTCTTTGAGAGTTTTCCATCCTGTGTTCCTTCATCTGTTTTTTGTGTATATAACTCATTTTCCTCAAACACATAAACACACATCGGTTTCGCGATTCATTCATTTTGCCTATAAAGAATTGAACTAGGATTTGATAAAGGATCGTAACGAGATTTTTCTTTTATTTTCTATATGTTAATTTGTGATGTCTTTATCGGTAACCTGTGACCCTGAGAACCTGAGTTTTTTCCAACCTTTTGCATAGTTCCATTCTTCGATTAGGGTAGATTGAATGCATAACAATGTCAAACTTCCCAACTTAATCGTATTTTTTTTTCGATAACCTAGTACGTATTATGAGTTTACTTTGGATTTGAGCAATAATAATTAGAAAACTAAATTGAAAGTGTTCGCTTTTTCCGGTACTGGTTTTATGCCATCCTTCGAGACGATATAGCCAAGTGGTAGCCAAGCAAGGGTAGTTCGTTGACGCCAAACTTGCATTTTAAAATGTTGATGACTATACCATGTTTCGCCAAACGTTTGAACACTTGTCGTAGATGCTCCTGATGTAATTCCGAGGTTTCAGATGCCACGAGGATGTCCAAGTATGCGAAAAGAAAGTCCAGACGTCGGAGGACTTCATCTGTGAACAGTTGGAAGGTCTGTGTGGCGTTTTGGAGTCCAAAAGTCTTCGGAATTCGTACAGATTGAAGCACGTTGTTATTGCCATTTTATGGATGTCTTCCTCGGCGACGGATATTTGACGATACGCCCTCACAAGATGGATTTTTGAGTAAATTTTCTTGCCACGAAGCGCCTGACTCTTATCTCCTTCTCCCAAGGCAAACCAAATTTCTTCCGAATAGCAAGGGGAGAAACAGCGCCCATATACGGCAACATCCGACTCCAAGTACAAGTAGGGGATGTATTATTTCTATATGAATTTCTGGTCGCTTATATAATGGATGACTGCATCCCGGGAATGAATTTCTTAAGGCCACGTGGGTTTGCGTTGGATTTGAGCAAACGGGTCTTGAAATGACAGAATCTCGAGTCTTGGAACTGAAAGTGCCGACCCTGACGTATCAAAATCATAGGAGAACATTGTATGAGCCAGATTTGAAGGTGATCCTGAAGACCAAAGATTCTACCTGATTGAGCGAAAAAAAAGACGGTGTTAGGACGGACACTAGTATGAACACATAAGGGTGAATGCATGCTGGTTAGGGTCCTCAAGATCTCGGACTCAATTACACGCATCAAATCTGGAGATATTATCGGGGGCTGTCAGCTCGTCTCCACTGCAACATCTTTGGAAGTTGAAAATAGCCCCAAGTTAGCTAGCCTCCGTAAGTTAGTACCGACCTGAATGCGTCCGAACGGGAATGGAAAAACAAAGAGTAATCGAGCTATTAATCAGCCCGCGGGCCTCACCTGTAGTCCTGGTAAATAAAAGGATTGACGCACTTGCTTCTGTGCCGATCTGTGCTTTCACGCATCTATGACATCATGGATGCATTGAAGGTTCTCTAAACTTCATGTAAAGTGTGAGTACCGACACACTTGAAATCGATAAGAAAGTGCCTAGAATAGCCAAGTGCCTCCACCAGTGAGCAGTGTCAAGCAGCCTGCGAGATGTTAAAGAAGAAGCTCTGTAGAAGAATCATCAGTTCTAGCGTACCCCAAACCAGGAAGAATGTTCGTAGTTGATACCGATGCGGGTAACAATGGGATTGTAGCTTTACTGTCCCATCAGGTTGACGGTGAAGAAATTGTAATTTCATATTTCAGCCGCGTTTTGTCAAAGGCTGAAAGGAAGTACTGTGTAACCCGAAAAGAACTTCTGGCTATAATTGAAGCAACAACGCAGTTTCACAAGTACCTATATGGACAGAAATTTGTTCTTCCAATGGATCGTCTTTCGCTGTTAGCTGTTCAATTTCGAAAACCCCAAAGGGCAAGTTGCTAGATGGATCGAAAGGTTACAGTTATATAACTACGAAATCGTCCACAGGAAAGGTGGAGTTGCCCGTGTCCAGCTCATTATAAATATTGCCGCAGATCCAAGGAAAACGAGCAACGTGTGGATATGCGTGTAATAATAAGAACTGAAACCAACGAGGGTTGACGCAGCACGAACTCCGGGAGGTTTAACTAGCCGACAATGATTATGGACCATTGTCGCTATAGAAAGAGACAACAGGACGTCCCGAGTGGAAGAAAATATCAACACGCGGCACAGTATTAAAAGAACTCCCTTCAAGTTGGAGACGAACTCATGAAACCGAAACGGTAAACGTCTGATGACAAATCATACAAGATATGCAAACTGTTCTTCCTAAAAGTCGGGTCAAAGGACTACTAAAAAAGATGCATGAAGGAAAATCGGGAGGTCACCTTGGTGTTAACAAGACGCTGACGGAGGTGCGAGATTCTACTGGGTCCACGACGACGTACTTGACTGGTATCATAGGTGCACAATATGCTCATCCTTGAAAGGCCCGAATGGAAGAACGAGAGGACAGATGCAAACTTATAACGTGGGGGTACCAATCGAGAGAATAGCCGTGGAAATCGCAGGACCTTTTCCCAAGTCTGAATGAGGGAATCGGTATTTACTCGTTGTGGCTGATACTTTAGTAACTGGCAAGAAGTATACCCAATTTCTAACCAGGGGGCTACTACTGTAGTGAATCAAAGCGTTTCACAGACGGTTAGTAAGTATGGCGTTCCCCGTGAACTACATTCAGATCAAGGCCGAAACGTCAAGGCACAAGTTTTTGCAGAAATGTGAGAGCTGCTAGGAATACGGAAAACAAGGACAACACCACTTCATCCTCAGTCAGATGGAATGGAATTATTCTTGATGGCGTACCGAACTCTAGAACATAAGTTGACAAGCGAAGCACCAGCCAATGTTATATTTGTATTAGAGAGCGCAATAGAGTCTACCTCCGAAGGCACAAGGGTAATAAAGAAAAAGTTGCTCGCGATGAAAGACGATGCACTCTCGACGAATGGCAACAATCATGGGAACGTGAGCTAAAAGGAAGATGGACCGCTCGGCTCATCAAAGACTTGAGATCGTGGCTCAGTCGAATGCATGATGAGACTGATTTCTACCTGACCCAGCTAGTGAGTGGACACGGTTGTTTTCAGTCTTGCCTGCACAAGATAGGTAAGTCAGAGTCTCCAGATTGCATATTATGCATTGGTGTACAGGATGACGCCTGTCATACTTTCTTTTCATGCAGAAGATGGGACAAAGGGTGCGGTGATCTTGCCGAAAAAATGGGAGAGCTCCATCCAGATAGCCTAGTCGAAGAGATGCTGAAATCATTTGACAAATGGAATCACGTGGCACATTACGCTCGGATAATCTTAATAACAGAAAAAGGCATACTTAATCGGCTGGAGGCGTCGAAGGCGGAGGGTTTCCTTCTCTAGCAATCCTCCTCCTCTTTTCCATCCAACTGGAGAAGGAATCCCTGTAACCCGAAGACGCCAAAAGGTGTAAAATTGGGAGGCCTAGCCCGAAGTAATGTGTTAAACGGTTCCAGGCTAGGCGCTCCGGTTCAGGGGAGGTGTTCAGTCGGTAGTCCAGTAGGTCCACTGGGAGTCCGACACTCAGGGCGTAAATAGCCTTCACCTCCCTACCCAAAAAAAAAATTGTCATATTTGTATAAAATGAAAGTGATATATAAAATGAAATTGTACACCTGGACTGCTTTGCCCCATATTATCACCAGGAAGGCGATGAGATAGCTGATGTGAGATCTTCTGCGGGCAAAAACGATATCAGACGGGGATGTTGTTACATATTCAAATAATGTCACGCGCCACTGTAGTTGCACAAAACGCAAGATGCAAAACAATAACCATAACTCCGACTCCAAGTACAAGTAGGGGATGTATTATTTCTATATGAATTTCTGGTCGCTTATATAATGGATGACTGCATCCCGGGAATGAATTTCTTAAGGCCACGTGGGTTTGCGTTGGATTTGAGCAAACGGGTCTTGAAATGACAGAATCTCGAGTCTTGGAACTGAAAGTGCCGACCCTGACGTATCAAAATCATAGGAGAACATTGTATGAGCCAGATTTGAAGGTGATCCTGAAGACCAAAGATTCTACCTGATTGAGCGAAAAAAAAGACGGTGTTAGGACGGACACTAGTATGAACACATAAGGGTGAATGCATGCTGGTTAGGGTCCTCAAGATCTCGGACTCAATTACACGCATCAAATCTGGAGATATTATCGGGGGCTGTCAGCTCGTCTCCACTGCAACATCTTTGGAAGTTGAAAATAGCCCCAAGTTAGCTAGCCTCCGTAAGTTAGTACCGACCTGAATGCGTCCGAACGGGAATGGAAAAACAAAGAGTAATCGAGCTATTAATCAGCCCGCGGGCCTCACCTGTAGTCCTGGTAAATAAAAGGATTGACGCACTTGCTTCTGTGCCGATCTGTGCTTTCACGCATCTATGACATCATGGATGCATTGAAGGTTCTCTAAACTTCATGTAAAGTGTGAGTACCGACACACTTGAAATCGATAAGAAAGTGCCTAGAATAGCCAAGTGCCTCCACCAGTGAGCAGTGTCAAGCAGCCTGCGAGATGTTAAAGAAGAAGCTCTGTAGAAGAATCATCAGTTCTAGCGTACCCCAAACCAGGAAGAATGTTCGTAGTTGATACCGATGCGGGTAACAATGGGATTGTAGCTTTACTGTCCCATCAGGTTGACGGTGAAGAAATTGTAATTTCATATTTCAGCCGCGTTTTGTCAAAGGCTGAAAGGAAGTACTGTGTAACCCGAAAAGAACTTCTGGCTATAATTGAAGCAACAACGCAGTTTCACAAGTACCTATATGGACAGAAATTTGTTCTTCGAATGGATCGTCTTTCGCTGTTAGCTGTTCAATTTCGAAAACCCCAAAGGGCAAGTTGCTAGATGGATCGAAAGGTTACAGTTATATAACTACGAAATCGTCCACAGGAAAGGTGGAGTTGCCCGTGTCCAGCTCATTATAAATATTGCCGCAGATCCAAGGAAAACGAGCAACGTGTGGATATGCGTGTAATAATAAGAACTGAAACCAACGAGGGTTGACGCAGCACGAACTCCGGGAGGTTTAACTAGCCGACAATGATTATGGACCATTGTCGCTATAGAAAGAGACAACAGGACGTCCCGAGTGGAAGAAAATATCAACACGCGGCACAGTATTAAAAGAACTCCCTTCAAGTTGGAGACGAACTCATGAAACCGAAACGGTAAACGTCTGATGACAAATCATACAAGATATGCAAACTGTTCTTCCTAAAAGTCGGGTCAAAGGACTACTAAAAAAGATGCATGAAGGAAAATCGGGAGGTCACCTTGGTGTTAACAAGACGCTGACGGAGGTGCGAGATTCTACTGGGTCCACGACGACGTACTTGACTGGTATCATAGGTGCACAATATGCTCATCCTTGAAAGGCCCGAATGGAAGAACGAGAGGACAGATGCAAACTTATAACGTGGGGGTACCAATCGAGAGAATAGCCGTGGAAATCGCAGGACCTTTTCCCAAGTCTGAATGAGGGAATCGGTATTTACTCGTTGTGGCTGATACTTTAGTAACTGGCAAGAAGTATACCCAATTTCTAACCAGGGGGCTACTACTGTAGTGAATCAAAGCGTTTCACAGACGGTTAGTAAGTATGGCGTTCCCCGTGAACTACATTCAGATCAAGGCCGAAACGTCAAGGCACAAGTTTTTGCAGAAATGTGAGAGCTGCTAGGAATACGGAAAACAAGGACAACACCACTTCATCCTCAGTCAGATGGAATGGAATTATTCTTGATGGCGTACCGAACTCTAGAACATAAGTTGACAAGCGAAGCACCAGCCAATGTTATATTTGTATTAGAGAGCGCAATAGAGTCTACCTCCGAAGGCACAAGGGTAATAAAGAAAAAGTTGCTCGCGATGAAAGACGATGCACTCTCGACGAATGGCAACAATCATGGGAACGTGAGCTAAAAGGAAGATGGACCGCTCGGCTCATCAAAGACTTGAGATCGTGGCTCAGTCGAATGCATGATGAGACTGATTTCTACCTGACCCAGCTAGTGAGTGGACACGGTTGTTTTCAGTCTTGCCTGCACAAGATAGGTAAGTCAGAGTCTCCAGATTGCATATTATGCATTGGTGTACAGGATGACGCCTGTCATACTTTCTTTTCATGCAGAAGATGGGACAAAGGGTGCGGTGATCTTGCCGAAAAAATGGGAGAGCTCCATCCAGATAGCCTAGTCGAAGAGATGCTGAAATCATTTGACAAATGGAATCACGTGGCACATTACGCTCGGATAATCTTAATAACAGAAAAAGGCATACTTAATCGGCTGGAGGCGTCGAAGGCGGAGGGTTTCCTTCTCTAGCAATCCTCCTCCTCTTTTCCATCCAACTGGAGAAGGAATCCCTGTAACCCGAAGACGCCAAAAGGTGTAAAATTGGGAGGCCTAGCCCGAAGTAATGTGTTAAACGGTTCCAGGCTAGGCGCTCCGGTTCAGGGGAGGTGTTCAGTCGGTAGTCCAGTAGGTCCACTGGGAGTCCGACACTCAGGGCGTAAATAGCCTTCACCTCCCTACCCAAAAAAAAAATTGTCATATTTGTATAAAATGAAAGTGATATATAAAATGAAATTGTACACCTGGACTGCTTTGCCCCATATTATCACCAGGAAGGCGATGAGATAGCTGATGTGAGATCTTCTGCGGGCAAAAACGATATCAGACGGGGATGTTGTTACATATTCAAATAATGTCACGCGCCACTGTAGTTGCACAAAACGCAAGATGCAAAACAATAACCATAACAAATACATGCATCAATCTCCAAGGGAAAAGCCAATATGTTAGTACGGTTGCGCTTCTCAGGTGCGTGACCTGTTTGCTTCACAAATGTTCTCAAAAGTGAATTAAACACCCACGAACTAATTTGAAATTTATTCTTGTAAATAAATTTTAAATAAACACTTTACAATTACAATTATTTTCGCTTAATTACGAGTTCACTTATTCACTTTTATCTTAAATAATTGATTAATTGTAACAATTACTTTCACTTGCTTTTTAATCCGCGTACGATTTTATTTTACTTTAACACTATTTGATTACCGCACTACTTTTAACGCGCACTGTCGCTTTTCGCTATTGTAACACACTTCTTCACTTAATCCACGAGACTCTCTTCGCCGCTCGCTGTAGTCGCTTTTGCATCCGATCCCGAATCTTCCACGCGGATCATTCTCGAGTTTATGCGATAAGTCATTTGCACTAGTATTGTCGTACTCAATGCACGCAATGTGTTTACGTTATGCCTATTTTCTCTTGGAGAATGGTCGACATATTGGTTATTGATAGTTGTTTACGAATTTCCTCTTAAGACAACTACATTACATACTACATTGCATACATACATTATTCGAACATGTCACATTACAATGCGATACGGAGTACAAAAATGCAAGTGCAAATTGTTTATCGCACGCACTCGAGAATGATCTACGTGAAGGTATGAGAAGATTCTGGATTAGTTGAATCAAGTATATAAGCGACTACAGCATGCAGTGACGAGAAGCAGTATTGTTGAATAAGTGAAAAGTGACAGTGCGCGTCAAAAGTAGTGCGATAGTTAAATTGTGTCGAAGTGAAGCAAAATTGTACGCGGATCAAAGACGTTGACAGTGATTTTGAAAAAGTGATAATTGATAAAAGTGATACCTTGGCAGTGAGTTTAGTGAATTGATAATTTAATTAAGTTGGTGAAGCTGTGGCTCAATAAAATTAACAGAAAATTTTAAATTAAGTTGTGTGTTTCAATTGCAAGAAACTTAAAATTTAAGAAGCAAAAAGGTCGCTCACCTGGATAAGCGCGACAGTTTGATTTACTTCGCAGCTTTTGGCAAAGTTAAAAGCATTCAAGGTAAAGCCCGACAGGCGATTACCACACCTTCGCTCCGTAAGTTATTGTTCTCATCTCTGTAGCATTGACTAATTGACAAGCTTATACTTCAGTCCCCATCCCTTTTATGACAGTTTATGTACTCAAATGCGTTGTCACTTTCGTTTTGCCTTTATTATTTGAGAAAACAATTTAATTTGATGTCTTTATCTATAGTTGGGATGGAATGTTTACTGGTTTTCGTTTTCCCGAGCACAACAAGCTTTGTTTGTTGTCGTCGTTGTTTCCTCTGTCGTTAATTCCTCTTCACGTAAATTGCACAATAGTCAACGCGTAGTCTACTTTAAGTCACGTAGCCTACGAGAACTTTCAATTAATCAGTATGACACCGTTGGCATCGCCCTGAATGCACTTCAGTTTCAGTCTTCGGAATATCTGATAAACACCATGGGTTACGATACACCAATGAGATCTCTTCCACTCTTCTCACTTCAAAAGTGATCCATTAGTGATCCGACAGGCTGACTGCATTACTTCCAAGTTGTCTAGCTCATCTAGTGCCTCTGTTGTGACTGATATGATATCGATTCTCCTTATATAGGTCGACATATTGTCTTTCTTTGCTATACTGATTTTAATTCGAGCAGCGTAATAAATGATCGCTTGTTCCTCCGTACATAATTCAAGAATGGTTTTGCCCGTTACTCCTACTATGCACATATCCATCGCTAAGTTTCCTGCCATATAGGAAATGGTTGTTATAAATTAAACTTAATTTAATTTTCGATCGATAAAATGCAACACCGGATCATTATATATACTTAAACATTTGTGGTAAATATTTTGGATTGCTTGGCACTGAATGTTTTCACCATGTTATTATATTGGCGAGGCTCCTGGATAAATTTTGCATAATTTGTTTCAGTAACATTTGTTTCAGTAGGTTAGCTGCTGTTTTTCGGCCTTGTAGTGCCATTTTCATTTATATTTTGGTCTATTTCATAACATTTTCTTTCACTTCTTTGTACAAGGTCCTTCTTGGGAATCCGTGTATGTTTGTTATACTTATGGATTATTAAGAAACCTTTGTACACCGTTTTAGGTTTCCGTCTTTCAGTTTCTGTCAGCATTCTTACGTGCTTATAAATACAGAAGCGAATATCTGTATAAATCAATATCTGAATAAAATCGAATATCTGAATAAAATCTTGTGAATTGGAACCTTTTGAATGAATTAGTTAGCTGACTAAATCAGCGTTTCATTTCAAAAAGAAGGGCTACGGACATGAGTTAAAGGAAAGACGACTTTTTTTAAAATTCTTTATTCACAACTAACTACTTTAAATTCACCAAATGCTAAATGCACTAAATCATCTTCAGGTGCCTACATTTTCATTTTCTGCCGTATGGTAATCAGACGGTATTGTACAACTGAACTATCTCTTTGACGCGTCGGGCACAGAATTCCGTCGATTGAGAATCCCACACCATGGAACTTGTCCCTTTAAAACCATATTTGCCCAAGGTTGCGAAACGCAAGATTTCACTTTTTTTGTATTAAAAACAAGAACATAACTTGAAACAGTTAATCCAATTTTGAAGAGAAGGGTTGAAATATCTTTTAGGGTATATTTTATATTTTATTTCATTTAGGGAATATTTTATTTTTAATTTCCAGAAAGAGTTATTTGAGTCATAATCGAATAACAATTCCACTGGTTTTTTGCCTGTGGTTGAATGGATTGAGTAGTTGTATTCGTTGACAGCACGCTGTAATAGTTCTTCAAACGAGCGTGGTGGACCATCTCGCTTCAAGCATCTCATAATCTCAGCGAGGGTGGAGTGCCAGCGCTCGACCTGCCCATTCACCTCGCTCTTGTAAGGGGGAGTTTTATATACTTTTATGTGCAGTTCGCCTTCTAGCAAGGATGTTACTGTGGCCGATCTTAGTGAACTTTCATTGTCAATGACTTCATTCTCGGGAACACAAAAATAAAAAAGAATATCTAATAGGGGCTGTCTTATGTCTTCGATTGATTTCGAAGCGATTGGTTTTGCTTGGGCAAATTTACTAAACTTATCAACTGCCGTTAGTATACGGTGTCCTTCTGTAAAGAAGAGATCTATGTGTACAGTATGACCGGGATAGGAAGGGATAGGAGTAGGGTTTAAACAAGGTTTATTAGGGTGCCTATCATATTTGTTTTCCATGCAGATGTTACACCTTTTTACGATGGCTTTTATTTTAGCTGTCATTCTTGGAAAATAGAAATTCTCCAGTAGCTGCAACCGATTTTCTTCGGCGTTTCGGTGGGCTCTGCGATGAATTTGCAGGATCCTTTCTTCTTGTTCCGCTTCGTTGGGAACATCTTCAACGATTTTTTGAGTGAAACGGATTTGATAGCTACTAAAATTGTTAGGATAGATTTCCTGAATCTTCCCTATTGTTTCTTCATCTATCAGGAGACCATTTATGGTATTCGGATTGAGGTAACGTTGGAATATGTTTATGATATCAGTGTTTGAGAATTGTATTTTTATTATGGTATGTCTTGCATAATTAGGAAAAGGATTCTGAAGTTGGTAATTGTCTTCCTGGCCGTTTTTTAAAACAAGCTGGTTTCGAAACACGTTGATTGGAGTTTCCACTGTAAGTATGAGGTTGTGCGATGAGCTTTCATCACTGTGTTCCGTTGGAGTTAGAGTTGGAGTTAGAGAATGTACTTGCGTTGGTTTGGAGGTCTCGAGAGGGAATCTGCGACTACGTTTGCTCTACCAGGCTTATATTTCAGTTCGTAGTCGTATTCTTCTAAAATAGCTTTCCATCTTTTCATCTTACTATTTGTATTCTTATTGCTAAGAGCAAAGGTAAGAGGTTGATGGTCATTAAAAATTCTAACCTTTCGAGAACCATACAAGTAACTACGCAATGAGTTGAGAGACCATATGATGGCAAGCATCTCTTTCTCATTGGTAGCATAATTCTCTTCTGTTTTGGTTAATGTTCTAGAAAGGAACATTATTGGCTTTCTCTCCTGGGAGAGAACTGCGCCAATAGCGTAGTCGGAAGCATCGGTGGTTAGCTCAAACTCTTTTTCAAAATTTGGGTGAGCCAGGACTACGTCTTGTGTAATCAGGCAATTTTTGAGCTTGTTAAAGGCATCAATGGCTTTGGGATCGATATTAATGAGCGTATTTTTTGATGAATGTTTGGACACACGTCCATCCTCCCCTCTTAAAAGGGATGTCAAGGGCTTCGCAATTTTGGCGTAATCTTGTATGAAGCGCCTATAATAGCCCGACATTCCTAAAAATGATCGGAGGTCCTTGAGGGTCCTAGGCAATGGAAGGTTGATAATCGCTTCAACCTTTTTGGAGTTGGTTTTTATACCCTCGTGACTAACCACATAGCCCAAAAACTCGATTTCTGTTTGGAGAAATTCGCATTTATCCAACTGGATCTTCATGTTGGATGCTTCAAGAGTTTTGAGGACCTTTTTAAGGTTATGAAAGTGCTCGGCTTCGTCTTTCCCGAAAATGATGATGTCATCAACATACACATAGCAGCGCACTCCTATGTGCTCTCGGAGGATATCATCGAGTGTTCTCTGAAAAGTAGATGGTGCGTTTTTCAGGCCGAACGAGAGACGTGTAAACTCGAATTTCCCGTTGTTAATCGAGAAAGCCGTTTTGGGTTTATCCCGTTCTTTTAATGGGATCTGGTGAAAGCCACTTTTGAGGTCGATGTTTGAGAAGTAAGTATTTTTACCCAGATTTGCCAAGATTTCATTAATTTCGGGTATCGGATACTTGTCCGCAATGGTTACGGAATTTAATTTTCGATAGTCAATTACTATCCGATATTTCTTCTCCCCGGATGCATCTGACTTCTTAGGGACAATCCAGATAGGGGAATTATACGGGGATTTGAAAGGTCTTATAATTCTATCCTCGAGCAGTTTCTTGATCTGCTAGTCAACTTCCCACTTCAGAGCCATTGGATAAGGGTAGGCTCTGGAATAGACAGGGTCGTTCGTCTGTGTTCGTATTTCTCCCTTAACGGTCGTGGTGTAAGTCAGTTTCTCGTCGGGTTCTGATAATAATTTTGAGCAATCCAGAATAATGCGGTTTAGCTTGGCAGATTGACTCTGGTTGAGATGCGATGTTCTTATATCAACACTGTTTACGGTCTCTGAAACGTACTGTTTTAAAGGAATATATAAATTAGGACAAAGAGTCATATAGCTTTCGTCTGTATGGATGATGGCTTTAAATGACTTGAGGGTGTCGTTTCCTATGATACCATTGAATGATATCAGGCTTGGCAGAATGAAGAACTGAATTTTGTCGGTATTTGGTTCAAATAATTGCACAAATGCATGGTGTGTGATTTCTATGCTACCCCCAACTGAGTGGGCGTGGAATTTTTTTATTATTCAAGAATGGGTTTCGAATATGTCTTGGTTGGATGTAACTTTTATTTGACCCGGTATCTATTAAAAATCTGAAAACCTCTCCGCTTCTTGCAAAATATTCAAAATATGCAAGCGAAGAGCGCCTTAATCTAAAAAATAAATATCTTCTAGTTGTTCACTTTCCTCCAGGTTTGCCTCATCATACGCAGTCATGTATTCTTCGAGAGTTTGGTCATAGTTTACGTCTTTTGTAGTCATTTCGTCTTTATTTTGTTCTTCTGTATTGTCGTTATTCCCTTCTGATAGTGTATGATGCACTCGCTGTTGTTTTGGTGGTGCGTGAAGTCTTTCTGAGTATTGATGAGTTCGTTTTGCAGGCCATTGTTGGTTTTGCGGCCTGTTAGCATAATTAACAACGTTTGTTCTCAAGGATTGGTCCACATCCATCGGTACTGGACCCCTTGGTGGCCGCGGAGGTGGGAGATTATTGAAATTTCGGGTTTGGTGAGGTTGGAATGGTGGCCTCTGCCCATTAAATCTTGGTTGTTGTAAGACTTGCGGGTTGTGAAATAAATTGGGATAAAATCCTTGTCTGGGAGCCGGAATCGGCGCTGGTTTTGAGAAGTTCGGGACACTTCTGCGCCGTGGAACAGGGGGTGCAGAACTATGATGCGCCTTCCGCATCATTGAATGGGAAGTGTTTGCATGTTGCGCGCGGCAATCCATGTTTTGCAGTTTCAGGCACAGGTGCAGGGCCTGAGGCAAGTCTGAGGGGTCGCGAATGCTTAAGAGCCTAGGTAAGTCTCCTTTTAATCCCCTTACAAAGGTATCAAGGGCCTTATCGCGGTAGGACTGGGTTATGATGTTCATGGACTCCTGGCTCAGCTCAATCGAAGCCAATTTGTTCAGTATAAGTGAAAGATGGTTATAAACTGCTTGATATAATTCACCATTCGAACTTCCACCTTGTACCAGTGTCGTCATCTGATATTCTAACGTTGTCAAGTCTCTTTTGTCGGCATAGTGCAGCGTTAAGCATTTGGATATTTTTGACCAGTTCAACGGAGTATTGTAGGACTCCAACGCAATGTCGGCGTGACCTACAATTTAATTGCGGATGACCGGGAGTATTCCATAATACTTCGGTGTCCCTTTCAAGTGGTCATAAATGTTTAAAATCCTGTCAACACTCTTACGCCAGGAGCTAAACTCGCCTGGTTCACCGGAAAACTGTCTCAGGCTTTTGACCACATCCGGTATTTTGTCCATATCGGACAAATTGCTGTTATCTCCAATATTCAACGGAATATCGACATCATTATTGATGTCAGCGGCTGGGTTCATAAGGGAGCTGAAGAGTTGTCTTCCTTGAGTCTGTAGAGTTTGCGTTACGATCTGTGTGATGGTCCGAATTAAGTTATTGTCAGGTATGTCATTAGGAAGATGGTCTAAGTCACCGTCAGGATTATTATTGGGGCGATTATCTAGATTAGGGAGAGCTTCAATGAGATCATTTAAATTTAGCCGTGGCGGGTGAATTAAATTTTGAGGATTCGACATTTTTTTTTTTTTTTGTATTAAAGTACAGACAATAATGTAAAAAGAGTCGGAATCAATAGACAATGGAAACAACAGAACAAAATTTTTCGCTGCCAATAACAACAGAAAGGCAACAAATTTTCACCGAACGAATTATCAGTCAATACTTCGGGAAATCGGCAGAAAACACAAATACAAATGCAGGAATTTATCAGAAAAAATAGCCACAAAAGTTTACAAGTCTCAACGCAGGGATTCACTAGATCACAAAACCACCAAAAACACAAAAAACCACAAATATTATTCACTCGTAAATATAGGATTAAATAAAATATTTAAATAAAATAAAGTTAATAAAATATATGGCAATAAGTAATATTATTAGTATAATTATATATTATTAATAAAACAATAGAAATTATATTTATAGTATCGAATTCAATTTTCGATATACTGGGTTTAATCTCAAATTTTCCTTTGGCGATTAAATCGCGCTCGTATTGATTGCAAATATATATTGTAATTAAACATTTCGGAATTTATTTTCACAATTTAACTCTATTTAAAAGATTTTTTTTTCTCACGATTCCACAAATTTGTTCATTTATTGATTTTAAAGAATTATATCAATCGATTTACTTACATAATTACAAGTAGTGTCGTTGTTGCAAACGTGTAGGCCATCGAGGCGGCTTTGCTCTGCATCAGCTTCGAAATCACAAAATTATTTGTCCCTCGGCGCTTGGTTATTGCGTCGGCTTCCTTGGATGATGCTCCTTGTAGGTTATATGTGGATGCTGCTACTACAGCGTGTCCGCTTCCGTTTGCATGCAGCTCCAAAATATCCGTGTTGTGTCCTTCGGTAGGTTCGCTACGGGTTATCGCGATGAACTTCCTTCGGTACGTTCGCTGTTTGTCGCTTGGTTGTTGCGATGAACTTCCTTCGGTACGTTCGCTGTTTGTCGCTTGGTTGTTGCGATGAACTTTATCTTTCTAATTTTTTGCATCAGCTGCCGGCCTCTTCAGCTGATTTAAGAACTATTATAGGCTCGTTCTCCAAAAAAATATAGAAAGTTAGAATCCGCAGGATTCTTGTGGGGACACGCTAGTCCGGCGGTGGGGCGGCTGTTGGCGTATTTGCCAACTCCTGTTTGCAAAAGCTACTTAGGGGCCTCGTTCCCCTCTTGAAAACACTTTCACTCGTTTGGTTAACGCGCGGTCGATTTACTACGTGCGATGCGTTCGCGTGGTAGTCGAATGCAGGCAGGATACGTGTTTAGTATCCTTAGTCGCGTACTATACTCGTATTACCGACAATAAGTGTTTCCCGGACGCGTGTCCCTGCTCGGGCGCCAGTTAATTAAAACAGAATGTTTTAGATAAAAAATATAAATCTTAGGGCTGAGCCCCGTACTTTATTAATTGAAATACAATTAAAGACTGAACTAAATTCTTACAAGTACTTAACATTACAATTTTGCTTACTACTAGAAAAATGCTTATTACTAGAAAAATGGTTTCAAATGATCTGCTTGCAACTTGTAGGAACGGAATTCGCGTACTCAGGTGACTTTTCTTGGGAATCGAATTCATGTAGACTGCAACCTTGCACTTTGTGCAGGTAAGTTAACGGATCGTTTGTTAACTTGCATATGTCGGGTTAGTTTATGGACCAATAAATGCATTGTCCCGTCTGGCATAATGTTTCTATGCAATTTCTTGTAGACCGTAAGCATAGTTTTAAGTTATGCGAGGTGTTAAGGAAATAGTCTTAAGTATATGTAAAACACTCGCAGCCAAACCAACGACAAGTTCGGTTCGCTAGTACTTCAATTTAATCATATATAATCTTTGTAAAAATTAACTTACTCGATTAATAAAATACATTTTATTTTTACTAACGTTCTCTCTTTTATTCCGATTATCGCCGAGGGCACAACAAACCATAATATTATAAATAAAATTTATTGTTCATCTGAAAAACTTACGTTTAATTGTTTACATGGAATAAACATGCATGCAGTATAATGAAGTCTTTATAAACATAATCTTTTCATAATCTTTTGCAGCTGAGCTTAGTTGGGGAGGACTGTGTGACAGCGGAAAGCGACAAAGCCCAATTGCACTAACGATTAAAACATCGTTCAAGGCACACTTTGATAAATTTATTCTTCATGGATACGACACTGCTTTAAATGGGGTAATATTTACAAACACCGGCCATTCAGGTAAAATTCAGGAAATCAAATAACCGGATTAAAGATTTAATAGCACAAAGCACTACTTTTTATAAATGCTTTTTTCTAATATGTAAATGCTTTCTTTTACGCATGCATATGTATACATTTATACACATGTATGTAGGTATGTATGTATGTAAATGTTGTCGTATCCATGTAAATACAAATAGACATATATGTACATATGTATGTAAATGTTTTCGTATAGATGTAAATACACATAGGTATATATGTGTAGGTATAAAAAGATATATATATATATATACATATAAATATATATGAATATATACATAAATGTAAATGTGTATGAAGTTATATTCAAAACGTCACAGCTTTCAACCGATGTAGAATGCAGTAGTTCCCGAAGAGGAAGCCATTCAAGTGAAATATTCCTCTTATATATCAATTAATAATTCGTTTGATAATTTGGAAGTTTATTTTGATAAGCTTGCTACTTATAGAAATAAAAGAGAGTAAAAATTTTTAGAAAATTAAAATTATAGAAAATTGAAACGTAAATATATTATTATTTTTTAGATTTTATTTTTGGATTTTCTATTCCAAAATGCTATGTTTTTAGTTTTTGACAGATATATATTTCTGGAGTAAGTTGCGAATTTTTTCAGTGTGAATTATTTTCTTCTACGGAAAAATATATCTGTCAAAAATTAATAACATAGTATATTGGAAAAGAAAATCAAAAAATAAAATCTAATTTAGAAGTGCTAAACGCGGGAAAATACACACTGTATATTATTTTTTTATAATAAAATTACTATATAGTTCATTTAACTGCCTTCTTTGCACTTGCTTGACCGTATTTTCCCTTAGCTTTTGCACCAAAAGCTAAATTTTAAGGGCGGCTGGAAGCATGCTGACACCAATGTGTCTGACTTTTTGGGAAACATCTTAAATTATTACCCAAACAACGTATGTAAAATTCAGCTTTTCTAAAATGACATAAATTGAAAATTTTGTTTACACTTTCGAAAGTGTCTTGCGGGGAATTTTCACTACTCAAAATGTCTGGCTCTTTGCGACATGACTTGCAATAGTAACTCGTTCGAAGTATGCAAAAATTAGCTTTTATATTCTGACGTAATTAATATCCAATTTCCTCATCTTTGACATTTGTTATCTTTCTAAGTTATCTTTGAATCACAACAACTTAATCGTTGCTACTTGGTGTAGAATATTTGCACTGACAAATATTTAGCTTTTATACTGTTCCCTCTGTCTGGTGGTTGTTGGTACTTGCACTTTAAAATCTTGCAGTAATGCTACGGTTTATTTATCTCATAAGTTACGTCAGACTCCACATTAGGCCCATCCGGCGACTCCACATTAAGCCCATCTGGCATAATTACATTTAGATAATGACCACCCAATACTACTTTCCACCAAATATTAATGTTTATTAATTTTGCTGATTGTGCTCGCCTTTTTATTCGCAAGCACATTTAAAATTTGTTTATCAGTTTGGCGATTGTGCTCGCATATTTGTTCACAAGCACATTTGAATTCATTGCTTACAAAGCATTAAGATATGTAAACTCAGAAGCATTAAGTTATGAAAGACTCAGAAGCATAACCAGTCGAGATCAAACATCATTATAGATCATACCTACTTGAATAAAATAAACTCGTTAAACTTTACATATAACTTCAACTTGTTTAACTGGTGCAGCCGCATACGAACAGTGCGTGTAATAAGTTCCTATTCGAAAAAACTGACAGTATTTGTGTTTACAATTACACTTGACTCAAATGTTATTGCTAGTGTTCAAAAAGTGAAACTAGTGCCGATTAGTGACTTTCAATTACCAATCACACACGATTGTGTTTTTTATCAAAAGTTCAAGGTAATTGGTTATCTATAATTATGGCAAATGAGGAAAGAGTAAATACGGCGTTCTCATTTGAGGATGTTGTACGTTTTGCTCGTCGTCTCACTCCTTACGACGGGACTCCAAAATCGCAAGCTGAGCTTCGGTTATTTATCCAGGAAGCGGAGGAATTGATTGACTCAGTCATACCGGAACCCCAAAAGCTGGTAATTACTAGAACCATCCTAAGAAGGGTAACTGGCAGTGCGCTCGACGAATTAAACAAACTGACAAATAGATCCTGGACCAATTCAAAATCAGCACTTATTAAAGCTTTCGGAATCAAACAATCTTTCCAGAGCATCGCAGCTGAAATTTGTACTACAGATCGCAACGCACCGATTAGCGTAATCTACACCAGAATGTCGAAACGTTTACTTAAATTAAACTACAAATATTTGTTGGAACCTTTAAGCGTGGCGAACGCAGAATTTACAACATCGCGTAATGAAAAATTAGTGCTTAATGCTTTTTTGAATTTTATACCTAGTTATAAGGCATGCTTACTTATTTCAAATGGGGTAACTTCTTTAACAGAAGCCCAAAATATTTTAATAACAAATAATTTGTTTTGTGAAAACTCAAATATGGGAAATCAGTCTAATAATAATAATTCAGGCAATCAACATAATCAAAACGGTAACACTCAAACAAATAAAGTTTATAAAAATCAATCTTACGCTCAGAATAATAATAATCAAAGAAATAATCGCAACAATAATTATCGGCATAATAATTTGCAAAATAATCATTCAAATAACAATTTTAATACCAATCAAAATTTGAATCGTAATTTAAATCCCAATTACACTACGCAACGATCAAATACTAACAAAAACTTCAGACAGAATTCTAATTCTAACCAAATATATAACCAACATTTGGATACGGACGTTTCAATGAGAACAGTTACTTCACACGACACTTCTTTACATAACGAACAAAATTTTCAATTAGTAGCCTCAACAGAGCACTCCCCTACATAATAGTGAAAGGATGTTCAAGACCGTTAAGATTCTTGATCGATTCGGGTGCTACACGTAGTTTGGTGAATGAAGCAATTTGTGAACCTAAAGGTATAAAAAGTTTGGATTCCCCAATTAAATTATCCACCATAAACGGTGTTATAACCATATCCAAGGTTATGAAAACCAAACCATTTTCGGAATTCGGCAATAACACCGAATTGTCATTTCTTTTAATGACCAAACTTCATGATTTTTTTGATGGCCTTATAGGGACCGATATATTAAAAAACTTAAATGGTGTAATAAATTTTGAAACAAAAACACTACAAATGGGAAATAGGGAGCTTAAAATGTATTTATCTAAGATTGAAGACGACGATGAAAATCTTTACTTACAGCAGATCCATCATTTAGAAGAAGATTTAGGTATTGTAGAAAAACCACTAAAACTTGAAACTTATTTGAACAAGGAGGAAGAGTTTGAAAAACAAGAATTATTGAGACTTTATGCAGATCTTTTTGATAGCAATAAAGATCTCACATTCACACACGAAATTCGTCATGTGATTAAAACCACTAGCGACGATCCTATTTACGTTCATCCTTACAAATACGCTCAAATTCAAACCTGAGGTAGAATGACAAATTGCTGACATGTTAGCACAGGGAAATATTACGCATTCCAACTCACCCTATAAGGCACCGCTCTGTGTTTTGCCAAAGAAGGCAGATAAATTAGGCCGAAAACAGTGGAGACTCGTGATAGATTTTCGCAAACTTAACGAAAATACCGTAACTGATAAATATTGTTGCGACCACTGCTGCTTCGTTATTTTTCTACGTAGCAATGTACGGATGTTGACGTCATTCCTTGTTCATCTATCCCATCTTCACCTTTTCCACTCACAGGTCATTTTCCTTTTCACATTTTTCCTCACAATATTCATCCAAATATCCACTTCAAATAGTTGGTATGCAATCCAACATATTTGAATTTCGTAGAATTCAAATATGCTGGATTCTACCAACAACGATCCCTGCCTCTAATTACCCGACGTGACATCACCAGACGTACTTGCACGTCAAAATTGCGGGTGACTCCGTGGCGTAGTGGATCCGCTTCAGCCTGTGAAACCCGGGTTCTGAGTTCAACTCCATCCTGGGTGTTAATCTTGTAACCCTTTTATCGGTTGGTTTTTTTTTCAGAGCAATCGATAACATATAGTTGACCTTAACCCAGGGGTTGAAAGGTTAACATCCGGAAACCGGTGAGGGCAGTTGTCGAGAGCGGGATGATGTACCGTTGTCGACAGCGGGTTGGCGGTGATGCGTGGATTTTCGTTTTGGGTGGTGAAGGAGTTTGGTTTGGGGAAAGTGAAGAGAGTGGGTGGACAAGTTGGCGTGGAATTATTGAAATCGGTTTTGGCTAGATCTCGTTACAAAAAAAAATAACATTTTTGTTTTATTCGTTAAGGACAAGATTTAAACAAGTGAATTTTGAAACAAAAGTATCAATCGTGCGCAATTTTTTTTTTTATTAAAGCTTAAAAAAAAGAAAAAAGAAAAATTATGGTGTTCATTGTAATTGAAGAAAATCTCTGTGCCCAAGAGTACCATTTGAAAAATTGTGAAAGTGAAATATGAACTCGTTTGGAAGCAAATTAAATTAAACATTTGAAAATAGTAGAGTTAGATAAAGGCATGAAATGCTGAGAGGTAACAGTGAGAAAAATGTTTTTCTAAAGGATATTCCATAAAAAAAAAGGAAAAATAGAAAAAGGAAAAGGAAAAAATTTGCCTATGTGCAAGTGACTAAAGGCAGTAAAGAGAGTGAGAGTTTTGGTATATGGTGCTTATGTGACTTTGTAACAAAACCTATAAGAGACATTTTACATAAAATGAAAATCTTATCTGAATAAGCTTAAATTGAAAATCCAGCGAAAATATACTCGGTACGATTAAACTTTTATTTTGAATTGCACTCATCGTGGAAGGCTTTCTCTGAACGAGGAATAGATGGTAATCATCAAAAACATCATAAACATAAAATAACATCATCATAGCGAAAAAATAGAATAGTCGATATATTATATTTATCTTAAAATTGCATTTTTTTGTCTGTGAACCGTACCCGATCGGGTTTGGTGGTGGTTTCTTTTCTGTAACATTTTATGAATTTCTTTTATTTTGTTTATTTTTAAGCGGTTTTTCTATTCATTTATTATATTTTTTTTGTATTTCTTCACATACCTTTCTTTACTTACTGTACTTTTCTTTTTTTGTATTAAATAACATTAAAAAAAAACAAAAAATGAAATTGAACTAAATTAAACAGAATTTCATTTCTTGAGGCATTCCTCCTCCGCGTCCTCTCCCTTTTCCTCAACGTGTTAGTTATATGCTTTGAGCTCTGATTTAGGTGGCCCAGCACGGGCAGTGATCTTCCCCACACGACCCCGACCAGCTGAGCCTAGCCGGCTTCAGTATGCCACCTGGGGGTTATGAGATCACTGCCATATAAATGTCTGCGACCGCGGCAGCCATGGTTCGCAACAATATCCGTTGCCCAACATGGACGATATACTCGCTAAATTGGGTAAATCACTATATTTCACCACCTTAGATTTAACAAAAGGATTTTATCAGGTGGAAATGGAACCTGAGAGTAAACAAAAAACCGCTTTCTCAACAAAGCAGGGTTATTTCGAGTTCGAACGCATGCCGTTCGGCTTAAAAAACGCACCATCAACGTTCCAAAGATTAATGAATAAAATACTTAAACCATTTATTGGTAAAATATGCTTTGTGTATCTTGACGACATCGTTATTTTTTCGGTGTCACTTGACGAGCATGTTAAGGCGATTAAAAGTATCCTTGACACTTTGCGGCAGGCAAACTTAAAGGTAGAACTTAGCAAAAGCGAATTCTTTAAACGGGAAACCGATTTTCTCTGTCATATTATTACAGAAAAGGGCATTAAACCCAATCCAAGTAAAGTAAAAGCAATAGTGAACTATCCAATACCACGTACCCAAAAACAAATTAAATCATTCCTGGGTCTCACCGGTTACTACCGGAAATTTATTAAGGACTCTGCTAAAATTGCAAAACCCATGTCAGAAGACTAAGACATGGATCCCGAATTAACGTCCTACACGAAGATTATCAAAAATCATTCGAAACTCTTAAAACACTTATAACAAATGATCCCATAATCGGTTATCGGGATTTTGAAAAAACATTCATTCTTACCACAAATATGCATTAGGCGCAGTCCTTTCCCAAGGCAACCACGCAACATGCTTTGCATCGCGAACCCTCAATAGACATGAGGTTAACTATAGCACCATTGAAAATGAGCTTCTGGCTATCGTGTGGTCTATTCAATATTTTAAGCCATATTTGTACGGTTGTGAATTTGTGGTGAGAACTGATCATAAGCCCCTTAAGTGGCTCGCTAACATAAAAGAACCCAATCAAAAGCTACTCCGTTGGAAACTACGGCTGGAAGAGTTCGATTTTAAAATAGAGTACGTGAAAGGAAAGGAAAATGTCGTGGCGGATGCCCTTAGCAGAATCGAAATAAATACTAATCGCGAAATAAATGATGAAATGAATTCTACAGCAGCAACGGTACATAGTGCAAAAGAAGACGGCACTAACCATATTGGACTATCGGAAAAACCAATAAATTTTTATAAAACACAAATATGCATTCAGAAGTTGAAACATAATAGTATAAAAAAAGAAAAATAAAAAGGAAATGTAACACTAAACTTTCAGACAAAAGAACCAAGCGAGAAATTTATGAAATACGTAATAACTTACAACTTTCCTCAGTCAGGAACAGTGGCCGTATACATGGAAGATACAAAATTGTTCTTACAATTCCAAGAAGCTTTTAGAAAATGGAAAGAAGATACAAAGAACCGAGTGAAATGCGTAAAGTGCAGGATTAATTGTTTAACATTAAGGACGAAGATATCATGAACGAAGTGTTGAAAGCACATCGAAGATCACAACATGACGAAGTGGATAAAACATAGAATGTACTGAAAAGATCAATATACTATCCGAACTTAAAAGTTACCACACAGAGAATTATTAACGATTGTGAAATCTGTAGACAAGCTGAATATGATAGAAACCCAATCAAAAAACCTTTTAAAATTACAGCCACATCAACAAAACCCAGAGAGATAATACACATGGATTTTTGGTTTAAAGACATGAAAAACTTTTATTTAACAGCGATTGATAAATTTAGCAAATTTGCTGCAATCACTAAAATTACATCCAGAACATGGCAAGACATACTTAATGGAATTATTATATTGCTCAGAACTTTAGGAAAACCGCAATTATTAGTAATGGATAACGAAAAAGGATTTAAAATGGAATCAGTACAGAATTATTTCAGAGAAAATAATATTACAACTCATTATACCACAGCAAATCACCACACAGGGAGCCCTGATATAGAGAGATTCCACAACACTCTTAACGAAAAACTCAGGATATGGTACGTTCGAGAAAAACAGGAGAAAGAATTATCAAGCTTCAACCCAATCGAATCAATACTTGACAAATACAATAACACAAAACATTCAACTACACTCGAACCATCGATAAAAGTACACCATGGAGAATGTAATAACGAACAAATACATGAGCGTATAAAAAGAATAAAGATGAAAAATATTACAACGCGAAATAACGTCAGAAAAAAGGAAAATATCGACAAGAAATTTATTAAAAATACGGACCCGGCTAAATTAAAACCTAAATTTAAACTTAATACAAAATCAAAACGGAAAGAAAAAACACACCCCGAACAACATATGAGAGAGAGACCAAGTTTTAATCCTGGTTATCTTTCTATTCCAGATGACGAACTTGATCATCATAATACTAGCTTGGACAGTACTGTTAATAACATCCCTGACCCAAGCACACAACAACAAAATAATAGTGGAGAAGATTGAAGAGGATACGAAATTAATTCTTTTGGTGGAGCAGGAAATCAAACTTATCGCCGATAATTATAAAATTTTTCATATGATTGACTTACAAAAACTACAAGACATTATTAACAGTATAATGGAAGCGAAACTTTTAGACGGACATAAAGAAATGTATATGAGTTACGATCGCGAATTAAATCACAAAATTGCCAATATTCAGGCACATCTTGATGTACTTAGACAGTACAACGGTAATTTGGACACCAAAATTAATAGATTTAAAAGAGGATTATTAAACGGCGTAGGAAATGTTTACAAAATACTTTTTGGGGTAATGGACAGTGAGGATAGAGTAGAAATAGCCGACGCCTTACACGATTTAGAACAGAACCAACTAAATATAAAGAAAGTTTCCGATCAACAAATAATCATTAACAATCAATTTGAATACAACATAAAATCTTTAGAAAAAACCTATGCAAATGTAGTCGAAAGTATGAAAAACACTACAAAACAACTATTTCAGTTACATTATCAAATTGCAAAATTAACCACTTATAACATTTTAAACGAAATAACCATAGAAATTGATAAAATTCTGGATAACATTAACTCTGCTAAATTAGGTATTATGACACGATCAGTACTAGACTCATTCGAATTGAAACGATACAACTTAGGACTAGACGAACTTACTGACATAAAAATAAGCGTACTAGGGACTAAAACCGACTCAACAAAATTTACATTTGTTGTTATTGTCCCAATTTTTTCCGATGTTAAAGCAAAATCGTATACACTAAAATATATACCCTACCCAAATGATACACGTATTGACTCAAAATACGACCGAGTAGTAAGGATTAATAATACCTTGTACCCTTACACAAAAAATGTAAATAAATTAAAACATAAACATAAAACAGTGATTGTAATCTCGATTGCATATTGATTCAAATACCAAATGCCATAAATATCGAAGAAATTTCTAAAGGAACGATATTAGTTAGTTAGAGTAACGTATACTAATAAAATTTTATATCATGAACATTTGTTTTATATTAAAGCTCCAATAGCTTATGATTTGATTAATCCTGAAATTCATATGAACGATTTAAAATTGTTAAACATATCACACCAAAATGAATTGAAATTTGTAAAGGTACGTCAATCAACCCATAATGTAACTTTAAATGTGTTAATTTCAACCTGTATAATACTTGTAATTGTAATAATAACTTACCTTTTTCTTAAATGTATTCTCAAATGTAAAAAACGTAATAGTGTAACTTTACCCATCCGGCGACTCCACATTAAGCCCATCCGGCATAATTACGTTTAGATAATGACCACCCAATACTATTTTCCACCAAATATTAATGTTTATTAATTTTGCTGATTGTGCTCGCCTTTTTATTCGCAAGCACATTTAAAATTTGTTTATCAGTTTGGCGATTGTGCTCGCATATTTGTTCACAAGCACATTTGAATTTATTGCTTACAAAGCATTAAGGTATGTAAACTCAGAAGCATTAAGTTATGAAAGACTCAGAAGCATAACCAGTCGAGATCAAACATCATTATAGATCATACCTACTTGAATAAAATAAACTCGTTAAACTTTACATATAACTTCAACTTGTTTAACTCATATATGTGTATCTAATTGCTGACATAACCTTTACGATCGTCAGAAATACGGAGTCATGGCACCACACGTCAACGCTGTGCTGGCGTATGTATCTTGATTCATATCAAGTGTGAAAGTTTCGCCAAGACTCTATGCTTGGTAGGAACCGTACCCTACAAGCGAGACACTTATTGTGTTCCAAACCGAACATCTGGAATGAACTTAAATTATAACAAACAAAAAAAATTAAAATAATGAATGATTAGTCAGGAAAACTTTCTTTTCTTTCCCCGGTCGTTTGTTTTCTTTTCAGAAGAAATGCGGTGATGAACGGGTAAGTAATATCGAGGAAACGGGATGCACCGACTCGACTCGCCCTCTATTCAAACAAAAAACCAACATTGGTGACAGTGTCAGCTTCATATCGTCTGATTTTGCAAGAGAGGTCCTAAATATTGATTCGGCGACCGAAATCGCGCTACACAACCAGTTAAGATCATCTTCGGGTGAATTTCTGGTTCCAGGGATAAAACCGCCAACGCCAACGGTCGTTGTACCAATTTTCACCATGCACTTTAAACTCTGCAACGCACGTCAGACAGACTTGATGGATAAAGTCATACTACTACAGCACACCACTAAGTTTTCGTATATTTGGACGACTTAATGTGGATCACCGAGTCTTTGGATGTACATTTAATCCTACTGCAAGAGGTTGCCATCAAAGAAGAAGAGTAAACTCATTATGACCTTTGAACGGTATCTTGGTTACCTCATTGGACACGACATCATCAGAACAGACTCGGAGAAAACTCGAGTCTAGAGTTCCCTATACCCAAGTGCGAATGGTATCGAAGGTTCCTTCGAAACTACGTCACGGATTCATCGTCTCTCACAGAGATTCAGCAGAAGGGCCACATGTTCCTCTGAACTGAATCTACCTTAAAGGTCTTCAAAGAATTGATCTAATTGATCCATCCATGAGAAGGCATAGGTGGCAGCGGTGAAGCCAGTGAAGAAGTTCCGATGGTAGGTGGGGGGCCATCTTTTTGAGATCATAACGGAACATACGTCCATGAAGTGGCTTTTGAACCATTCGGATATACATGTTCGCCTGGCACTATGGGCGTTAAGCTGCAGTGCTTCCAATTCACCATCCAACATCGGAAGGGTGCAAAGAATTGGAACAAGATTAGATGAACCTGTTTGCACCGTGAGCTCAATGCCGGTGGTGGTGGCTTGCGAGGCTGTACAGTTGTTCCCTTGCCACTGACCTTCGGGAAATAGATTTTTCCCCCAAGATTTTTGTCTGGTAATATTACTGTGGCTGAGGAGGTTATGGGCATGTTTTGTGCAGATTTCACCGTCTGGGGGAGGGCATGCAGTGGTGCTGGCGGCAGCGGGATATCTGCGGGGTGAAGTCAGCCGGTTTCGACCCGTCGCCTTAGGGATCCTCGCTTCGCCGTTGGTGTGCGCTACGATCTATTCTGGGGGTGTATGTCGAATGTCTTTGTCTGCGGGTGTATGTCGAACGCAGCGGTTCCTTCATTGCCACGGGCTTGAAAATCAAGCGCTGATTGCCGTGCCTGGATCCTGGGATTGGCCCGATTGCGTTGAACTGACGCCGGGCCTAGGACTAAGCATTGTCATATGTTGCGGAGCGGTGAATTCTCTCGGGAAGCGAACAGACTCACAAGAAGAAAAATGAAAAGGCTTGTGCCAAATTGGAAGTGTAGACATAAGTGTCCTATACTTGTATCCTTAAATTGGAAAATAAAACCAAAAATGTATGCATTTCAAAAATTTCTTTTTGATCTTTCCAAGTTGAACGCTTACCTGCTAGTTACAAATGTGTGTTTGGTTTTTATACCTTATTTATATATATTGCCACGTAATAAATTTTGCAAAAATCTCTTATAACTACAATCTACAAACAATATAAGTTCCTTAAAATACATGTTGCATATTAATAGTCAACAAATATGTCGCACCCGTCCTTTTAAATCCTTCTGGTAGCCGACAAACTTATAGGGCACAAAGTAATGAAAAAAAATGTTCGAATGTTTTAGGGATCACATCATAATGTTTCGCTAATTCAAATTCACGGTTCTTAACTTTCTAAACTTCTTGCAAGTGCAACAACTCTTTAAAGATAATTAAAATGTTCTTAAAAAGATTTCACTAATGTCAACTAGAATTTCACAAAATTATCAATCACTTTGAGTTAATTTAATTTTTTACACTTACAACGCCTTTTATTTGCGTAAAGTTCAAATTCACTCTTACACGGTTTATTCGGACACTTTCGTTGACGTGCACTGTTTTTTTCCACTGCTTGATAATTGCTCACTTTCGTCTCCGCCTTCTGTAGCCTCTGATATATTTTTAGTTTGCCAATCCGGAACCTTTTCAGACTTTCTATGCAGATCATTCTTGAGTTCACGATCTAATCACTTGCATTTGCATTGTTGTTGTTGCCGTTGTAAATGGATTTTATTGCTTTTTCACTTTCGCGAATGATACTCATATTTTTTGTTGGTTTGGTCGTGGTTGTTTGGTTTGCTATTTCCAAGTGAATCCAAGTAAACAATTTGTCCTCAGATGTAAGTTGTGATCTGTTTTTCTTATTCAAACCGCTTCTTTAGTCGTACAAGCATTTGTATAATTTTTTATGAGAATTTATAAACTCGGAAATTAAGATTTGTTTTTTAGATCAAGAAACACTTTTTCAATCTTTTGGTGGTTTGAATTCCCATAATAGATTGCTATTTATTCCCTAATTTCAACTTTGAATTGTGTAGATCTTCTGTTGCCTGTGCTACAGAAAACTTTTTGTTTTCAAAGCTTCGAATACCCATCATCCATGAGAAGTAGAGTTTTTTTTATTAGGAAAGTGGATTGAAATTATGCAAGTTTCAGCACTGTGGTTGTTCAGTATGTATCTCATTGGTGATTGTGTATACGCTTGAAAATTGAGATGCAGGATCAGTAACATAAGACCATCTGCCTCAAGCCTGGCTATGTAACTAGAAACAAATCAACGAAAGGGAAAACTCCCTAAGAATCATTAGCATGCAATAAAATATAGACAAAATGTAAGAGTCCCTCAGATTCAAAAGCATGCAATCACTTATAGGCAAAATGAAAGAGTCCCTACGACTCAAAAGCATGCAATAAAATGTATGCAAAATGAAAGAGTCCTTACGACTCAAAAGCATGCAATAAAATGTATGCAAAATGTAAGAGTCCCTAAGACTCATTAGCAGGCAATGAAACATAGACGAGGTGTGAGAAACCCTATGACTCATTTACGATCAAGTCCTAACTTTTTTATTTTGTTTGGGAGGTGAAGGCTGTTTACGCCCTGAGTGCCCGCTTCCAGACTACCGACTAAACACCTCCCCTGTCACACCGAGAACCTAGCCTGGAACTGTTTGCCACATTACTTCAGACTAGGTCTCATTAATCATCGCTTAGCGGTGCCTTCAGAATAAGGGAAATCCCTCTTTCTGCATGGATAGATATGCAGGAAGGGAATTGCTGTTACACATATCCTGCCTCCCTCGCCAAGCGATCCATCATGCCCTTATTTATAAGAAGTACTGTCCGTAGGTAATGCGACACACATTTCCACTTGTCTTTTGATTGTATCATTTTTCCCGGTACATTTTCTGGGGAGCGCACGCCTATTTTCTCCGAGAGATGCGAAAGGAGGCTTTTCCATCTGGTACACGTAAAGAACGTGTGGCAGGCGTCATCCGTCATCCCCCCGCGGAATACGAAAACTGGGGATGGTGACTTTCCCATCTTATACAGGTAAGACTGAAAATACCCGCGACCACTAAGTAGTAGCTTCAGGTAATAATCAGTCTCGCCATGCATTCTGTAGAACCACGGCCCCAAGTCACTTACCAGCAGTGCGGTCCACCTGCCACGCGTTTCGTTTTCCCATGTTTGCTGCCACAAGGTTAGGGTCCTTCTGCGTTCCTCTCGGCTGACGGTTTCTCTCGCCGACTCCCCCTACGGAAGTATACACGTTTCCCTTCGTCTGCAAGTAACTTAATAGGGACCACCATCGAGATTACCAGCACTGCAGGTTCAGAGACAGTGTGATTTGCAGCCGCTATCCGCAAAGCTCCTTGCCTCTGCACCTGTGCCAGACGCCTTCGGTGCGTCTCTTTACTAAGAGCGTCAGCCCAAACCTCGGAGCGTTACAAGAGCACTAACTCCATTGCACTCATCAGTAGACGTCTTTTGCTCGAGGTTGGTCCCCGCGTGTTGACCATAAGGCGACTGAGAACCGATTCTCGCACGGAAGCCTTATCTGCTGACGCTCGAACCTGCTCAAAAAACGCATCTTCGAGTCAATCATCAAGCCAAGATATCTGATTGATTCTTTCGACTCGATGATCATTTCTCCCACCCGAATGCGAAAAACACGAGGGATCCGCTTTTTGGTGAGGACGACGACCTCGGTCTTTTCCAGCGCTAGGCTAAGCCCACGGTCTGTCATCCACTCGCTCACTCGGCGTATTACCGCATCCAGTTTGAGCTGCGTCTGTCCGACAGTATGTCCGGCGACTAGTACTGCTACGTCATCTGCGTAGCCAACCAGGCGCGACTACCCCGGTAACTGCAGCCCCAAAAGCTCATCGTACGAGACATTCCAGAGGTCCGGGCCCAGAACGGAACATTGCGTCACCCCTGATTTCAAATCAATTCTTCGCCGGCCTCCCAATGTGTCATAGATGAGTTTCCGGTATTTGAGGTAGTCCTTCAATATCCGCATCAGACACCTCGGCACCCTGAAATATTCCAGAGCACGAAGAATATCTGTCCATCTAGCAGAGTTGAAGGCATTTCCCACATCTAGTGTTATGAGCCGTACTATTCGTTTCGAGTAGTGATTGTGGGCTTCTGCCTGCTGGACCGCATTCACTACCTCTGCTATTGCACCGATCGTGGATTGACCAGCCCTGAAGCCGTACTGCCGAGGACACGGATCCCCGGCAGTTCGAATGGCTTCTCCAAGTCTTTCTCTAATGAGCCTCTCGATATGAAGCCCCCCTACATAGGGGCCGATATGAAGATGGTTGCTCCGCGTTCCCCTTCCCCTTGTGGATCAGCATGAGCCTCGCTTCTTTCCAGCAATTTGGAAACGCGCCCTGCTGCGGACAGGCATTTAAAGTAGTGAGAAGCTTGTCAGGGCAAAAATGATGTGCAAGCTGAATCACTTCCGCGGGTATATCGTCTGACCCTGAGGTCTTGTCTATTGATGGTTTTGATGGTACTATAAAATGGTCATTCTACAGGACATTCATCATCTGCATCATCGGAATGAACAGGATGCATAGGGAAAAGCGCTCGAACAATGTTGTCCACTTTTTCCTCTTCAAGAACACAGCGCCCCCTTGTAGCACATATTTTCCGCATGACAAGCTTGTAACCCAGCCCCCACGGATCTCTATCGATGTCCTCAACGAGGATGTGATAGCAGCGAGTCTTGCTTTCGTTAATCAACCTACGGAGGAGTTTTCTAGCCGACCTGTATGCCAGCGTTCGGGAATGTGACTCGTTTCGATTTCTTAAACGTTAGGCTTCGTGGCGGAGTCTGTGACATTCTCTCCGCTTTTCAGCGATTTATGCCGACCAACAGTAAACAGTAGGCTTATTGTGTCGAGGCCGTCGCCTGGGCATATACCAGTCGCACGAATTCTTGATGAGTCTTATGGTGGAGTTCACCATGTTTTCAGCTGAGGCTCCCCAGGTCGCCGTCGTAGTTTCGCCGCTCATAAGAACTGTGGCGAACGCGTCGGCATCTATTTGATAATTATTTCAACCATCAGTTGAGCGTTGGGTTGCTACGCGTCGAGTAGCACGCTCGCCAATTTCGAAAGCAATGTACCGGTGATCGCTCGCCGAGTAGTCCTACAGTACCCTCCATCTGTGTATCCTAGGCACTAAGGACTCCGAAGCAAATTTTACATCCGGAATAGTTTCCAAGCAGCCTCCCCGTCGAAAAGTTGGTGTGTCCCCAACGTTCATGATAATAAGTTGCCTCCTAGCCGCCATTTCTAGGATTCTTTTTTCTCTCGGGTTTGGAAGGGGCATTCCCCATTCTATCGCCTTGGCATTAAAGTCACCGCCAACAAGGATTCGGCCTTCCGTGCTCGAGACAGCTTCCTCCAGTTCATCGAGCCTGGGCTGGAAACATGAAATTGACTCATTCGGCTTGAAATAATTGCTTATGAATGTCAAATCCACGCACCCAATGAGCACAAAGCCATTCCCGCTGGAGCAAGTCTAAACTGTGGGCCGAGCCCTATCACGTACCCAGATGGCGGCGGTGCCGGATCGATTACCATACCACCCAGCCTCCTCCTTGTTGTGGTGTTGCTCAGATATCAGCAACAAGTCGAGCATTATCTCCCTCGCAACTTGGTCTAGTAAATCTTGTGCGGTTGAACAACGGTGAAGGTTGATCTGCAGGACTGGGATCATGTCTTTGCCCTTTTCTTGCTTAGTGCCTCTTTGAACTTCTGGCACCTACCACTTCCTGGGGTATGAGCCAGATCTTCAGATTTATGTCCCTTATCTTTGCACAAAACGCAACTGGGTTCGTTTGGACAGTCTTTCGCCTTATGGCCGGAATTGCCACACTTGTAGCACAGTTTGCTTCGATCTGGCCCTTACAGTTCAAGGAAATGTATCCGATGCTGAGGCACTTGTAGCATCGAGTTAGGATCACCCTCCGACGTATCCTCCACACAACTCAGCCGACTTTAATTTTCTCCTGGGCCAGGAGTTGCACAGCGTCTTTCTCTGGTATGTATATTATTGCCGCCCTTTGCCCTCTAGGATTGGTAGGCGTTAGTCTTACCCTAAAGCTATCTGCCGTAGGAAGAATTTGCCTAATGAAATCTTCTACTTCCTTGGCATCCGCAATGCAGTCAATGTCTCTTATTTCCAAAGAGGCTATTGGCTGATAAATGTCGAGATAACATTTGATTCCGAGTTCTACGGGGAGACCACCTGTTTTGGTCGCTCTTACTACTCAGTCTTGTAAGTGAGGAAAAATAAAAATAAGTGTTTGTTTTCCTAACGAGATTATTTTATCGAATATTTCTTGTGGCGAAATATAACCACGCAATTGGCGCAGTCTGACAACAAACCAAAGACACTCTGGAGGAAATCATTAGGAAATTCGAGCACTTGAATTTTCGGGCGAAAATCGTAGGCAACGCACGTGAGCTGGTACATAGTCACATCACGACAACTTGGCAGGAAATCAAGATTCTACTCGTCATCAATTTCGGCACCCCGGGAAACGAAACGCAAATGATGGAGAAATTATTAGCAACCCAATTCACATCCCCCGGGCAGCTGCACGGATATATGTGCAAGTGTTTTTTTAAGCTGAATCATAAGATTAATTATAGTAAAGAGTATTCCGCTATTCCAAAAAGTGAAAAATTAGAACAAAATACCAAATAGCAAAAAATACGTTTGTGAACAAGTGTCCTGAGCCGGTCCGCTCATTCACGCGTATAAGCCGGAAACGCTAGAATATGCGTATAAAGTTCTAGTGAATATCGGGTATCAAAATTACTGGTCAAAGAAGCGCGAACAAGTTTCCTTTAGACAAAATCATGCTAGTGTGATTCCTTTCGTATTTAATGTGGAGCAAAGATTTGGTGCAAATCGTTACTCTGAGAATCACAACCCTCAAAGGTCTATTAACAACCGAACAAACTTTAATGAACACACTAATAATTTAACTCTTCCCTCTGATGTATCTACGAACACAACTTCTTCCCCTTCAACATCTCTTCATGATGATGCGAATTTCACTTGCCAGCCTCGGACCAAAACACTCCTTACCCATTGTTTTTGTTTCCAACTATCGAGGACAAAAAACTTCGATGCCTAATAGATACAGGTTGAACAACGTCCCTAATGAATACGAAACTTCTTGCACATCATGGGCAACACATTCTAGGGAATCCTCTGAAAATATATTCGATAAATGGAAGCTCCGTAGCGACTTATGGATTTTATTCCGATTTTCCGCAGCAATACTCCGTTCAAGCTAAAATTGAATGGAAACTTGTAGATCTAGAAAATAAAAATTTTGATTGTTTAGTCGGTCAAAACATTCTCGTTCCCACAAATGCAGTTATAAATTTTAAAGACAATACATTGGCCAAAAATAATATAATTATCCCTCGTAACTCAAACGAGATTGACGTATGCCAAGCCGTTTCTGAATACTCCTGTGAAACAGAGATAGCCAATAGCGAAACTGGCATTTATTCTGATGAGGAACGTATTGAGCGTATAAAAAATGATTTTAAGAACTTGAAGTATAAAAAGGATAGTCCTTCAACTTTTACTCATTAGGTCAAACACGAGCTGAAGATTTATGTTTCTTAGACCGAGAGATAAATAAAACTCTTGTTTCACTTAATAACACCAACATTATTAATTTATTATATTTCCGGTGTACAATTTATATTGTATACATGAACCGGTATTCAAAAAGGCACCCCAATGCAGCCTGACATTAGGTGATAGGAAACAGAGGCTTGTCCGTACCTTTTGACGCGAAGAAATAACTCTTGCTCTTCAGGACAATTTCACTACTATTTATATCACTCATCGCCTCCTTGTTTTAATAATACAATAATAATTATAATATACAATAATAATTATAATATCAGAACTCAGGCTTATTATGTTGTTTGTTTTTTGTCTGTAATACAATTGAGTCGATATTATTTTCTTTATTTACTTGTTTCAGGTATAATTCTTCGATTTGAATATCAGGCATAGTTGAATTCTCTTTAATGGATTAAATCAATTTTGGTAGAACTACTTTATCGTATATTTCCAAGTAAACGTTCGAAAATAATGTTTAATTTTGCCAATTCTCAAATTTAATCATAAATGTTCCATGGATTGTTACGTTATTATTATTCCAATTATATTCTATTTCTTAATAAATTTTTTAAAGATTAAAATGCCTGGTACATTTTGTTTAATTTATTGGTAATTGAATATTTTCGTATTACATCGAGATTCCCTGGGTTCTATAATGCTTCTAATACGTTTATCTTTAATTTCCTCTAAATTATTTTTAAAGTGTTTTTAAAATTTACATTATAAATTTGATTGTGGGGCTTGTTATTATTGTATTGGTATTAACGACCTACTTTGGATGGTTGGGATCGGTTCGAGAGTAACTTTCGAAAGGGTTTCCTTTGAAAATTTTGATATTGGTAAAATGATTTTGATAATTTTAACAATCGACGAAACAACCGTTTTTATAAGTAAGTATTTGTCGAAGTCTCTAAGAGGTCTAGTTCCGTCTTGGTAAGGATGTTTTTACCGTAGTGCAGAAGGTTATCATAAGGAGTAGAGTCATTTCTGAAAGAGATATGAGAATATATGTTTTATGTATTTTGGTCATGGGCTGGGGGACGAGAAGTTGAAGGGTGATTTTTACTTTTCTTCTTTCTTGTAGCTTTAATTGTTACATGATTGAAATTTTGGTTTTTCTTCTTACTTTTAATGTAAGTTCGGAAGTATTTGATTTGATTTTCAAGGTCGATTCTATGCTCTTCATCTAACTTTCTTGCGTTGATTGTTCTAAATTTGGAGTGATTTTTCCCTCCTCTAGTTTCTTTAATAAAATTAAGTCCAGCATTTATTTCATTATTAGATTTGGTTTGGTTCAATTTATTGATAATTTTCTGTTTTTTCTGGAGGATCATATGGTGTATGGAATTGTATTCGTCTTGATGTATTTTCCCACTAATGAAGTCTATTGGCTTTTTATTTGTGGTCGAGTGAATCGTGATGTTGTAGAATTATATAATTTTAAGTATTTTCTCTTCAACCATACCCTGGTTATTAAGGTAATCATGCTTTAATAATCGCATGTGTTCATTTATTGTATTATGCAGTCTATCTATGTCTGCATTAGAAGTATGGTTACTGCTAGAAGTATAGTGAATTCCCACATTTTCGTTCGTAAGGAAATCTCTCAAGGGAATGGCTTTGAATCCCAGTTCATTATCAACTATTAACTTTTTGACGGTGCCAAATTGGCTTAAATAATACGCTAACCCTCTTTTGAACTCCTTCCAAGTTATTGCGAGGATCTTTATTGCGCAAGCATGTTTCGAAAACTTATCTATTATCGTTAAAAATAATAGTTTTTCGTTTGTTTGTGGGGTCTCGCTAAGTTTAATTAAGGGTTTAGGTGGATTTCGAACGTATTTTTCACAGTTGCAAATTTCACAATTGTTTATGAAACTTGTGATTCTGTCGAAAAGTTTTGGGCAACAGTATTTTATTTTAAGTTCTCTTGAAACTTCTTCTATCCCACGATGGTTATTTCGCAAATGTTCTTGTTCGAGAATTTTCGCTAATTTTTTTTCGTCTCTTATATCTTCTTGTAGGGCATTGTATCTGATTATTCTAAATTTACCGTTGGTTATGAAATTATTACTGAAAGCAGAATGTATGGTTTGAAAGAATTCTTCATTTTCTACAAAAAGTGCATTTAAACCGTTTGGGTTAAAGTGGTTTTTCAACAGGATAATGATGTCGGGTTCATTTAAGTGCTTTGTGTGGATAATAGTTCTATTCTTGTCAAAAATCCTTTTCTTTTTTATTCGAAGAGAGCCTGAATTTGATTTTTATTAAATTATTTGATTCTTGAATACGTTAACACACGAGCTGCTTGTAGGTATATTATTTGCGTTTTCTGCTAAATTTATCTCCGAGATAGGAATTCTAGAAAGAGTATTGGCATTTATGGTTTTTGCACCTTCCTTATGCTTAATTGTAAAGTCAAATTCGGCTAGTCTAAGCCTCCATCCAACTAATTTGGAATTGGGTTCTTTTATAGAAAAAAGCTATGTTAGTGGTCTATGATCTGTTTCGATTATGAATTTTCTTCCGAAAAGACAGGGTCGGAAGTACTTAGTTGCCCAGATTATGGCTAACATTTCCTTTTCTATGGTGCTATAGTTGATTTCATGTTCGTTTAGCGTGTAGCTTCCGTAGCTAATTGGTCGTCCTTCTCGGGAAAGTACGGCACCAAGAGCGTATTTGCTTGCATCGGTTGTCAAAACGAAAGTTTTATCGAAATCTGGATAGGCTAAGTTGGGTTCATTAGTAAAAAGGGTTTTTATGATTTCGAAAGCTCGAATGTATTCTGGGTCTGAACAGTTTAATTTTGCATCTTTTTCCAGGTATTAAGTCATCGGTTTGATAATCTGAAAGAATATTATTCATAAGACGTTGAAAGGTTGCAGGGGCTGTTTTCAGCCCAAATGGCATTCGTAGGGACTCGTAATGTCCACCTTCGACGTTAAAGGCGGTTTTATGGATATCTTTATCCATTATTTCTATTTGATAAAAACTCTTCGCTAAATCTAGCGTGGAAAAGTATTGGCTTCTTCCAAGTTTTTCCAGGATTTCATCAATATTGGGATAGGGTACTTGTCGTCGACTGTTACTTCATTAAGTTTACGATAACCAATAACAAGTCTCCATTTTCGCTTTCCACTTGCATCTATTTGGTACAATCCATACTGGTGCGGAATAGGAAGATTTGCTTGGTCTTATGATATTCTTTTGTAACATTTCTTGAATTTGTTTCCGTACTTCATCCTTATGAATGTACGGGTATCGGTATGTTTTTGCAACTATTGGTAGGTTCTTTTCTGTCCTGATTTCGTGTTTGATGACATTAGTGAAAGTTAAATCTGACCTTTCGTCATAGAATATATCAGCGAATTTCCTGACCATCGGTATTAATTTCTGTTTTTCTTCCTCGTTAAGATGGTCCGTTCTAATTTCATTTAAGGTGGAGTTGGACCGTTTTGATTTACTTTCTGTTATATTGAAATTTTCAAGGGTTACGGGTGTACTCTCTTGAGGACCAAATTTGACCTTAATAGGGCCGTCGCCTAATATCTTTATTAGGACGGACATTTGAGAGTCTTTTACGTGATAGATACCTTCCTCTAGGTGGACCTTCCCATATTTGGAGGTCTTTCCTGGAAAGTGTACCAAGCCACTTTCGTGGTTGACAGGCACGGATACTTCATATAATCCGGCCTTATTGAAAAGACAATATTGATCTTCTTCTGGTTTTTCAAAGAGTATTGGGACCGTTTGGTCCCCAGAATGTAACAGTTAGTTCTTGTAGTCGATGGTTTGGTTGAGTTATCTTAGTATATTGTTTCCCATTATTCCCTCATATAGTTCATGGAGTTGACATACGAATAATTCTATTTCTTGAGTACTACCACCTAGCTCTTCAAAGAGAGGCATTCGTACCTTTTCATTTATATTCATCATATGTTGTAGGGTTTTCAGATAGGCACTGGGGCTGTTTATTTTCCATTTGGGATGGCAGATACCTGGCTTTATGATGGAGTGTGTAGCTCCTGTATCAATAATAAATTTCAGAGTTTTGGAATTCGATTTGAGGTTTATATGAGGAAGTTCTCGTCCGACGCCTGAAGGCGAAAATTTTCTGCGGCCTCGTTTTTATTAATATCCATGGGTTTTGGGGGGTTGGCTGCCTCTCGAAATATCGAGGGTTATTTGGATTTTCATATTGATTCAAGTTATGGGGATTATATGCGTCGTTCCATTGGGTGCGATTCCTTTGTCTGTTTTGTTGGTTATTATGGTTACCGCTATAATTGTTGTTAGACCTATTATAATTATTATTATTATTAAATCCATTATTGTAATGATTGTTATGGAACCTATTGTTATCACTATTATCGTGATAACTGTTATTATTAGGTCTACTGTTATTATTAGGGGAAAGCGGAGCAACCATCTTCATATCGGCCCCTATGTATGCTGAACGCCGCTGAGAAGATGCTCGAGAGGCTCATTAGAGAAAGACTTGGAGAAGCCATTCGAACTGCCGGGGATCCGTCTCCTCGGCAGTATGGCTGCAGGGCTGGTCAATCCACGATCGGTGCAATAGCAGAGGTAATGAGTGCGGTCCAGCGGTGTCGAGCGGTCGAGGTGTCTGATGCGGATATTGAAGGACTACCTCAAATACCGGAAACTCATCTATGACACATTGGGAGGCCGGCGAAGAGTTGATTTGACATCAGGGGTGACGCAAGGTTCCGTTCTGGGCCCGGACCTCTGGAATGTCTCGTACGATGAGCTTTTGGGGCTGCAGTTACCGGGGTAGTCGCGCCTGGTTGGCTACGCAGATGACGTAGCAGTACTAGTCGCCGGACGTACTGTGGGACAGACGCAACTCAAACTGGGTGCGTTAATACGCCGAGTGAGCGAGTGGATGACAGACCGTGGGCTTAGCCTAGCGCTGGAAAAGACCGAGGTCGTCGTCCTCACCAAAAAGCGGATCCCTCGTGTTAACCCCATTCGGGTGGGGGAAATGATCATCGAGTCAAAAGAATCAATCAGATATCTTGGCTTGATGATTGACTTGAAGATGAGTTTTTTCGAGCAGGTTCGAACGTCAGCGGATAAGGCTTCCGTGCGAGTATCAGCGCTCAATCGTATTATGGCCTACACGCAGGGGCCAACCTCGAGCAAAAAACGTCTACTGATTAGTGCAATGGAGTCAGTGCTCTTGTATGGCTCCGAGGTTTGGGCTGACGCTCTTAGTAAAGAGACGCACCGAAGGCGTCTGGCATAAGTGCAGAGGCGAGGAGCTTTGCGGATAGCCGCTGCATACTGCACTGTCTCTGAACCTGCAGTGCTGGTAATCTCGATGGTGGTCCCTATTAAGTTACTTGCAGACGAACGGAAACGTGTATACTTACGTAGGGGGGAGTCGTTGAGAAAAACCGTCAGCCGAGAGGAACGGAGAAGAACCCTAACCTTGTGGCAGCAAACATGGGAAAACGAAACGCGAGGCAGGTGGACCGCACTGCTGGTAAGTGACTTGGGGCCGTGGTTCTACAGAATGCATGGCGAGACTGATTATTACCTTCCGCAACTACATAGTGGTCACAGGTATTTTCAGTCCAACTTGCGTGTTCTGCCCGGGGATGACGGATGACGCCTGCCATACGTTCTTTACGTGTAATAGATTCACAAGACTCCGTTCGCACATCTCGGAGAAAATTGGCGGATTTTCCCAGAAAATGTAACGGTAAAGATGATGCAATCAAAGGACAATTGGGACTGTGTATCGCATTACCTACGGACAGTACTTATTATAAAGAAGGGCATGATGGATCGCTTGGCGAGGGAGGGGAGACCTGTGTAACGTAATTCTCTCTAATCGCAATCCCTTCCTATCCATCCGTGAAGAGAGATTTCCCTTAGCCTGAAGGCACCGCTAAGCGATGATTAATGAGGCCTAGTCCGAAGTAATGTGACAAATAGTTCCAGGCTAGGTTCTCGGTGTGACAGGGGATGTGTTTAGTCGGTAGTCCGGTAGCGGGGGAGTCCGACACTCAGGGCGTAAATAGCCTTCACCTCCCAAACAAAAAAAAAATTATTACGTCTACTGTTGTTATTATTGTTATGATTACTATTTCTAAATCTTTGATAATCGTTATTATTTATCCTAGAATTACTATTATTATGTGTTCTATTTTTGAAGTTATTATTGTGAGTTTGATTGGTCTGTGTGTTCTGTTTCCGTTGTTTTGTCTGTTAGGTTGTTGAATTTGCCCACTAGATGCAAAATAGGCGTAGCCCGCTATAAATAAAATATCCGTAGTTTTTGCAAGACTTTCAGGATTTAGACAGAAAATGATAGTCTCCATGGGTTCAGGAATTTTATTTTTAAATATTTTAAGGGCCGTTTTCATGTTATTACAGGCGCACTCGTTTGTGGTGTTACCCGCACTTAAAACATTTAAAGTTTTGTTGTTGAGTCTCCTCAACTTACTTTTGATTTCGTTATAGAAATCTAGCGTATTTGTTTTAAAAATTGTGCCGCGTAGATTGTCGTAAAGTTCGTCTGCGCTGAGGCGATCACCACAATTATTTTGGAGGACTTGCTTGATATCCTCCCAAAGTGTGGCATGACAATTTATTTCGAGAGTTTCTTTTGCTCTACCTTTCAGCTTACTTTTGATAATATCGCCGAATAGAAGTTGTGATGCTTCGTTAAAAGCTTGATGCATTGGATTAACCCTTTCACCAAGTTGATGAAGGTCTGTAAATTTTCGGATTTGCCATCGAATTCGGGCAAGCTATTCAAGTATTTCAGGTGGTTTATTTGAATGGCGTTGGTTGCTTCGGCGTGCGTCATTTTGATAATTATTTTATTTCTCGATCTAGACCACCCTTATAACAAAGGTCATGCACAAATACTCATAAATTTAAAAATTTTTTGAAATATTGTCTATTATAAATAAATGATATCTATCAATATATAAAAGTTATTAAGCCCCAGAAAAGTCAAACACTATGAAAGCAAATTTAAAAAAAGCAAATCAATATTCTGTATTCAAAATGTAATATTTGAAAAATCTAATTTAAAATTATGATACTTGATATTCGTTTTTTTCTGCTTCTTCTTGCAGGAACAACTTCTCCTTTTGTTTCTTGGAATCTTGCCCTCCTTTTTTTTTGTAAAATTGAGATTTTCGTTTTGTTTTTTGTTCATATATAATCATCAGTAAACAATGTATTTTGTTTTTATTATGTTTTATGTAGGAATATTTTGAAGGGATCATATTTTGTTAAGTTCAACGCGTATTAACATTTTTTTTAACAATTTCAAATATATTGAAATATCTTTCGTAAAATTTTCTTACAGATTTAAAAAACTGAAACAAGTCTGTTTGTGCTACATATTTTAAATCGTTCGTTATCGTATTTCTTCATCGGATATCGATGAATCTTTTAAGTAACTTAAAAAAGAAATTATTGAGTAAAATACTAAGTTTCCGTCTTCTCTAATAAAAAATCAGGTTCTCGTGTCGTTCATATCCTCTTCAAAAACAAGCTTCTAGGTAGTGTATTTATTAATTACTCATTCCATATTTACCATTATCGGTCATCGATGTCAATCGAAAATCCACCACATAGCATATGTGAATTTAATGTTAATCGGACGAAATTTTGATCATACTTTCATTGTGAAAAATTATAAAAAATTCTTTTTGCCACTTACAAGATCTTCCGTTTCTCTCCTCTTCCTTTTTTTTATTTTTTGTGTTACCTTAAATATTGTTTTCAGATATATTTTCGCTGCCCTACATTTCTACCTTTCATTGTTTCTCAGTTTTGTTAAGCTACTACTTCCATCTCATTTCAACGTGTTTTTTTTATAGCACTCTGCCGGGTTTCGATTTGTAGGTCGTACTTTCTTTTGTTATTTCCTCCCTTTTTTTGTTTTTTTTTTTCTTTTTCACTGTTTATATATTTCTTTTATTCACTTTTTGTTTTTAAAGGACACTGCTGTTTTCGGGATTTTGGTGGTCCGTCTAGAGGCTGTTTCTTATCCACGTTTTTATTTTCGCGGACACGACGTCGATACGCTTTAAAGATTTAAAAAAAATCACGCGAACTTTCATTAAGCGTATCCTACCGACTGCGCCATTTATGTTTCTCAGACGGAGAGATAAATAAAACTCTTGTTTTACTTAATAACACTAACTTTATTAATTTATATTTATTCTATTCCCGGTATACAATTTATATTGTATACATAAACCGGTATTCAAAAAGGCACCCCAATGCAGGCTCACATCGGGTGATAGGAAACAGAGGCTTGTCCGTACCTTCTGACGCCAAGAAATAACTCTTGCTCTTCAGGACAATTTCACTACTATTTATATCACTCATCGCCTCCTTGGTTTAATTTAATTCAATTCAAAATATCAATGTCTACTTTGTTTACTTTAATTCAATTCAAAATATTAATGCCTACTTTATTTTCTTTGATTCAATTCAAAATAATTATGTCTACTTTTTTTGTGTTAATTCAAGGTGTGTGATTTGTATATTGTGGGATCGATTTGGGTAAGTGTAACACTTAAGCTCACAGTAGATACCCCGGCTTACTAGAAAAATTTGTTTTTGAGAGAATTTGTCACAACTTATCAACTAATCATAGGATTACGAGATAAAAACTCCCCTTATCTCACATGTTTGGATAAATTTTCAAAATTCTTTCCAGTCTTGCAGATTAAAAGTAGACAATGGGACACTACAATCTTTAACAATATTGGCAAATCTAAAGTCATTGTTACTGATGACGAGGGAGCTCTGGACTCAGAAAAAATCAAAATTTAATTTTACGAACGTTTATTCTTAAATGTAAGCAAGAAGACAAATCTCTGTTAGAACTCAACCCGGTCGAGATGTAAATGTTTTTTTACCGACGAAACCCGACAAGACTATCCCGTCGGTACATAAAACAAGCCTAAAAACTCAAAAATGTATCGACAAAGACCGAAACGGAAACGTAAATTTTTCCATTCCCGGCACTATCAGTATAACTATGCCCTCACTAACTCAGCAGAACGGATATGTGGCTGTTGAAGTGGCAGCCCGATGTCACGAGTCACGAGCAAAGTAATAATTGGCTACACTGTACACCAAAAGAACCTCCAGCAGCTCATTTTCTCCTTCAAACAAGGATCTTCAACTGAAAAATCAAGGACTAATATTGAAATGACAGCATCCGAGCCAATGATTTACCAAATGCATTCTGAATTTTCTGCGCTCTTTTCGAGTCACCCTGATACAACTGGAAAAAACAAACATTTAATCGAAACCCGTTCAGTCCGAATTCTTTCAATCATAAATAATCACACAGGAGTTCTAAGATATATAGATACCATGCAACCAATTCAACGAACTTGTGTTAGATCTATTCATAAGTTAACACCAGCGTCACTTAAAATAATTTTTCTTAAACGTAAGTAAACTATGTAACGACAAATTACTAATAAATCTGAGGAAAGATTTTCGACAAGGGCGGGAGGGGTTACATAAGACAATCTGCCTCACAACTGGTTATGTAACTAGAAACCAATAACGAAAATGTAAGAGTCCCTAAGACTCATTAGCATTCAATGAAACATAGACGAGATGTAAGAATCCCATTGACTCATTTACGATCAAACCCTAACGACCCTTTAGTTGGTAAGATAAGATTGAAGATTTTTTGTAAGAATATATTGAGATTCTGATACATGATTCTGATATTCGGATCACATTAGAATCTTCGAAACTCATCTTCGAGTCTATCAGGACGCCCAGGAATTTTACTGCTGATTTCGATTCAAACAGCGCGTCACTGATAGGCCTAACTCTGGGATTCTCTTCTTTTTAAGGAAGCCCCTTTCGGTTTTTTTCGGGAGTGCAGAAGACTGAGTGCGTGGTCTCTGGGATTGCTATGTCAAATGCAACGAGCCCAGTTCTGGCTGCAATGTCCAGATCCTTATCCCAAGCATCTGAGTCAGGCATGTCCCATTCGATTCCTTGAGGGTTGAAGTTACCCCCGACGAACACATGACATTCTGTACTCGAAACAGCTTCCTCCAAAGCATTTAGCCTAAGTTGAAAGAACGACAAGAATTCGTTTGGCGTTTGGTATACACAAAAGAGTGTAGTTCTCGAACACCCAAACCAAACCATCTACTCGTCACGGGTCACTTGGAAGGGGGCATTGTTCCGAAGCCAGATGGTGGCTGTACCGAAGTCCTCAGGATACCATGTTGATGAACTTCTGGTGTTATGTTGCTCGCTTAACACCAGCAAGTCGGCCATATCTGCCTCTCGCGAACTGTTCGAGAAGATCTGGGACAATAATATTTCGCTGAAGATTGATTTTGAAGGATGCGAATCATTGCAAAAGAGTTTTAGCCTTGTTTAGAGCTTGTTGGAGTACCTGACACCTGGAATCTGTTTCAAATTAACTGACCTTCGGTCACACTCCTTGCAAAGAACACAATGTGTTTCTTCTATGTACTCCATTTTTAATGGTCTGTCTCGGGGCGATTGTTGTCTTATTTCCTTTCTTCTCAATTAAGTTCGATTGTAATTAAAAATCATAACGTAACTCTAAGGAGGGATCAGATCAAACACCAAATCTGAAAGTATACGACATCAGTTTCCCAGATGCACTGGTATTTGTAAGTAAAGCTAGTTGGGGATAGGAAATACCGACGAAGCAGTGGAAAAAAGTGGATTACCCTTCTCTTAGATTTTGTATTCGTACACAATGCCTCACACATACTGTTACATCGACTAAATTTTCTGATAGAGTTAAGCTCAGATAGCTAGTAATCGCGATTGCTTCACTCACCTATGTCATTTAAATACTAATCTCTTTATCTCACAAAGCCCGCTTTATATGCTACATTGAAGATTCGTATCTTTTTTTTTGTATAATTCTCCCCCAAACCATTAGCGCTGTTGAATTGTAGTACCATGGTAAAAATCATGAAATAGCGTGCTATTTCGACGATATGCTGTCAATTTTTTCGCCTTGCAAAAATATATTAAAATGCATTTGGCAAGCTTGAACAAAAATGTTATTTAATATTTGTTTTTGTTTGAAGCATGAAAGAACTTTTGGTCTCTTGTAAACCATGGCTATATTTTTGTGATGGATTTCAGAGGCTTGTTGAGAATGCAGAGCATAGGTAACTCCTATCTTTTACTCATTTTATTAAATTAATATTTATACAACGAATGATGAGCTCGAAATAAACTATGTAAAAGTATGAACGTTTTTTCATCTTTGAATTGGTTCAGTTTTTCATTTCCTTTCATTCACAAGTTAATTCAATGTCTCGAAATTTATAATTAAATTTCGAGTACAATACTTGATTTATTCCACGTAAGCTGAGCTAAATCTAATTTAATGCACCCCATTACAAATTTTATAAACAAAAGTGAACAAAAAACACAGCATTATCAATAGGCCATCTATTATAGTATTAAAAACAGATAGTTCAGAAAATCGATAAGTACTTGACCAAAGTTAGTAGTTCAGCAGCCGCATAATTTAACGCTTGTTAAGAACATACCAAAATAGAAATTATCACTTGATCCCAAAATCACATGCCGTTATCAAAAAAAGTCTTTTGACGATCTTATCACTTATTACTTTGCACATTGCACCCTGGTTATGATGATTGTTCACCAATCGCTTCAATCGAGTGGAAATAGAATACAAATATTCAAAGCTGAATCAATGCTATACTACTCCTATAGGTACTCCTATAGGTACGACTATAGGTATGAACTACAGATCATATATATATATATACAAACACTTGCCTAGTAGGAGTAGTTTTTTATTATTTTTTATTATATGAAATAAACTAGATTGATGCAAATTTATTTGAATGATCAAAACACAATTTTCTCACTTCAAAATATAAACTTAACACTTTTCTTTGCTCATGATTTTGTAAGTTTTATTTCTATTTATTTTCAAATACAACTCTCAGTAGCAGAAAATCTGAATTTGGTTCTACATAAACTCAATGCAGCTTGGAATTTGTAAACTATTTAGCAAGAAATTCGTAACTTTACAACAATCGCTTTGCTCTACAATGTATATCGATGAGTTTGCTATCCAAAGTACTTATATTAGTGTTTAGGGTAGAATTATCGTTAATTTTGATCCATAAATCAGCATGAAAATCACAACACAACATGGATCCGTGTCTTGCAATGGCGCATATGATAATGTCCTGAAAACAAAATTTGTCTGAAAATGGTTTCAAAATATCTGGCACTGAAACAAATGCTATTCTGACAAAAATACCCACCTTTGGATACAAGAATACAATTTTCGTCGATTTGTAGCCATATGCCCTTACAAAAGTGACAGAGCCGCATAGCTCTGTAACCAAGACGGACACTGCAAAATATACCTAAAATACGTTGCAAGAATATTGTAATCTATATAGCCATTTGAAGGTGCTTGTAATATATTTTTTATTATATGTCATTATTTTACCACTGGAAACACATCATTCGTGCTTATGGTTTGTTATTGTTCGCTGTGAAGCTGGAATCTATTATTTTGTACACTACTATATTTTTTCTACGTTTTAACACTTGGCGCTATGTACTTTGAAATAAGTTGGAGAACTCTAGAACTGTGAAAAAAGTTGATCTCAAAATTATTTGGACTCTACTGGTTTTAATTGTCACTAAATATTAAACACATTCCACATAAGGCCATAAAATTTGTTGCGAAAAATGTCGTTGCGTTTGCTGTACTGCAAAATGAAGACATCTGGAGAAATGTGAATTTCGTTATATGTTCATGCGAAACAAGTTACTTAAAGTAAAACCATGACGTGTCTTTCATGCCCAAAGGTACACGACGAAGTAATCAGTTCAGAATCACGGTTGTGAACACTTGGATTATCTGAAAGTGTATTCATCTATATGATCTTACATATGAAATTCCATCGGAAGATTTTGCTCGTACTTCGTTCAGGTCAGGTTTATCGCAGCCTTCATGGTCTTCACCTTAAACTAAATTCACTTGTTTCACTACGCGGATATAATATCTTTATAATATCGGTCCGACAAGTACTTAACCTTGCAGATAGGTTAGTACAGATAACACCTTGCAAATCCCAGAAGATGGCGGAAACTCCTTCGGAATGCGCTTAAACAGTGTCAAACACTGTTTTGAAGTGGTCATATGATTGAATTTATTATCTGGAGTGAGTAAAGGAGGTTCGCATCGCGCCTACAGCTTTCTCATGCTGAAAATTTCAAGCAGGTTGCGACTCACGCTCTCCTTTGAGATGACTTATGCCTGAGAATTGAGCTGTTTTTTTTGAAAGTGGTATAAGTCCACTTTTAAAAAAAAATAAGTTAACGGTATTTTTACTGAGCTAAAGACACATTCTCTCCATGGTTACAATCACAATTTCAATCAAATTTTATTTCGACGTACAATCAACAAAAACAGTTTCGATGTACAATGCTATCGCATAAATATTTCTTTTGAAAATGGAATAAGTCCGTTCCTAATAATTATAATTAAAACAACTGTCTTATTGCAATTATTATTGATTGTTCCTACTTCAGTGCACGCTGCTCATTAGCAGATATTACTTATCTAGTGCTAGTGTATTAAAAAACGACATTGTTAACAAGATAAAGGTATTATTGTTATAATCAAATGATGAGAAGTAATTAAACACTGATTTTGTTTAGTTCTCCTTCGCAAGTCCTACTGTTTGGTTCTTACACTAATTGATTGCAGTGGGAGTATTATTTAAATATAACTGCTATTAGAGTAGAAAATTAAAGGTTTAAATAAATAATATTATTTGTTACAATGAGTTCATATACTTGTAAAGAATACGACAATCTGTCAATTTGGTTTGAAAGTGATGATGGTAAGTAAGAGTAATAATTTTTTGCCGGGAATATTGAATTTTATTTGTTATAGAAATAGTCCCATGAATAGAAGAAAAACAAGAAGAATTTATGAATCGGATGAGGAAAGCAATTTGAACAGTATCAATTCCAGATTTCTACAAACTAAGAAGAGAATAAGAATTTCTGAATTAAGTGATTCAACGACTGACGAAGACGATGTTACTAAATCTCGATCACATTATGAAAATAATTATCAGAAGATTAGGAAAAGTAAAAGGAATAAAGGAGAAAAATATTATACAAAAACTGGAAATATTATTCCTGCAGAGAAATTCAAAAATAAGGATTGCAAATGTAAGAAATTGTGCGCGAATCGTATTACAGAGAGTCATCGAATATCACTTTTTAATTTATTTTGGGAAATGGGGGATTTCAACAAACAAAATACGTTCTTGTATGCATCCACTCAGCGTGCGCCAATAAAAAGAAGACGAGGCAGAAATTTTAAGGGATCAGCCAGAGATTGTAGTTATGAATACTTTTTGAATATTGAAAAAGAAAGCATTAAGGTATGTAAAAAGTTCTTTATAGATACATTTGAGATATCTATAGTCAGACTACATAGGGCTCTCAAAGCAAAGATAATAGGAAATGACTTACGTGGAAAAATGAAAGGATCTTGCAGAAACAGTGATGAGAAACTAGTGAATGTAGCAAAATATCATATAAAAAGTTCTCCACACTATGAAAGTCATTACACGCATTCTAATAATCCAAATAGAAAATACCTGAGCTCTGATTTGAACTCAAGAAAAATGTACAACTTGTATGCTGAAAAGTGCGAAGAAAACCATACAAAATTTCTCAGCGAGCGAATATATAGGAAAATTTTTAAAAATAATTGTCAAAAATGCGATTGCTTGCATTTAAAAATTAAAGCTACTTCAGACCTTAATGAAAAAAGCAGCAGTTTAGAGGAACATAGCACACATTTGAGAAATGCAGAACTGGCTAGAAAAGCTTTAAAAGAAGATCAAGACTTAGCATCAATGAGCCCAGATAAATATTTCGCATTTTCCTTTGATCTACAAAAGGCGCTTCAATATCCCAAATTAACAGTTTCTGTTGCATACTATAAGCGAAACATGTATGTTATTAATGAAGGTTTTCATAATTTTCATGACAATAGAATTCATATGTATGCATGGGAGGAAACTGTAGCATCTAGAGGTGCGGAAGAAATAGCATCTTGCTGTCTGAAGCATATTCAGACGATAACCACTCAAGATCATATCATAGCATACAGTGACATGTGTACCGGACAAAATCGCAATATTAAGCTCGCACTGATGTGGTTAAGGATTGTTCAATCAGACGATAATAACCACAAATTTTTACTGTCAGGTCATTCATTTCTTCCAAACGACAGAGATTTTGCAGTTGTGGAAACAGCATTAAAGAAAAAGGATCAATTATACACTGCCCAAGATTATTATAATGCAATAAAAGCTTGCCGGAAAAAAAACGGCTTCAGTTTGTATCAAATGAAAAGAGAAGACTTAGTCTCAACCAAATCTCTGGAAGAGGCAATTACAAACAGAAAAAAAAAACACGAATGGAGAAATTGTAAACTGGCTCAAAATATGTTGGATGAGGTTCAAAAGGAATGAACCTCACAAAATTTTTTACAAACTTAGTATGGAAGAAAATGCTCCATTTCAAACAATTTTTTTATTTGGAAAAAAGTTAATGTAAAATAAATGCAAAATTAATATGTTACCACTTTACAAAACTTCAAGGAGCATAACAAGAGACAAATATAACGACATGATAAGCTTATTACCCTGCATACCACTTATTCACCATGAATACTTCAATATGCTAACTGTAAAAGAAAACTAATTTTAAATTTTGTTTTTAATCTTAAGGTCTTAACGAAGTAATTTTAATTTTTATATTTTCAATATAACTCAAATAAACTCTTAATAAACTTGGCTATTCGTGTATTTAAATGTCTTCATTTTAACTATTACTTTTTACATAAAAATCCATTTCAGTAAAGCTTATTATGTCTATAAAAATATGGATTTAAATTTGCTCCATTTTTATTTATTGTAATATGTTATGTTTGAAAGTGGTATAAGTCCATGTGGAGCTAAAAAATCGTTTATTTTTTCAAAAAAATTTTGTAATTATTATTTTATAAAAAAATTTAAAAGGTGTATAGTGTAAAAAACATCACTCGAATTGATTACAATTGGCCAATATTTTTATATTGATTCAAACGTAAACCCTTAAATATCTCAATATATGAAAAAATGGACTTATACCACTTTCAAAAAAACCAGCTCAATTATGGCGTGCGTTCAATCCGCGGTCTGCCAATGGAGATCATCGAATTTGTCATGTTATCTTCAGTGATAGCCATTCCAGAGCGCATGAGCATGGCTCATCAAAATCCGACGTGCGATGACGTTGAAACTCGTTAAAATTTCTACGGTTGCCATAGCAGGAGCAGAGAGATTCTACACAGCATCCAAACGCACTGTGATGTTGCTGCGCAATTTCCCTTCCAAATATAACAAATTGCAATAATCTATTTATTAAAAATCCGCGGGAAAGCCTGCCTCCAAACGTGGTCAAAATAAAACTTCGAGTCCAGTTTGGTGGAAATTTTGACAGTAGGCGCTTACAAGATTGTACTAAACGATAATGAATCTCTTACGAAACTAGCTCCATCGGACGGTGATGCTAAGTACTTATCGGATCACTTCGTAAGTGAGAACGGGTTTTACCGTAGTCTTATGCCTAACCTGAGGATATGCGTTGATTTCCTTTGCTACTGCGCTCCATTGCTCAACTGCGTCGGATATTTGCGACTTTGCACTTCATTTCTTTAGTTGATTGCTGCATTATTATATTATGTTTGAAAACAATTACAAATGCAAATGATTTCAAAAATATCAGCCGTCTATTGGAACAGCCCAGGAAAGAAATATTTTTGGATTAGATTCCGAAAATATAACAAAATTGTCTGTATTCGTTAAATTATTTTTCCATGCTTCGGTTGAATTAAATAAGTTTTTGTACGAATTTTTGATAAAGGTAGCCACCCCAAGGGCAAACAAAACGAAAGTGAGCAGACGTGGACTCCGCGTTGCAAAAAGTACAAAGAAAAAGTTGCAAAAAGAAACAACTTTTTCTTTTCGCAACAAATTGATTAGGGGGGGTAACTCGTCTCAATGGGAATCTTAGAAAACACGACTTACCACCGCAATTCATATGAAAACGTTTTCGTCACAGAATTCCCAATCCCAATTCCCAGTGGCGAAACATTTAGACTCCACTTTGCGCAAAGTATGAAGACCAAACAGAATATTCAAATGAAAGCAATACGATTTTCCCTTACCTTTCTCAACTTTACACAATGTAGTCATAATTTCATCACTGATATCATTATCATAAAATCTTTGCAGAGGAGGTATGTACTCATAAACATCTGATCCTCAATGAAGTGGTGCTCAGCAAAAATGTGTTGATTTATCATTTTTAAAATTTACCAGGAAAGCAGTAGTTCTCACCAATCATCATTTACAACTTGTCTTAAATCAAGCTACTTGCGCAATGCTTGGCAGGTTGCTAGTATCATCTCAATATTAAACCTAAGTGAAGGGCAACGTGTCCTTGCAAGCTACCGATGAATAAGTTTATTGCATGCTTGGGGAAAATTACTCGAAAAATTTACTCTGAAAAGTATCCCCGAAATCGCTGATAATAAAATGGTCCTTCCAAATGTCTAAATTAGCTTCAGAAAAGGTTAATCCACCTAGTATCATGATATCTAGCAAGCCCATTTTGATTTCTAGTAAGTAAGAAATGAAAGACACCTCAGTGGACATAGTGGTGCAAGATATAGAGAAAGCCTTTGAGACTATTTTGTATGAAGGACTTCTGTATCAACTTAAGCAATTCAACATTTCCGAATACTTGGTAAGCCTCATGGCTTCCTGTTTATATGAAAGATTACCAAGTTAAAGTACAAGGTATGAATTGAAGCATGAAGCCACTTAACAAAACTTTTCATTTCCCTAACTCGAAAATTACATAAACTTGTTTGACATGCTCTACACAAAATTATACATAATAAATACCGATACCCGCTGCGGATATTTCTATGGAAATCACTGAATTTTAATAGTTTTCGCACTGAATTTTATCAGTAAGGTTCTGAGAATTTAATGTTGAAAACTCTTAAAAAACTATCATTTTCATGTATATAGTACTGAAAATTGCTTATTTGGCTAAATAATAAAAATGCAATCAGCCTTCAATTCAATAAGCACATTGTAGAAATATTTTTGAATTCGACTTAGAATATATAACAGAGCTATCTTAAACTGTAAAGATAACTTGCCATGTTTCAGTTGAATAAAAAGAAGTTTTTGTATAAATTTTTAGTACAGATAACTATCCCAAAGGCAAATATACTGAAAGCAAGTGGAGGAGGACTCCCCGGAACTTTCCTATTGGAACAAATGCACTGGCATTGGTGGTCTGAACATAAAATGGAGGACTTAAGGTTTGTACCGATTTTAATGTCACTTTCTAACTAAAATCCTATCGCGAACGTTTTGCTTTGTTCTTTTGTTCAGACAACAATAGTTCAGATAGTTAGTGGATATTAAAATTCATAAGCAAAAAATTCACTAACACACGCAGGAAAATCTTACCTCTGATTTTATTTTTAACCATGCTGTTAAACTGTCAGTTTTTGCATATTTCATGCTATTTAGTTATATTGCCATGACCTTTGAATCTTTTACGAAGTTACATTAACCTCTTCCTCAGCAAATAGTGCAATATCATCAACAAAATTCTACTAAAGCCAGTCTGCCAGCTTTCGTAGATGTCATTCTAACTAATTTCGCTTTTGTTGCTACATATTACACAAATTCATTGCTAACAAAAAAGTACAGTTCACACAGTTTAGTTTACACAAAAACCCTAATTACGCTGCGCGTGGCGAGTCTCATTTACTAGAAAGCACGGGCAATCCACTTTTTCTTTTTACCGCATGTGGGGCTGCAAAGGGGTATTTTACAATAAAAAAAAGTCCAAAGCGTAGAAATCACGGGCATGTTTATAGAGGTATGAGATCATATCGAAGCCCAATGACTGTACGTAAGCGTACAAATTGCAAATTTTAAATTGCATTTTTGCAACAATGTTTGGTAATTTTGGAAGCTTTGGATGTGCACATGTAACAAATTCTGCCCACTTTTGACATTAATAGGAGTGTTAAGACACATATTTTTCTCGACACGATACAGTCAACTTGCTGACACGCCCGCTGTCCACTCAAGACTCGCCGGCTACGAATCCTTTCATTTCCAGATATCTTCGCATACCTAAGCGTCATACTTATACGAGCGTTTTAGCGAGTCATCTAGTCTTCTACAATAAAACAACGAAATACCCAACTAGAATGCATTCACACCTCTTACATAGGCAATGATCGGCCGATGTGCCGACCATCTGCCTAACATTAAACGCTACATAGGCTACATCTTTGTTTATTCTTTTGTTGTTCTATTTCAGAGCTAGGATTTTACTCATGTCACAGGAGTTTCTAAGTTTGAGGAAATACTTGCTTGGTATATCGTTTATCATAAACTCAATATCACCCTTCAAAGTTACGAAGTGGTAACGCGGCCGTAACCAGAGTTCCATGAGTTGATCTCCTAGTTGCATTATAATATCTCCTAAAAATTGGGAATTATGAACTTGAAAATTGGGTCCGATCGCATTGTATTAAAGAGCCTTCGAGTTGGCGTTTACCAGGTTCCCATAGCTGAATTAAATAGCGGCCCAAAGATTGCTTTTATCTCCACCAAATCATTCAATGATACAGTTTGTGTATCGCGTTCGTGAAGGTCACAATATTCTGCAGCATTGTGTAGACGCTGATCTTTCCGTAGATGACCATTTGCGTTTTTTCCCAAACCAAGTCAAACAGTTTGAAAAAGAAAACGTCAACGTTATTACGAGCCCTATTTGCTTCTTCCCCTGAAGATTCTTCCTTCTTCCTTCCTAATTTAATCGACTAAATAATCGATGCCTGTATATTGGTCGTATTGCGTCATCATAAGACTCTGAAGACCCATTCGGGGACAATGAATCGCTTTCAGTACTCGAGCTTTTTCCACATTATCTTCGATTTCTTATGATGAAATAACAGATAGATAATAATACTCACTCGGATAACTAATTCTGCATTTGGACGTTTAAGAACCTCCTTTTCTTTTCGACTTTTCCATTCAAAACACAGAATAATAGAAATTACATATCGCTCTGATCACAAAAAAAACATGCTGACGGAACGTTTTTATTGGAAAAAATTTAACCTCATCAAATTTGCGCTTCAAATAGCAACAACATCCACTTTTATGACGTGTAAGAGTAGAAAATTCAAAAGACTACAAAGCACATAGCTTTCCAAAGTATATTCACTATTACGGTATAACTATAACGGACCACCAAATAGCTCCCGAATACTATGTAAACACTTTCTGAATGCATCTACGTTGCACATCGAAATGTTTTGACTAATGAGGAATGCACAAAGCGAGCCGAGAACAAAGAGCACGGGCAAATGCATGACCTCGGTTTTTGGTAGTAACTACGCAGTCGTGCGAGTTACAATAGCTGAGTTATCAAAATAGAATGATGAGTCAATCATAACAACGAAGTTCACTTCCCAACTGAAGTTATGCTAAGTCAACAAGTTCAGCAAACTCAATTGTATCATGAAATTCCTCTCGAGTTTTAATTGACGTCAGTCATTTTTCCTTTATGTAAACATCCATCATTTCGATCGGAAACCAAATTAACCAAACATCCACATATCACTTATCCAAAAGTGCAACAGTGCATTTTGACAATATAAAAAGGCTCAGTTCAGTTCAGTCCACCCCAGTGGAGTTATAATCGAATAGTTGATAAGTTATAGCCAAACCAAGTGTTGAATTCGAATTACAATAAAAAGTTATAAAAAGTGTAATTAAGTTTTTTTAACATAACGTTAAACCAAAAACGTAACTGGCGCAATCGATCGTCATAGGAGGGAGGAACCCGTATGATAAGGAACTTACTATAACAAAAGTCACGAAGTTCCGCTAAGTACGAAAGTACAAGGAACAAATCGAGTAAAGAATTGAATGAAAGTGACTTGTGTAAAAGTGTACGTTGCGAAAAGCAAACAACGAAGTGAAAAATGAAAAAGTGTTAAGCAAAACATAACACAAAAGGTAGTTTCCTAATAAAAAGAATTCAACCTCCAATCAGAGAAAATCTGTGTTGGCTAATAACTAATCTCAATCAGAGAAAATCTGGGTAGAATTAAAAAATCCAATATAAATAACTTTCCAACCAAAGAAAATTTGAGTTGAAAGTCAAATGGCGTAACTCGAGCACCAACCGCTCCACCTTCCCTTGGAGGAACTTTTAAAAGAAGCCCGTCGGTTACGTGTCTACAACGGTCGCAACGAAGAATACGCGTTAACAGCAGGTCTCGACGAAGCCAACACAATTGTTAATTTGGCAAACCCAGGAAACCAGCAAACCTAAATATTCCGACTAGTCCTCAATAAACTCCAAGGATATGCCCGAAACACGGTGCAAAAGATTCCGGATCCCACCTGGCAAAATATCAGATAGATTTCAATAACAACGTACGGCGTTAACGAAAACTACAACAGTTTGGTCAATACAAATCAAAACGAAATTCAAGAAATATTGATGACGCATATTTTAGCCAAAGTGAACTTTATAATAAAATTAATACTAAATTTTTGCAAGCTACAGAACAAGAACTATATACCGAATTTTATCCCATTCGTAACGAAAACCTTGCGCTTAACCGGTTGAAATCATTGCTTTCCGAATATAAAGCCTTTCTTTTAGAAACGAAAAAATGTATTACATTAGATCAAGCTTATAGCTTGCTCAAAGAAATACAACAAAATACAGATAGTATACCCGTAGACATTCACAAACCCTTTAATAAAAAGCGCAATAGAAATAACCGCCATAATAATACTCACCCGCATAAACAAAATAACTTTTACCTCAATAATAATTATAATAATCAATATCAAAACCAATATAATTTTTATAATAACCAAGACTTACCTAATATATATTTTAATAGAGACTTTAATAATAGACAAATAAACTATTTTAACGTTTACCGCAACAGATCAACCAACAACCTGCCCCTGAACCTATGGAAACAAATTTTCTACTAGCTGCCTCGGAAACCCATAATTAATTTGACCATTGATTCTGGGAAAATTCTGACATTAATAGATACTGAGCCTCAACCTCAGGCATAGATCAAGATTACCTCCGAAACAATCAAAAAATTCAATTAAAAGATCCAATACCAATAATAATTATTGGACTAAGAGGAAAAAGTCTTATTACTGAAAAGGTAAAATCAAATATGCCTTTCGAATTCAAACTCGCCGAGTCTCATAAGATTCATTGGAATATTATGAACTTTAGTAATAAGCCATTTAAAGCACAAATAGTTCAAAATTTATTATATCCCTTAAACGCTCAACTAAATATGGGCGAAGGAAGCATTAACATCAATGGAGAAACATTACGTTTTCCACCATGTGGTGGAGATTTCCAAACCTCCACCACGGACTCGAAACCTCAGATACCACAATTAATAAACTTTTCGAAAATCTAAATAATGAGAAGGCTGTTATATTCAATAAATTACTAAAAAAATAACTCAGATCTATTTTATCGTGGAGGTGATAATTTAATATGTACTACTAAAATGAAACATGAAATCGTCACAAAATCCAATAAGCCCCTGTATTCGAAAATCTATCGTTTCCCTCAAACCCATGAACGAGAGGTTCAATCGCAAATTAGTGAAATGCTAAAACAAAACATTATAAGACATTCGTCTTCTCCATATAATGCACCAATTTGGGTGGTTCCCAAAAAATTGGATAACTCTGAAGAAACCAAATGTCGAATCGTCGTCGACTATAGAAAATTAAACGAAACAATAGAAGATAAATACCCCATCCCAAACATAGAGAGTATTTTTGACGAATTTGGAAGAGCTCAATATTTCACAACTCTAGATCTAGCAAAAGCCTTTCACCAGGTAGAGATCAGCGAACATTATCGCAACTAAACAGCCTTTGCAACACCAAAATGACATTTCGAGTTTAATCGTATGCCCTTTGGCATAAAAAATGCCCCCGCTACTTTCCAACGTATGATGAATGAAGTGTTAAGTGAACTTATCAACAAAATTTGCGTGGTGTATCTAGACGATATCCTCATATTTGCTATTCCTTACAAGAAATGGGAACCAATATGAGCAAAATCTTTAACGCGTTAAGAAAACATAAACTAAAAATCCAAATTAACAAGTGCAAGTTTATGGCACTGAAGGTATCAAACCTAATCCCGACAAAATTAATGTTATAAAAAATTTGAAAGTTCCAGATAACCAAAAGAAAATAAAGTCATTCCTCTAAATCACAGGATATTATCGTAAATTTATTAACAGCTAAGCGAAAATTGCGAAACGCGAAACGAACATCCAGTTTCTTTCGCTAGCTGTACTCTAAACCAACATGAAAGAAATTATTCCACAATAGAGAAAGAGCTATTGGCTATTGTATGGGCAACCCATTATTTCAGACCATATTTGTTCGGTGCCGACCGACCCCTTGTCTGGCTTAGTAACTTGAAGCAAATTACAACGATGGAAAATCAAGCTCAATGAATACAATTTTGGTATCGAATACGTTGAAGGCAAAGACAATAAAGTTGCCGACTTCCTCAGCAGAATAGATAATGTTAAACACGAAAAAATATATTCGATGAATACAAAAATATAAGTGAGAACGCTACAATTCATTCTGCAACAGCAGACGAAAATGATTTTATCCCAATAAAAGCAGGAATTGTTATATATCGAATATTGTTATATATATCGAACTCAAATTATAATAATAAAATCAAAACAAAAAGAAATAAGAATAATAAATAAGAAACGGAAAGTTTATATTGATGAAAATGACGCCAACAATGAAAGTAACTTGGTCGACATACTTCGACCCAGGCAAAGGAATCGTGGGTTTTTAATGCGAAGTGGACGATCATACGATCATGGAATAAAATCCAACTTTGTATTGCGAAATTGTATTCAAGCAATGGAAGTTCACGTTTTATCAAATACACTCACCACGGTGTGGATTTGTTGAATGAAGAACAATGTTTTGAAAAAATAAAAGAAATACATGAAAAGGTAACCACCGCGGTATAAAGGAAAATTGGGAACAACCAAAAAATATATACTATTTCGATAAAATCTTGAACCTTATAACAAGATATGTAAATAATTGTGATATATACAATCGAGCAAAATCCGATTAGAACCCAGTCAAACCTGAATTCAAAGTAAGTGAAACACCCAGGGATATAAATGAGATAATACATATCGACATCTTTTCAATCGGAAAACTACAATTGTTCACGGCAATAGATAAATTTTCAAAACATCTTTATACTAAAGAAACCACAGATAAAAATTCCATTACCTTCATAAAATTAATCCACAAGCAAAATGCAGTATTAGGAAAACCCGGAGAGATTGTCGCGGACTTATGTTAGGACTTACAAACCCAGAACTGAGTATCAAAGAACAAATATTAAAAGCTACAGAACATTACAATAACACCATACATCAATCCAGAGTAAACCACTAGAGATACAATTGGGATACAGAGATAAAAGAAAAATATTTGGACTGCTCACTAATAAAAAATTAAAATAGATACAGTATCATAATGATAAAAGAGAAGTAGATCAACAAATCAAACCCAGGAACATATATTTAAAAAATTACGAAAGCGAACGACATAAAGAAAAACCACAATATCGCAAAGTAGATATTTCTATACGTAATAATGACGTAATACTAATAAAGGACAATAATGCCTGCAATAAAATACATCCCTCTAGAATTAAAAGAATTAAAACTTATACAACGAAAGATGATAAAACGGGATCAAGTTTTATCATCTTATTATATTACTCCCTAAACGAAGAACAAAAGACAGTTATTAAGCAAACACTCAACCAAGGCCCCTTAAACGAAATTTTAATATCTAGTTAAAACTTACAAATCACTCGAAGCGATATAAGGACCCTCGCGGAAAACTGTTGAATCAACGACCAAAGCTTTCATTTCTTTATAAACCCTATCGCGGAAAGAAGTACCTTCCAAAACTCAACGAACCTCCCAAAAGTTCCTGCAATGAATACATTCTGTATTCCGTTTACCCTTTTTAATTTAGGATATGAATCAGTCAAACGGTGGACCCGAAAAGTAAACATATTCGCCTTTGACATTATACTAATACCCGTACATGTGAATCATTCCTATTGGTGTTTAGCAATTGTAGATTTCAGAAATAGCACTTTCAAATATTACGATTTTCTTGGCCAGCCCAACAAAAAAAAATTAAATACTATTGAAGAATACTTACAAAATGAATCTCTAGATAAATTACACCAAAATTTAAAGACCAACTTTTCCAAAGAAACCAAAATAGAAATTCCCCAACAAGAGAATACAAGTGCCTGTGGCATATTCGCCTGTACATTCGCAGAATACGTTACCCGAAATGCAAGAGTAGATTTCTCACAAGAAAACATGACATACTTTAGACAAACGATGATAGTTGAAATCCTACAAGGCAAACTACTCGGCTGAAAAATGCTTAACTTTGCGTATTGGAGATATTTTTAACTAAGACACTGATGATTATCTTGCTCTTACTCTCAAAGATCAAAGAAACCAAAACCGAAATCTCTATCGAAAAAATCGAATCAAAATCTGGCATTGTATTAATAAAGAAGGAATCTATAAGACTAGTGCAAGATTATAAACGCATCTACCATAAAATTGACCTAAAACAATACGAAACAGCCTTAGACAAAATTACTACAGAAATCGAACTTCACCCCCACATTATTGATCCAATCGACATAATTAAAGGAGAACTTAAACTTTTACATTTTAATCAAAACAGCGGAATCAAAAGAGGATGGATTAACTCTGTAGGAACTGTATGTAAATTGCTTTTCGGATGGATGGATAACAATGACTTTGAGGAAATAAGGGAACACTTAAAAATAATTGATAGCAGAATTGATTATCGAATTGATAGAAGCCTCAAATAACCAAATTAAAAAAAATATCGTATTCCAAAATAATATCAAGAAAATAATGCAAAATATTAGTAAAACAACTCTAATACACCAAAAATAAACAAAAGATATTAACAATACTACGCAACAAATAAGCAAAATTTTAGTAAACATGTAATTAAGCTATAATCTGGACCTAATTAAAGACGAACTCGAAAAAATAATTGATAACATAAATTCTGCCAGAACAGGTATCATATCCCGTTCTATAATCAACCATGACGAAATACAGTGGCCTCATCGCATGATCGGACATGCTCTTTTTGAATGTTTGAAAAAAATAAATTACGTAGAAATAGACTTTTTATGCTTTTTTTCGCATTTATATATATTTGAAGTATTTACCTGACTTAGTATGAAAAAAAACAAAACATTTATCTTCAAGTATTATAATACAAGAATAACAACAAAAATAAGTCAATTTGTGGCGCGCAACGTATAATCGGACAAAGCAAAACACCGATGGAAAAGTTCCGCTTTGTTGCAAGTTCCTACCTGGAACTTGGATTTTGTCTGTCGTTATGAGTTGTGGTTAGTCTTTTGTGCAACACATTAGAAAGTTCATGAAAATGTCTCCAAACGGAAAGCAAACTACGGTGGAAATAAGACAAATTATAGTCAGGCTGAATTTTGAAGGAAAAACGAGAAATTGCTGAACTGGTCGGTAGAGGCAAATCAACTGTACAAGATATTATTAAGCGATTCCGTGATGAGTTCAGGATAGAAAATAACAGTCGAGAAAGGCGAGGCTCAATATTTAAAGAACGTTAAACAAAGAGAAGTTAAACAAAATCCATTCAAAACGGCGAAAGAATTAAAAATATAGAAAGAATGTGTAAGAAAGAATGCTTAAATACTATGCGAAACACGTTGCATAAGTATGACGACAATGGAACAGTTGCCAGAAAAAAACCATTTATAAGCCCTAAGAACGAAAGCTTTAGAGTGCGATTTGCCAAGGAGTACCTGTTAAAAGCAGCAGATTTTTGGAATCAAGTAATTTCCTGGAATATGTACATAAAATGAGCTTTTGTAATATTTTGCGATATTTTCAGGTTTTGTTCACTGATGAAAGCAAATTTAATTTGCATGGGTTGGATGGTAAGATGTATGTTTGGCGTATGTCAAACACAGAATTCGATCCAAAAAACACTAAGGCGACCGTAAAGCACGGAGGGGGCTCTGTCATGGTTTGGAGCTGTATGTCTGGCGCTGGCGCTACATTATATAGATGGTAAAATGGATAGATTTGTCAACCTTGACATTTAAAAAAAACGTTAAGCAAAGTGGTGAGAAATTGGGTATCGTCAGCATCTTTGCTTTCTACCAAGACAATGATCCTAAACACACTTCCAGTGTAGCGAAGTTTTGATTGATGTTTTGGCTCTGCCCAGAGCCCCGACCTCAATGTTATTGAACATCTCTGGGAAGAATTGGCCAGGAGAGTCTGCAAAAATAAATATAATACAACAGACCAACTAAAAGTTGCATTAGTCGAAGCTTGGAACTCCATTGAGCCGGAAGTGTGTCAAAACTTGGTAAAATTTGGAAGCTGTTTTGGCAAGCAAGGAGCTTGCAACCAAATATTAATGGTTTTTCCGTTTAATTTTTTGATTAATTAAGGCGCTGCCCGATTATTCGTTGCGCGCCAGAAATGGAATTATTTTTGTTTTTCTTCTTGTATTATAATAATTGCAGATAAATTTCTTGTTTTGTTTTAAAACTAAGTTAGGTAAATACCAAAAAATATATAAATTAATAAATAAAAAAAAAATGAAATAAATAATAAATAAAATAAAATAATAAAAAAAAAGTACAAAAAGTCTATTTCTACTTAATTTAAATTTACTGAAACATTCAAAAAGAGCTTGTCCGATTATGCAATGAGGCCACTATAAATATATTTAAGTTAACTTTCGGCGAACGAAATAGTAACGCATTTATCAAAGAAAGTAACATAATCTTCGTCAACAATATTCCTGAGCTTACACAGCCTTTACTATCATACTATGTTAAGAAAATACCAAATAAGAACTTAGAAACATAAAATATTAAATTGTATTTTATTAAGGAGAATATTATGAAATAGAAAAACAAACGAAATGCTTGAAAACAAAGTTAGCTTGTAAGCTAAATAACTGTATTGCAAATATGGAAAACGAATATTATGAAGAAGAGATCGAAAAAGGACTTTTACTGTTAAGAAATATAAAAACAAAAATTAATCACAATTTTAATGAAAAAACATATGAACTTGATGGAAATTATCTAATGCGATTTAGTAACTGTAAAATTAGAACAAAAGAAAAATTGTATACAAACCAAATTAAAGAATTTCAACAATTATTTATTTTGAATCCTTTTAATAGGATTAGGAACGGGTTATAGTTACGAAATCAATGTGGATAAATTGGAAATTGTATTGAAAACATACAAAGGTTTGAAGGAGTAAAATATATACTAAATAGAAATAATATAATTACAGGAATTTCACTTTTCATTATGATCATTGTAATCACATAAATATTTATGATATATTTTTATTGTAAATACCATAAAACAAATATTAAAATCAATATTAATGACAAAATCACAAAGATGTTGAATTAAGAAATCAAATCAATGTTTAAATTTTCCATTATTCTCGTAACATTTGCACTAAAAATTGACAGCCAGATATATGCAGTATATATGAAAAAGCAATGAGTATTAATGACGGCCTCATTTCTAATTCAAATACTGAAATTTCAATAAAATTGTTCGACATAACTTCACTTCACTTGGTTAAAATGTATTCTAAAATACGCCAAACGTTTATATTTAGCATTTCTGCTTCAAATTGAGTATACTCAGGAAATTGAAAATATAGTTGAACAAATTTCATTAGCTTAATGTTAGCTTGACATCAACTGAAGATTAAAATTTTCCCAGGGATTTTTGAATAGAGGCGAATTCATGCCACTATGAGTAGATTCACGGTAAATGTGGTAAAGAAATTTGGACTAACACCTTGTTTCCCTTTACCCAGTGTTAGCGTTATTTTGGTTCTTTGCATTAAACAATATTGAGCACAGCTTAAGAGTTCTATTTCCGTCAGGAGAATAAATTTCTAAAAAAATATTTATATGTTAACAGTGAAAAAGTGTTTTTTAGGCCTTTAAAACATGAGGCCTCTCTCGCAGACAGATTTTTCAGCTCCATTTGTTGTACGCAAAGTGCCAGTTTGTACATTTTCTTAGACAAACAATCTCTTTTTACTAAATAGCGAACCAATAGTCATTTAAAAACATTTTGAGTTTTTTCAAATTATTAAAATATTTTGAGTTTTTTTAAAAAAAAAAAAACAAATATTGCAGGTACCCGCTGGAAATGCATTTGGTACATCGTAACACCATTTATGAAAATATTAGCGAAGCAATTCAACACGATGATGGTATTGCTGTGTTTGGAATCTTATTTCATATAACAGATAAGCCGAATAAGCCTTTATCGGATGTTTTACAAAGTATGAATTTAATTGAAGCGGTAGTTGGAACATCGACTGTTCTCTATAAAGATATTCAAATCATGGATTTTTTCCCTAAAGATATGAGTCACTATTTCCGATACAAAGGCTCACTAACTACACCGAATTGCGAAGAATCGGTTATGTGGACTGTATTTCAAGAAACAGTACCTGTGACGTACGAACAGGTAAATAAAATAAATTGAAAATAACATTTGATTATAATATAATAAATCAATATCAATATATATATATGTATATATATATATATATATATATATATATATATATATATATATATATATATTCAGTTCATATACTGAAATATATATTTTAATTCTATCATATGAAACCCTTAAAAGGAAATTATCCAAATCCAAATCCATTGTTTGATTGCAGATCTTGAGCTTTAAAAATCGTTTTATTTTCTTGCATCGAGTAGAGGTCTTTTGACAAGGCTTCTTGATATTGTCTTCTATGAGCAAAGCATAAAATCTCAATACCAGAAAAGTCTTTTGATCAAGGCTAAATCTCTAAATGTTAGCTTTGCGGTATGAACGAACCAGAATCTCATTTCGTTCATCTATAAGCAAACTACTTTCTATTAAATGCTTCAATTTTCCAAACAAAGGTGAAAGATGAAAAAAAATTTTCATCCAAAAACGTAATTCCAAACATCCAAACATTCTAAACATCTAAAAAATGTTATTATATTTGTGCAAGCTTCAAGATTTATTGTAATTCTATTATATAATATTAGAACTACTATAAATGCTACAAATAAGTCTGATTCTAGCTGAATTATTATGGTCACAATAGAATCACAGCTAAATATATTTCTTCATTATTTGCATTATTTGCATTTTTTTTTTGTGGTAGGGAGGTGAAGGCTGTTTACGCCCTGAGTGTGGGACTCCCAGACGCAAAATGCTTTTGGACTACGCACTAAACACCTCCCCTGTCAACGTGAGAACCTAGCCTAGAACCGTTTGACACATTACTTCGGGCTAGGCCTCGTGTTCCTACGCCTAGAGGTGCCTTCGGATTATGGGAATTATCCTTCTCTAACGGGAAGGACGGGAGAGGAAGGAAGTGCCAGAAAAGAGATCCATCCATCCCCGATGCCTTCCAGCGCTCCAATAAACCTTTTTTCAATATCAGCACTGCCCGAGCATATTGCGCCACGCGATTCCAATTGTCAACTGTTTTCAGCATTACTCCGACGATAGTTTCCGGACAGAGCTCCCCAATTTCGCTGAGTAGGACCCCTCGCTGCTGGCTCCACCTTTTGCAGTAGAAAAATGTGTGACAGGCGTCATCCGGTTCCTCTGCACAAAACTCACAGTTAGGAGACCATGCTTTGTCAATTTCGTACAGGTTGAGTCCAGATGTTCCACAGGTCCGGGCCAAGGATAGAGCCCTGAGCGACACCTGAAGTAAGATTTGTACTTCGCCTACCCTCCTTTGAGTCGTAGAGTAGGCTGCGGTCCTTCAAATAGTTCCTGACAATCCGCATCAGGTACACTGGTACTTGAAAACGATTTTCTAGCGCTTCCAGAATATCTACCCATCTAGCGCTGTTAAATGCGTTTCGGACATCCAGAGTAACCAGCAGGACGACCCGTCGTGTGGAAATACTGTGAGACTCCACACGTTGGACCGCGCTCACTACTTCTCCAATTGCATCGATAGTGGAGCGGCCTGCTCTGAAGCCATACTGCCGTGGAGATAGATCCCCGGCAATACGAATCACGTCAGCGAGTCTTCCCCTGATAAGTTTTTCAAAAACTTTTCCGACCGTGTCAAGCATACACAGTGGGCGGTATGCAGCTGGCGACTCGCGATCACCTTTTCCCTTCGTAATGAGCACAAGTCTCACCACCTTCCAGCACTCCGGGAACAGCCCTTCGCGCAGGCATGCGTTGAAAATGCGGAGGAGCAGGTCAGGGGAAAAGTGGAAGACCATTTGTAGCACCTCAGCTGGAATCCCATCTGGTCCTGGAGCCTTTCTGGCCTTCATAGACAAGACTGCTTTCTCCAATTCCATCTTCGTGAAAAATGGAATTTCCATTGGTGTTTCATAGTGAACGACTTCAACGATGGCGGGATGGATGGGGAAGAGAGCCCGTACAATTTCGTCCATCTTTTCTGCCTCGTATGAGTGAGGTGACCTTTGGACACCGAGCTTCCGCATTACTATTTTGTAGCCCAGGCCCCATGTGTCTCTGTTCACGTCGTCCACCAGGTTTTGCCAGCGGCTGGCCTTGCTGCTGTTGATAAGTCTACAGAGGCATTTTCTAGATAACGTGTAAGTAGCCAATCGGTTACATGCCTCTTACCGGGCTCGAGCTCGCTGTGTCCTGCGTCGTAGTTTGTGACACTCCCTTCGTTTTTCAGCAATTTCAGGTGACCACCAGTATACTGGAGGCTTGCTGTGCCGGGGTCTTCGTAGGGACATTGAAGACCTGCAGGCGGATGTAATGATTCCCATAGTTGAGTTAACAACATCTCTTGCCGCGGGTTCTCCGTCCTCTAGCGTTGCTTCCGACAGCGGTGATCATGCCATACGCACTTCAACAAACTTCTCAATATCCGCTTTCTCAGTATTTCACCGGAGCGCAGAAGAACAAGCGCGTGGTCTTCGGAAAGCATCGTGATGGATCCTCAGAGCTATGTACTGGTGATCACTGGCCGAGTAATCCTCTAGCACTCTCCAATTTTTAGCTGATTGTGCTAGGCACTCCGAGGCGAGTGTCACATCAGGTATGGTGCGAACGCAACGCCATCGACGGAAAGTAGGGGTGTGGCCTGTGTTCAGTACGACGAGCCCAGCTCGTGCTGCCATTTCCACCATCCGTTTGCCCTGAGCGTCTGACTGGGGCATACCCCACTCAATTCCCTTTGCATTGAAGTCCCCTCTGACGAGCAAATGGCCCTCAATACTCGAAACAGCGTCCTCCAAAGCATTGAGCCTAAGTTGAAAGGACGACAACGATTCGTTCGGAGTTAGGTATACACTGAAGAGTGTAGTTTCCGAACACCGAACCCAAACAAAACCATCTCTTCACGCCCGATCCTGCACTTTTAGGTGTGCTCTGTTCCGAACCAAGATGGCGGCTGTACCGGATTCGTCAGGATACCATGTTGATGAGTTTCTGGTGTGATGTTGCTCGCTCAGCAGTAGTAAGTCAGCTTGCCTGTCTCTCGCGACCTGTTCCAGTAGGTCTTGGGCGATGATACTTCGATGTAGATTGATTTGGAGTATACGAATCATTGCAGAAGCGCTTTTGCCTTGGTTAGGGCTTCTTGGAAGACCCGACACTTCCCTGTGCCTGGAATATGTTTCAAATCATCTGGTCTCGGGTTATACTCCTGGCAGAGAACACAGTGTGACTCGTCTGTGCATTCCTTCTTTTTATGCCCAGTCTTACCGCAATTGTAGCTCGAGGAGCTTCGGTTCCATTACATGTCTGTGCGGTATGACCGTATTCGAGGCACTTGAAACACCGAAGGATAGTGGCCCTTCGCCGTATCCGACAAATAACCCACCCTGTTCTTATTTTGCCCTGCTTCAGAAGCTGTTCTGCTTCCCTCTCTGTGAGGTCGATTATGGCCATGCGTTGACCCCTGTTGTTCGGTTTGGCCAGCCTGACTTTCGTCTCGCCTAGTACGGGGAAGTCGCGTTTTAAGGCGTCTTCTATTTCGGGCAGATCCGTAACGCAGTCTATGTCTCTAATTTCCAGTGTGGCCTTAGGCTCGAGTGACGTTACAGTTGCCTTCTCTCCAAGGACTCTTTTGACTGCGTCACGGAACGCGTCTTTATTGTTTGCATCTGATCCGAACTCAACAAGTAAATCCCCCGAGCGAGTTGGCCGTACAGCTTTTATTGTAGTTTGTATGTCTTCGGGTTTTTACCGCTCCCTTGATTTCTCGCAGAACATCCGCATAGGATCTACCGTCGGTGGGTTTAACCAGCAGTGCCTGCCCAATGGGTTTTCGACGCTTCTTCATCTTAGTTTCCTGGGTTATCTGCGATGATTCATTGCGTTTCCGTTCCTGCGGATGTTTATCGATGTTGAACTTCAGGGTCGCTTTTTAGCTGCCTTTTTGGCAGCTTTGGATAGTGCCGTTTGAAAACCCTCCTCAATCGCGATTTGATGGTTCGGCATCCTGTCCTCGTCCTTCCTCCGTTTATCTCGATCCCCTTTGATTGGACTGCAGGCCAACCTTTTGGTGGCAGTAGAAATCGGGACGACTACTGCGCTGTTGAATGAATCAGCCTGTTGCTCTTCCTCTGCCTTTAGCCTCCTGCGTCTATAATGACCTATTCGGGTTAGGAGATTTTCCAACCCCAGAACTCAGTTTTTAACCTCTTTGCTAAGGTTCGTGTGTGTATTGCATGTGGCAGTGATACGTTTAATAACCCTTTCTGCTTTACGGTGTAGCCGCTCTTCCTCTGCACGATCCATGATAATCAAAGTGCTCGGTGTCTGACGTGCAGGGATTTCTTTATTTGTGTCCCGTGCTTCAGTCGCTTCGGTTGTGATGGCAACAAACATAGGTTTCTCAACCGTTTCGCATTTCTCTACCGTGTGTTCGTCTCTTCCAGGTTGTAAGAGGCTTCATTCTTCTTTTTTGGTCGCTCTGGTGTGCGCATGGTTTTCTTGCTGCGCCCAAATGCTGTTAAAATCTCTGGTTGTACCAGATTTCCTACTTTTCGTCCATCTGTTTTCGAATGTTTCTGTTCTGACATATTTTCTTTTGTGTATAATTTTTTTGTTATCATTTCTTATGGGTCCCCCCTCAGAGCCGCTATCTCCACTCGTGTGTGTAGTCGCCTTATTGGTCCCATGGTTATCTTTGCTAAGCAGGGAGGCCATGCGAGGGTTGGCACCAGCCCTTATGAGGACAGTTGCTCAGGGCCAGACCGGCGCTAATCGGGAGTTCGTCTCAACCGAACCTACACCACCAACGCAATGGTGCGAACTTCGAACGTACTCCGAGGCCTGCCAAGGTTGTACCGGGTCGGAGACGGCATGATCGTTAGATTGGAGCCGTTCACACTCGAGTGTCACCTCGGTGCTACCGTGCGACGCAGCCAGGTCCAAAATATCATATCCGCCAGCCCAAAGCATCAATTTTGGTTAATCAGTCGAATTGTAGTCCACAATTGGTTCAGGGTCATATTCCGTGATGTCCTCAATTTCCTCGGGTACGTGGGGGCGGCACTCCCCAAAGAATACTAGCTTTCAGGAACGGTCCTGATAACGAGCATTCACCCTGCGGGATTATTAATTATTTGCATTAAAATTAAGGAAATGCATTAAAAGACGCTGTGGCCACATAATTAGAGTAGCCAATGTTACTCGCTTGGCGTTACCGGTTATCGAAAATTGGTTATAGCTTCTTATAGTGTAATAATTATGGAAAACACCGAATCTTTTATCTTTTTATCCATTCTCATTCTCATTATCATCCAAAATTGTTCTAAATTGTTATCAGCTTTAGCTTTTGAAGAAATTGTTGAAGTTTACGAAATATTATCTAAGAAACTATCAAATAAACTATCCCAAAATTTGAGCGAAAAATCCAGTGTCTAAGTGTTACAATACCCTCTATTAACTCTGCTTTATTAAAACTTCGTTAAAATACTTAGGTTGAATTCCTATTGCCAGGAATGCAATTCCGTAACGCCTTCTCGTTTTCCAATTAATTAATTATTCATTTCCGCTACGCGCACTTTTATACGTAGATTCAACTGAGCATATATGCATACGTGTTATATGAATGACTTTGCATTATCTGTTGCAACAATTAACGAGATCTAATTATTGCAACAGATCAGTAATTCAATTAAACAGATCAGCAATTCAAGAATACAAAGTCGATTATCAAAGAAAGCTCGGGTGAATAGTTAATTGCCGCGTGCAAAAGTACGGGCAAGTCACAATACCTGATCGCCCAATGTGAGACTGCATTGGGTACTCTCTAATTTTGGGAAGTATGTATATGGTAAAGTTATTGCGTACCAGTAATAATTATTAATAGTCATTAAAATTAGTTGGTTTAAATACACGCGTGCTAAAATCTTGAATAAAATCAGATAAATAATAATAGCCGTGTTTAATTTTTTTCGACCTCCTGTATATTCTCCGGGTCCGTTTTCACACCTTGTGCTGACACAACATGTCCCAGGTACTCAGCTTCAAGTTCTCCTGTCAAAGGCTTGAGAACACCTCTAACAGGTTGCGTATATGTTCGTCGAACGTTCTCCCTATGACAGTGATGTTATCCAAGTGCCATATACCGTTTTCTAGCTTAACTCCCGTAGTACACGTTGTATGAAGCGTTCGAATGTCGCTGGAGCATTGCATAGCCCAAACAGCATCACCACAAATTGCCACAATCCATTACCAACTGAAAATTCAGTTTTCTTTTTGTTTTTCTTATCGATTCAAGTTTGCCAGTACTCACACTTTACATCAAGGGTAGAGAACCACCTTGGATCTAATAACGTACCCATGATTTCATCGAGCTGTTTCATGTAGCTGTTTTCCTTCGTGACGTCGTTGAGCTGTCTGTAATCGACACAGAAGCAAGTGCGTCCATCCTTTTTCTTTACCGGGACTACAAGTGAGGCCCGCGGGCTGATCAATAGCTCGATTACTCTTTGTTTTTCCATTCCCGTTCGGACGCATTTAGGTCGATACTAACTCACTAACGATACTAACTCCCCAATATCACATTTTCTAGATGGCTTTTGGCTATTTTCAACTTCCGAAGATGTTATAGCGGAAACGAGCTGACAGCCCCTGATAATATCTCCCGCTTAGATGCGTATAATTGAGTCCGAGGTGTTGAGGACCCTAACCAGAAACATGTGTAGAAAAAGTACATCTCCTACCTGTACTTTGAGTCTGATCTTGTCGTATACGGGCGCTGCTATCCCCTTGCTGTTTGTAGCAGACGTGGTTTGCCTTCGGAGAGTAATCGTTTGCTCACCAGACCTGGTCGTAATATTGATCTTGTTGCACCAGTATCAATAATTAAGGTGCAATGTTCACCTTCAGCATGTCCACGAGTACATAAGTCTGCTTCTCCCCGATGTAGCGTGGGCACTGTGATGGTGGCAACCTCTGCCCCACAAAGTTGGCTTTTATGCGTTTCCAGACTCCTCAGTTTTAGGAACCTTATTGCCAGGCTCTGGTTTTGGCCTCAGTCTCCTTTTAGCGGCACATGCCGGGCAATAGCTTGATTTCCTTCGCTGCTTGTAGTTTCGTTTTAGATGCCCTCGTTCACCACATTCCATCATAAAGGCGTACCATTCACCTTTGCTTGTTTTCTCATGTCAACGCGCACACATCTGCATTCTTTCATTGTAGTCTCCCGGATCCTGGCTGTTTTACGTGCGGTTGTTTTAGCGGCTTCGAAATTTAAGCAATAGGCCGGTGAGCATTTTTCGGCTAGGCGGACAGCTTGTTACATTTCCCTGTTTTGCCAAGCGCTAATAAATGCACCCGTTGTCATACCGTCCCTACGGCTGGGTCATATACTGGGTAAGCTTAAAGTGCGATCCTTTCAATTTCCTAGGCTAGCTGCTGCTGCTTTACGCCTGGTTTCTGCATCCGATTCCGTAGCTGCAACATGAGAATCTCCTTCCGGTGATCGTCTCCATATCTCATGTCAAGCGCGTTAATGATTGCATAAATTTGACTGTGACTCAACTTGGATAGTTTGAAGAATCTCAGCAGCCGGACTTCTCAGAAGAAGAATTAATGCTGTCACTCACCTCCTCCATTACAAATCCATCACAGTGATTTGCTTGCGCTCGGCTTCAAACTGGGTTTTGTAAATCATCCAACCCATTTGTCCATCAAATGTTGATGTTTTACAGTTTTTGATGAGACATTGTTTTTACTCGCTGTCGGTGCCGCTGTACTGGCTATCGTTACCCTTGTTTGCTTTAAGTCTTCATTTATTCTTTCTTTTTCTTCCCTCACCGTTTCCACTTTGCTCACCCTTACTTCCATTTTGTCCCTCCTTTCTTCGAACCCTTTAATTTGAAGGTCCAGGATTTGGCTGTGATCACCTAAATCTACTCTAAAGTCAGTTGATTGCCGGTCAAGCTGGTTTAACGCAGATGATTGTCGCTTGAACTTCTCGTTTAAGAAGGTTGATTGCCGGTCGAGCTACATGCTTAAGTCGGTTTATTGCCGGTAGATCTTCTGGTTCAATTCGTTATATTAATTTTATATTCACATCAACATCTGCAACAGCTCTCCTGCAGTCAAAAATTGTTGCTACTCCTCTCCTCCAGTTCTACTTTCCAGATCGGGAAACTCAAACGATTCCGGCCAATCCCTTGCGCTGCTTCATACAACCGTGTCATTATTCATACCTTGCTACCTTCGCTGAAAATGTTCAGCTTTTCCAATTCTTCTTTCAATGTAGTTCGATTTTGCGCGGCAGCTCATTCAAGAGTTGGCATTGATATAGAAGTTCACAAAAATTTCCACAATACTTCACGTTTTTTTTACAGTTTCACTATCCATTACTGATTCACTGTCAAATTACGTTTGTTTTTTTATTAAAGTGTCCGATTGTGTTCACTTTGGTTTTGTAAGAATAATCCCTCTTCTGACACCAGTTCTGCGCTTATCCAGGGGCCCGGCCTTCAACTTAGTAAACTCTGAACATCTTGCAAGTGAAAACGCATTTTCAAATTAATCAGTTAATTCAAATTCTCTTTTAATGCTGTAGGAACACATCTCACTAAATTCAGCTAACACTTCACTAAATTCACCGGATGTCTAACGAGAAATAAAGAGGCGGCAACACCGGAAGACATCCAAACTGCAATCAAAGATGTACGATCAACTAGGTCAGATGATCTACTGGTTTAGTTCGGACCAGATGTAAATGCACATTCCATTTTTCACGAAGGTTAAATTAGGGAAAGTAGTCTGGTCTATGAAGACAAAAAGGTTCCAGGACCAGTGGAATTCCAGCTGAGGTATTACAGATGATCTTTTACTTTTGTCCTAACATGTTCCTCAGCACGTTCGACGCATGACTGCATAAATGAGTGTTCTCAGAATGCTGAAAGGTGGCAAGTCACACTTGATTGGCTATGCGGATGATTGGAAAGTTCTAGTCGCTGGATGAACAGTTGACCATGGGCAATTCAGACTAAATACGTTAATACGGTGGGTAATGGACTGGATGGTTTCACTCTGACACTAGAGAAATCCAAAGAAGTCATCCCAACAAACAGGAGAATCCTCAGCATAAGGGGTATCAATGTTGTGGACACGCTGGTTGATTCGAAATCAGCAGTGAAATACCTGGGCGTCCTGATAGACTCGAAGATCAGTTATGCCAAACAGATCAGTGCAACAGTTGCTCAGAATCGTAAGGTGATGCTCTTACAAAGGAGTTACTTCGATGGCGGTTGGCACATGTGCAGAGACAAGAAGCGGTGCGCACATCAAACCGCCTCTGGGCCGGCAATGGTAATCGCAGGGGTGATGCCCACCGCCCTTTTTAAGTGGGCATGGATTTTTTCGGGTTACCTTTACAATATCGGCAAGTCACCGTCACCTCCCTGTGTGTTTTGCGCAGGAGTGGTGGCGGTGACCTCTGCCTGGAATCTATGGTCGGGGCAATGCTGAAAACGTTTGACGAATGGAATCGCGTAGCACAATATGCTCGGGGAATGCTGACACTGAAAACAGGATGAGTGGATCTCCTTTCTAGCACTTCCTTCCCACTGGAGGAGAGATTTTCGTCATCTGGAGGTGCCTTTAGACGTAGGAACACCAGGTCTAACTTGAAGTAAGAGGTCAAACGGCAAGGTTAACAGGTAGAGAGAGGGGAGGTGTTTATTGAGATGCCAGAAGCATTTCGCGTCAGGGAGTCTCACACTCGAAGCGCAAACAACTTTCACCTGCCTAAAAAAAAAATTATCTAAGATTATCTCTAAAATTATCTATCTACGCAATAAGAAATGTTGTTTATATGAGACCTCATTGTGCAAGAAGAGTTTGTCAAAACCTAGCAGGGAATATGAAATGGAATGATTGTATAACGTAGTTGTCACCACAATACTACTTCATGTTTCGGCTTCTTCATGTTTCCAACATATATCATACATAAATTCAGGCATCATACTGTGACGTTATTGAAATAATGTAAGATAATTCTTTCTCTCAAATAATTATAAGTACAATTCTATCCTTTTATGATTGTAATACGTTGTATCTTTTTTTATTAGAAGAACACAGCATTGGAAGGAATTGAATTGGGGAATATGAATGAAATATTTCTCCTATATGTCAACAAATATTTTGATTGATTATTTAAAATTAATTTTCGTGAGCTTGCTAATTATAGAAATTAGAGAATTAAAATTATAGAAAATGAAAACGTACATATATTATTTTTGCTCACATATATGTCTTTGCATACTTAAATGACCCAATAAGTCCATTAAAATGCTTCAATTAAAGCCGATTTAAGAAATTTTGCCTTAGCGTCTACACCGAAAGCGAAATTTTATGTGTGTCTGGCAATATAGTGAAATCTTTAAAAGTTTCTGGCTTTTTGCTAAATATCTTTTTTTGTCAAATCTTTTTTTTTGTCAAATCGACTTATTTAAATTTCAGCCTATATAAAATGATGTAAGTCCTTTTGCACTTTTTGAGGTGGTTTCGCAAATGTATATAATTCATTTAAGCCTGTTTTTCTTGATACTTGATACTCTCATGTAGTAGCTATAGAGAAATTATTAAATTCATGAAAAAATCATTTTCAACCTAGTTTTCCGAATTAAAAATATTATGAATATCATACGCAATATTCACTTGAACATTGAATATTCAATCAGTTCCTGAAAAGAAGTTCATAAAAATTAGAAGATAAAGTTGAAAATTTGACGGAACAAATATTGGGAAATGTTTAGGAATCGATTCCATTTCATTCTATTCCCTTTTCGATTCCAAAACATTAATTTTATTATCGTTCATTATTATTTATATTTGATAGGGAACTTAAGATAACATATGGTTATGACGCGCTTAGCCGCTGGGTAGAGGTTGATAAGTTATTTTCTTCACTTGCGTAAGTTTTTTATAGTAGCTTTTATTCAGTAACCAACTTGAATGATAAAATTGTTTGATGTAATCTGTTTGTTTTTTGTACTTTTTTTGATACTTGTTCACTCTTTCACCCAGCATTTAACATTCAACGTTTTATCAACTTATAAAAGGCTTAAAAAACCAATAATAAAATTTGCTTTACCATTAAACACTGACTGAATGGGTTTTCACTACGAAGACATGTCAAATCACATCAATACATATGTAAACGAATCCATATAATGGCCATAGAAAAGATATTTTTCCCGGAGAGCATAGCATACAATCCGATAGCTTCAGTGAGATTGGGGGTTCGAGGGTTTGTTCGAGGCTCCGATAACCGGGACACCCCGCCACTTTGATAGGCCTACGTCCCTACCTTATACTTTCCGGCTTACAGTGTAATCAATCGACGTCATTTAATTCATTATTTTGAGTATAATGCAAAACAACAAAAACAGTATAACAAAAAGAGTATATGTCATTAACCCTTTTAAATAAAAATGAACTGAAACATGCAAGAAATAATGTATATCAATACCAATAGAAGTATAGTTCTAGTGAAGAAGTCAAAATGAATGAGAATATTGTTATCATTCATTAAATGTAATGAATACCAAAATGTTAATCAAAAATGTGGTCCTATTCAATTTCATATTGTTGAAGAGTCCTCAAATAAGTTGCCGGTATCTGTTACCGATGAAGCGCTTAAGAACTATATTTAAAAATTTTAAAATGAGACCAGAAAACTAAAAAAGTAAACTGCTTACAGAGATACGATACTAGAAAATGGATGCATGTTATACTCTTCACACAATTTTGAGTCTGAATTCACTACCGATGCGAAAAACACCATGATACAAAATATCAATATTAACTTTAATATAATCTCATTTTAGGTTGAGGAGTTTATGAGTATACGAAAATTTGATGGTCAATTTTTGAAGACAAACTATCGCAATATTCAAGCCATGTTTAATCGAGCGGTGATGTATGTTGAACCCAGTGAAAGTGCGAAAGACAAACACGTCAATAATACAGCATCATACACCTATTTTGGAATTTCAATTGGAGTTGCAGTGTTAGATTTACTTGGCAAAATTTATGGTATCGGTTTATTCTTTTAACTTATTTAACAAAAAGTCAGGGACCCCACTTTTAATATTAGATTAAAAATTCGGAACTATTTTTACGTCACCTGCATTGTATTTAAGCAATATAAATTTATTGTGTAAATAATTATTAAGCTTGACCAGCAAGGCGTTTTAACAGTGAATATGTTACCAGAAAGATATAATGCACAAAACGAAAGAACTGATGAAAAAATTGATTGGAAAATTCTAAGAAAGTAAGAAACTTAAGTGAATCTTATTGCTGTTACTATGTACAGCGCCAAAAACTTTTTTTATTTTCAAGTACTGAAATGACAAGCATAGTAAAAACGAGTGACATATGAGCTTCAGAGTAAAATTTTAGATTATGGAAAAATATAATGTATGTATTATGCATTATGGATCTATAATAATGTACAAAATAAAACAACTATCGGAAAAATTTGATTGTAACATTATACAAAAGCAGAAAACCTGCAGCCCATATGCAAGAGATGATGTTTCCGTTTAGCATTTTGAGGTACTCAAACATTTGAGGGTAGTTTAAAGTAAAACAGGCAGCGTTGTTTGTATTAAATCAGAAGAAGCTAAGTTGAAAAAGCCGCTTACTAAGCGAGAAATAAGCATTAAAAATATTAAGTTATGAAAATTTGGGAATTTTATTTCTTGGCTGATTCCAAAATCTTACTAAATGGACTCCGAAGCTAATCAAAACTAATTACCGGAAATTCAGTGCGCTTGCAAAAGTTTACAAACAAAATTCGAATAGAAACTGTAAACAATTTCAATTTAAACAATCTTTGATGTTTGATACAATGGTAGGTTACTTGTCTTTGTAATAAATGTAGGTTATTGAGCGCATAATCCGAGGAAACTGGATTTAATACCTACATATAAGTTACTAAACAACGTCGAGGCTCACACCATGCAACTCCATAAGGAAGTCGAAGAGACATTAACAAGAGTTAAGTACATCATAAGTATACCAGTCACAAGTTTTAATAAAATAAGTCTTACACCACCAAAAGAAGGTAACTTTTTATACCACAGAACACAACGAGATCAATGAGAGTGCTCAAAGGTTATTCACAAAACCAACCTCATAAGCCAAGGTACGAATTGACTGGACCATAAGCATACTCTGAAAAGGGAACCAGGTATGGACATGAAACTTCAAAGGCCGAAAGTGTGAAAAGGCCAGAAAGACAACAACTGCTATTAAAGCATCATATTCTAGGCTCAACAGATTCAGAGATCGAATGGCAAACAAACGTGATACCTTAAATAGCCCATTCAAAAGAAGTAAACGCAGAACGGGTCCTTTAGACAATTCACGCCTTTGAAATATTCAAACCGGCAGAAACTTTTAAAGTGAACTCAATCATGACTAAACAGTGAATATCGCAATAATACGGATGTTGTTGATAAGACAACATTTTGCGTAAAGTATTTATACTTTAAGGAAGGCTAAAGAAGTGTTGAAATCAAGGCTGGCAAGGGACAGCTGGCACAACGTAAAAGATTTCTAAAATCTTTACTCTTTTTAAGCTGAAAACCTCCGATTGTTTGGAGAATAGATTATGAAAAGTATCGTCAACATAAAAAGCCTTTGTCCCAATGAACATACTTACCTTCGAGTATCGCCATACGGTACTTCTGAAATGGTAAGAAGAATAGAAAAGAACTGGTTTTCTCATCGGACACGATCATCAATGCCAACGAGAGCATTAACGATAAAAACCGGAAAGCATAGAAGCGGAAAGTAAAAAATACAAATCATCAAGCAAGTTACTTAATTTGCACAAAGATTTCAACAGAATAAGTTGCATTACATAGAATAAAGGGACAAACAGGGATGCACCAGTGGATTTCATGGTACCATTACTAGCTTGGGTGCTCTAAGTGAAATTAGTAGTTAAGCGGCAAGAGAAATGCATGTCAACAGAAGTATTGCTGCAAGCCAGTATGACACCAACTCACGTATTTGAGGCATTGGCGATTTTCGTAAAGTCCAACCGACGTCGACTCAGCTTTGCTCCTGACTGGACTACCATTCGACTAACGAATTCAAAAGTCCTCGGAGAATTTTTGTGCGAGTTAGTTGTGTAGGTTCTGTCGAGGCAGTCTACCGATGAGCGATGTGTGAAGCTCTGAACAATGGTCTACACTTGGGTCCCAAAGACATTCCTGCTTTGTGGAGATATACATGGGATCAATAATGCGACTGCATATACGAGTGGATGTAGAGTTATATTCATGCACGCCAATCGTGTATGTATGTCCTTTTTCTCTAATTTGAAAGACAAAAGATTCAATTTTGAATTGTTTAATTTCCTTACAAAAAATTATAACGTCTGTTTCTTTTGACGGAGTAATACTTACATAGATGTCTTACCTATTTATACCATCTTAAGTTTCATTTTCGTTTGTTCTGTATTTTCCTATGTATTTACATAACAATAATTTTTCTTAGAACTATTAATATTTTCTAACATTTAAATGTTTCTTACCCTCTATAAACTATTAACTAGGCAATAAACATAAGATGGCCTTTTTCACCATCTGGCCCATATCCTCTCAAGACCCTTAAAACCGATAATGTCTTCAGTTGTTATAAAACAATAAACGAAGGGATCGCTCATCTTAATGAAGATGGTCGGCTGAGACAAAGGATGACGTAACTGTAGCGACATCAAGGGGCGACATAAGATAAGGCGACACACGATAAGGTAAAGAGAGGCTCTATCCGTGTGCATAAGCATACGTGAGCGTCCGAAGTTTTAAACTTATCGTTTCCCCCTCATCAAACGTTCGGCTCAATTCGTTCCTATCATTTGTGTCATATGCAGAATGATACCCGAAATTCTATCAACGTTTTAACGTTTTACGCGCACTAAAAAGCACAAATACGTGACATCCACAATATACTATCCGATCAGTGGCAAAAACACGCAAACTACATTCATAAATCACTAATAACAGCTGAAAAATACACTGCTTTTAAGTGTTTTGTTGGAGGGCATATATCTGCCTTGAATTTAAAAATTATCCATCAATATCATTACCAACACTTTCACATAAGATTTAACTAACTAATTAGAGCATATAATTAGCAAATCGAAATTTCATTTCATTCATGAAAAGTAAAAATAATACAATATTCACATTTTCCAAAATCTTCGCCTACCTTCGGTTTTAAATTTGACAGTGCAACTCCACTCCACTGCCCACTTTACAGTTAGAAAAACAATTTCTATGAAGGAACTGTCACATATATTACTTTAATGTTGAAAATATTATCAAACCGCTCAAAATCAAGCACTTTAATCTGTTAACGTTAATCGAAAATGTGAAAACGCTTATATAGAGCATTTCTGGTTCTCATTAAGGATGGGCATATGCTCATTAATGACATTGACAACGGAGTAGTAAATTTGAACAAATTTTACAAGCTTAGTGTAACCATGATATGAGCTTTAGATTGCAATTTCCACCTGTTCATTCGGCTTGAGAAAATTACATTCGAGGTCGAGCATCTGTGAACATTTTATGGAAAGTGTGAAATTTAATTCTTCGGGAAATGATGTTTGTGTGGAGGTATTCCCATTAAGCCGATTCTCCTGTGTCCATGAGCAACAGAAATTTGTTAATGTTGGGGCACTTAATGTTATGATACTTTTCGTAATTTAATTGATTAGAGGAAAAAGTAATTTTGATTAGTATTTGGATAATAAAATACTAATGAAAACAAAAAATGTGCTGGAATTATAGCAAGCAAATATTGTAATTTTGTGACGATAGTTCAGTTCGTGAAATTTTCCCCCACTCAAACTATCTATGAGTGTTTTAAACTAAGCGTTGGTGAATTTGTGTTAATATATGTAAATTCTAGATTCCGGACAAAAATGTGGGCGCAGGGCCTCTCTATAGTTTATTCCACCATGTTTATAAACAACTTGAACCTTAACAATTTCAAAACAAACAACCAAACTTTCACGAGAAAAGAACGAATGAACTCAAAGACAAAAAGTGATACAGGAGGTATTCGGGCACAGCAGCACTATAAAGTACATGTTGAAATGAGCAGCAAGACGCCAAGAGATGCGTTATCTGCAAATATCTGGGAAATATATGGTGAGAGAGACAATGATGATATTAAAAGCATAACACAGAAGAATGCAGTTCTACTGAGAGAGTAAGGTCACAGAGCTTTAGATTTTAGTCCAGAAAAAGCCGGCCTACGAACGAAGTGCTGAATAGTTTCATTGTACTGAATCTTCATGATGAACATAGCTGCATACGAAAGCCTGAGAACGTAAAAAAGACGATCAACGCTCACCGTAATGCCCACAAAAATGTAATAATCAAGCAACACTAAATAAAGATTTGCCGATTGCCAAACGTAACGGAACGATACTTAAATAAGAAGGATGAAGCCAGGAACAAATGGAATTATAAATTCCAGTCATGGCATTTCAGACCACCAGAAAAACCTCGAAAAGACTACTAACAAAAGCGGCCGATACCAGCTTTCTCCTTGGAAACATGACCAAACTAAAACCTAACAAAAAATTTGAATCAAAAAATAAACCACGCTACCTTACCTTACACACGGCTCTTAGACATGTACTGTTGTTCGAGCCGTTGGTCAACGTTGTAGAGTTGTATACCCATGCAGTGACGTAATTAAAAAGGTTTGTGGGAAAGAACAACGGCTACTTCTTTTAAATCATTATTCTCCATCGGTGTTAGGGAGACTGACTACGTTACAGACATGAAAGAAGACAAAGAGTGCCTCAAAAGAGTTTTCTCCGATTTAAGTGGAATCTGAATAAGACTAATCCCTGAAAATAATAGAGAACCGTGCTTGGCGGGATTGATTTGTGCTTTAAGTGTGGAAAAAAAGCTCATGAAATCAGTAAACAGCACCAACGTGCATATTCATTAGCGTGATATTACGATGAATCTGGTACTTGCGCCATCAGGGTTTGTTAAAGCTCACATGTAAGGATTCAGAGGTCTGGGTGAGAAGGTTGTTTTGTGTGAGCTCTGTCTCCATGTATGACATTCTTTACTGTCAACTTAACACCACCCAACCGATCATATCATATCAAGTGAGACACAACTTTTGGTGGATCTTGTCCCTTGCACAGGAAGGCGGGTACAACAGGAAGGCAATGTAACGGAAAGATTGAATTTTTTGAAGTTATTGGTGAATCAATTTATCCATTTTCACTTAGAACTTATAAGTGATTTATACCCCTGCTAGCTAACTAAGCGAAGACTCTTGGGTGCGGAAGTTCTGATCAATTTGTCGAATACCTCGAAAGTGAATTTACAAAGAAAGGTGGAAAGAGCTTAAGCTGGTTTCGAACACGCGTCCCTGCCGCTTCTCGTCAGGTGCCAACTCACAGGCCGGGACGCATCGATTGGCACTACCAGCTGGGTGAATGTCGTCTGGTTATAATTACGTTTTTATCATTTTCGCTCTCAGCTTGAACTTGTCCTATGTTCCAAATTGCCTTTGGTAAGCTTTATCAATTTTTTGAAGTTATTGGTGAATCAATTTATCCATTTTCACTTAGAACTTATAAGTGATTTATACCCCTGCTAGCTAACTAAGCGAAGACTCTTGGGTGCGGAAGTTCTGATCAATTTGTCGAATACCTCGAAAGTGAATTGTTCGAAACCAGCTTGAGCTCTTTCCACCTTTCTTTGTAAATTCACTTTCGAGGTATTCGACAAATTGATCAGAACTTCCGCACCCAAGAGTCTTCGCTTAGTTAGCTAGCAGGGGTATAAATCACTTATAAGTTCTAAGTGAAAATGGATAAATTGATTCACCAATAACTTCAAAAAATTGATAAAGCTTACCAAAGGCAATTTGGAACATAGGACAAGTTCAAGCTGAGAGCGAAAATGATAAAAACGTAATTATAACCAGACGACATTCACCCAGCTGGTAGTGCCAATCGATGCGTCCCGGCCTGTGAGTTGGCACCTGACGAGAAGCGGCAGGGACGCGTGTTCGAAACCAGCTTGAGCTCTTTCCACCTTTCTTTGGAAAGATTGAAGCTGCTTCGTCGACTGAGCAACAAAAGCCAGGACATATGCTGACTGAAACTTGCCGAAGGCGAAGACATACTGGTGGAATCTGAGCTATAATCTAGATATGCAAATGGTATTCTATTTAAGATGTTTACGTCGTGGTAAACGCAAGGGTCCGAAATTTTTCACTTTCTCATTTGTATATAAATTTGGGAAATGTTCTGATTTTTATTGATAATTATGACCAGTATTGTGCAAATTTCAATTCAGACATATGGCCCTACGTGAGTTGCAACGTAGAAAACCACGGCTTTCACCCAAAATTAAATTTCCAGCTTAAACAACTAAAATAAATAACCCACAACCGCAAGTGTCACAATTCTGAAAAGAATATGATAACATAATAATGATTACTTGGAACGGGTATATAAATTACTCGTTCCGGTTGCAAAAACTTTATTCTTTTACGATAGTACTTGTAACTCCATGTTCGATATTCTGAAGCAATTTACGGACAACTTTCAACACAGAGCTGCTATTATTCTGGCCGTTATGCTGTATCGTGATTTTCATACGGGTATATGGCTCCAAATTGACGAAAATTCTTTCCCCGCATGCTACGGTCGATACTTTGTTATGTGATACCGTTTTATACACATTCCTGCACCAGGCCATTATTATTGGTAGTGCTGTAGTGAAATTTTCATACTAGTGAATGTTTCATTTTGTGTATGTTTGTGAATTCAGACAAAGTAAATTTTTTTTTGGGTTGGGGGGTGAAGGCAATTTACGCCCGTAGTGTGGGACTCCTAGCAGCGCATGCTACCAGACTACCCACTAAACACCCCCCCTGTCAAGAGACCCTAGCGTGGAACTATTTGACACAATACTTCGGGCTAGGCCCCTTTTTTACTTCGCCCTAGGGCACTGTCAGCGTAGCGAAAGCTCCCCGCAGCGGGATGGGGCAGGATAGAGGAGAACTACTGGAAAGGACTCCATACCTCGCGCCCAAGGTTATCCATGGTCACTTATTCTGCTGTTAGTATTGCTCCAGAGTAAGGTGCCACACAGGTCCATTTGGCGAAAGTTTTCAGGATTTCTCCGACCAGATTGTCTGGAGAAAGCTCTCCCATTACCTCCCACAAGTTCTGCCGCATCCTGTTCCACCTTCTACAGTTGAAGAAGGTGTGGCATGCGTCGTCGCTTACCTCTGGGCAGAAAGTGCAGTTCGGGGACCGTGATTTACCAATCTTATGCAGATAAGACTGAAAATACCCATGCCCGTTAAGAAGCTGGGTAAGGTAATAATCAGTCTCACCGTGCCTTCAATTTAGCCACGGTCCCACCTCCCCTAGAAGGCGGGTAGTCCAGCAGCCATTAAAGTCGCATTTCCAGGACTGTTGCCACTCGAGTATTGCGCGCTGCCTCTCCTCTCGGTTGACAGCATATCTTGAACCCTCCACTTTACAGTCATAAATTCTCCGTAGCTCCATAGCAAGGAGGGCGATGGGTATCACTCCTGCGGTCACCAACACCGCCGACTCAGAGACAGTGCGGTAAGCAGACGCAACCCGCAAAGCTCCTCGTCTCTGTACCTGGGCCAAGCGCTTTCGGTACAGCTCCTTACTGAGAGCTCCGGCCCAAACCTCAGAGCCGTACAGTAGCACTGACTGTACAGCACTCATGAGAAGTCGGCGTTTGCTTGGTGTGGGCCCACCGATCTTGCATATTAGTCGACTTAAAGCCGAAACGCTTATCGCGGCCTTTTTCGCCGTTGCCCTGATCTGTTCCGAAAAGCTCATTTTGGAATCGATCAATAGTCCCAAATATCTTATTGCAAGCTTAGACTCAACAGTCGCATTTCCGATCTGCAAAGGAATTACCGTGGGAATTCTTTTGTTCGTGAGAATGACCACCTCGGTTTTCTCTAGTGCCAACCTGAACCCGTGGGTTGTCATCCACTCCTTCACTCGACGCATTAGCATTCCCAGTCTGCGCTGCGCATGTTCGACTGTTCGCCCGGCGACCAGTGCTGCTATATCATCTGCATAGCCGACGAAGCGTGACTCATCTGGCAGCTCAAGCTCAATAGCCCGTCATATGAGGCGTTCCACAAGTCTGGTCCCAGTATGGAGCCTTGCGCTACACCAGACGTTATCCCCATACTGCGCCGTCCATCTTGTGTGTCATAGAGCAGTCTGCGGTCCTTTAATTGATTCCTGAGGTCCCCTGCAGCACGAATCGCGTCAGTGAGTCTTCCCTTAATGAGCTTTTTGAACACTTTCCCAGCTGTGTCCAGCATACAAAGCAGACGGTATGTGGAAGGCAGCCCGGGTTCCCCTTTCCCCTTGCTCATAAATACGAGCCACGCCGCCTTCCAGCGGGTTGGAAATACGCCTCTCTCAGGCAAGCGTTAAACACATTAAGTAGCAAGTCAGGACAAACGCGGAAGACCATTTGTAGCACCTTGATTGGAATGCCGTCTGGTCCTGGTGTCTTTCGAGCTTTCATAGAAAGCACCGCATCTTCCAGCTCATCTTTTGTGAACAATGGTTCTTCCGCTGAATCAACCTCGTGGGCAGCATCAATACGGACAGGATGAGTTGGGAGAAGCGCCTGCACTATGCCGTCCATCTTCTCTGCTTGAAGTAAACACGGCTTCCGTAAGGTACCGAGCTTGCGCCACACTACCTCGTAGCCGAGCCCCAATGGATCCCTGTTCACATCGTAAACAAGTTCTCGCCAGCAGCGTGCCTTACTCTCATTAATTAGTCTTCGGAGTTCTTTCCTCGCTGATCTGTATGCTGCTGTCCTATTGGATGCTTCCTCTACGTTTCTCGAGCGCTGAGCTGCACGTCGAAGTCTATGACACTCGCCTCGTTTGTCTGCGATATCTTTTGAACACCAATGTACAGCAGGCCTGTCGTGCCGAGGCCTCCGTCGAGGCATAGATGAGCTACAGGCAGAAGTAATGAGCCTCATCGTTGACTCCAACATTCCCTCGACTCCAGCCCTTCCCCTCACCGAAGGGCTCCCCGATGTCGTTGCGCCATTCAGAATGACATCGGCAAAAGTCTCCACGCCCATTTTTCTGATGTTCCACCCGGGAGTGAATAATCGTTGAGACGAGCGAGGAGTGGTATCGCCGATCTCAAACGCGATGTGTTGGTGGTCACTATTGGTCCGTTTGGTGGTATGGGTCCAGTTCAACGTCGTCGAAGCGAGGGACTCCGAGGCGAATGTCACATCTGGAACTGTTCCTTCGTAGCCCAAGCGCCGGAAGGTAGGTACATTACCGGTATTCAATACCACCAACCCGGTTCCCACCGACATGTCCAGAATACGTTGCCCTCTGGAATCGGTTTGAGACATGCCCCACTCAATGGCTCTGGCGTTCAAGTCTCCTGCTACGAGTACTTTGCCATCTGTGTTCAGAACAACATCCTCTAGCGCGTCCAGTCTATTTTGAAAAGATGGCATGGACTCATTCGACGTCAGGTATACGCTGAAGAACGCTATATCCGGGCACCGAATCCACACGAAACCGTCTCCACGGCCGCGACCTTGAATATGGAGTCGCATGCTGCCACGAACCCAAACGGCAGCAGTATGGGAGTAATCGGAGAACCAGGCTGGTGAGGTCTTATTTCGATGTTGTTCGCTCAGCAGCAGCAGATCAGCTCCCTTTTCTCTGGCGAACTGCTCTAACAAATCTTGTGCATTGATGCTACGGTGCAAGTTAATTTGAAGGGCCCTGATCATCACCTCAAAGCTGCTTTTGCCAGTGCTAGTGCCTCTCTAAAGATTGGGCACGCGCCTGTTCCTGCAACGTGAAGGTGCTCTGTCGGTTGTGAGTTAAGATGATTACATAGCAAACAGCGCGGGGTCTCAACGCAGTCTTTTATCTTATGCCCAGACGCTCCACACTTAAAGCAAAGCATACTACGGTCAGAGCGCTTGCAATTCGAAGTGATGTGCCCGTATCCAAAGCACATGTAGCATCGAACTGGGATGGCTCGACGGCGAATTCTGCCAACCACCCTGCCAATTTTTAGCTTTCCTTTGGCCAGGAGTTGTGTAGCATCTTTCTCCGTTACGTCGAGTATGGCCAGCCTTTGCCCTCGGCGATTCTCTGGAGTAAGCTTAACTTTTAATAGAGTTATTTCAGGGAACTCATTTTGAATGGCTTCTTCAACTTCAGCCGGGTCGGCGATGCAGTCCAGGTCCCTTACTTCCAATGAAGCCCTTGGCTCCAAGGTAGAGACGGTGGCTTTTGCCCCAAGGACGTCCTTTATTTTATCGCGGAATATCGATTTATCGGAGGAGTCCGCTCCAAACTCGACGAGTAGCCCTCCGGACCTCGTCGATCGTAGAGTTTTAATAATCTTCCCTGTTTCTTCCAGCTTGACATTCTTGCGGATATCGCGTAGAGCGTCAGAATAGCTCCTTCCGTCGGTGGGCTTCACAAGAATGGCATCCCCAAGGACTCTTCGCTTTTTTCTTGCTAGTTTCTCCACGGTATTTTTGATTGTTTGAACAGGCACTGTTTGCTCGCTATCACTATTGCTACTCGCTATTACAGATATCACGAGTTGGAAGGCGTCTTTTCTTTGTGGCGTTTCTCTTTCTGGCTCGGCGTTCTCTTTACGCCTTTTCTCCTGTTCGCTCTCAAGAGGGCTAGCAGCAGTCTCTTGATACTGGGAGGGAAAGGTTGGGTGACTTTAACGTACACCGTTTGGTCTGGATGTTCTTCTTCTAACTTTTTCCAGAGTTTGTTCGTCTCCTCGTTTGTTCGTCTCCTCTGCATTATTCTGTTTGTTCGGTTTGTTGTTGTTGTTGTTGTTTTTCATCAGTTTGTTCTTAAGGGTCCCCCCTCAGACCCGTTATCTCCACTCGGATGTGCAGTCGCCTTAATGATCCCATGGTTGCCTATGCAAGCAGGGAGGCCATGCGAGGGTTGGCACCAGCCCTTATGGAGTCAGGTGCTCAGAGCCAGATCAGCGCTAATCGGGAGTACGACTCAACCGAACCTACACCACCAACTCAATGGTGCGAGCCTTGAACGTACTCTGAGGCCTGCCAAGGTTTTATCGGGACGGAGACGGCGTGATATTAGCCTGGAGCCGTTCGCGCACGGGTTTCACCCCAGCGGTACCGCGCAGAAAGCGACTAGGTCCAGAATATCATGGCCGCCAGCCCATATGCGTCAAATAAAGTCGAGAGTCAAATCATAGTCCGGGTTCGGTGCTGTTTTCCCATTAGTCGCCTCTTACGACAAGTTGGGTTACTGTGGATGTATTCTAGCCTCCGCCATCCAAAGGGGTAAAGACAAAGTAGATGAGAAACCGATTACAGTATTTCATTTGTAATATTGTTGAACGCAGAAGCAGGCAATCTTCCAATTCCTAACCATAAATATGCTTCAAAACTTGTGGAAACTATATAGCTGCTTTGAGTCGGGATTTATGTAGTCAGCCCGAATTCATTGCATGGCTTCGACATCATCGAAAGATATTCTGTAGATTTGGCTTAAGATGATTCCTAATCATTGGAATCATAGGTTTAAGCCTCAAAGTTGTCTTGAGTTTCCATGCGTTGAATTTTCTGCATTTCTGCTGTGAGAATTATTGTTTGAAAATTTGAGGTGAATTGTTCCTATTCCATCTCATCAGAATATGAGAGTGTTAGAATGTATTAAAGTGTAAACATGTGTTAAAAAAGATTATTTTCATTAGTTCAATCAAGTTGTATCAACCCAATTGATTTATCACTTTAATGAAGCTTGCAATTTCTTGGGCCATTCTGGGTGGGCTTGTTTTCTCACTTTTCGGTGACTTGAAAATTATCGTTTTGTTGAGCCGATAGCCAGAAAACAGAAAATATTCAAAAAGAAATAGGTGAAAAAGTTTAACGGGAAGTATTTGCAAAATCTAATTGAAAGTCATGCAAAAAGCGTTTTCTAAGTGTCATATATTTTTCAATGCATAAATTCTATCTAAGATTATTATTTGCCTTTGGTTTTCCATTCTTTTGAAATCAGTTGTTAAACATTATTAAGTATCAGGGACTTACATTTACAGGGACTTGAGTTTCTATCACGTTTGACTCTGTCTACGTCTCAAAATATGATAATAGCATTCCAAGATGTATATGTCGTCATAAAACCCAGAACTACGAAAATATAAGAGGTTGGAAAATGGAGAAACTTTTCGCCGAAATTTTTCTTAACCCGTGCAAATCTTTTTTAAAATGATTGAAAAAGTCAGAGAAAAGAAACATAAGAGTCCTTCCTATCTTAAGCCTTAGAGTCCGATCGAAAAAACTAAACAATTTTAAAATAATTGCACGAGGAAAGCAAAATACAACAACAAACAAGTGATTGGGTATGAAATTACATTATACAAATTTAGCGGGCGTTAACAGGAGTCAACAACTCAATTAAAATGTTTTCTGTGTAAGAGATCGCATCATGCATTCGTTGGAAATTCCTGTCTCTGGACTTTTCAACATACTTTCAAAATTGTTGCCATTCACGCCGCTCCGGTGTAAGAGTCGTACTATGTTACGCTAAACAGTATTCTTGTGGGGGTTTAACTTCAACACAATATTTATTTTTTAACTAATACAATAATTAACAAAAGCTATTTTACTAATTTTGTGCGTACAACTATATTCGCGAGGATCGTTTTTGTGTCCTTCTTGTTCCGAGGTCTACCGCTGTGTCGAATCGTGTCGCTCGCGAGCACTACTCCTTATGAGGACTGCCCTATATCTATTTTTTGCTGCAATGTGTACTGCCATATATTTTGGCTGTAATGCTGCCATTAAAAGGTCGCCCCAATATCCTTCCTAAGTAACTCAGTCAACTTGATTTTGACTGTTTGTAACAGTCGTAAGTCTATTTAGCGTTAGATTGAGTTGCGAATTTGACATTTTTTACCCGTGAATACGTCCGGATTGGTTTGGGTGCATTTGTAGATGATGATTTTGTTGGAACGAACGGTGTCGATTCTGCGCTTGTTGAAGTAGTTAAGTATTGTCAGGTATTAAACACCCTTTCTATTCGTAATATAATTACTTTTAATTATTGTCAGGTATTAAAACACCCTTTTTATTCGTAATAGAATTACTTTTATTTCTTAAAAACGATCTATATAAACTGCGGGCTATCTATCTAACTAACTACCTCTTATACTTTTGGCTCTTTATATAGTCTTGCGATCAGAAGCACTGCTGTTAACTATTAATTGGTTCGAACGAAATCAACTTAAAATTGTTTATTCAATATAAAATCCATCAAGTGTCGCGAATGAATCAATCTCAAGTAGATTGATTCATTCTTTCGATCATGTCTCTCACCATTGGTGTCAAGCGGTGTACATTACTGGAAGTTTTTGTATGTTTATTTAATGGTCCATCATCACATTTACTAATTGGTGTGATATCAGGCCTTGATATAACTCGTCCCTCCCTAAGTGGGATCGCGTCCTCGCGATTCGTATGAATATCGATTTTCACCTGTCCTTCTGTTCGCAAAGACCTTACATATTTGATTAAAATGTAAATTACAATGAAAATAATACAGAAGGTAAGTATACTTGTATGTATTAGTATATAGTATAGTATATTGTAGTATTAGTACCAAGAAACATGTTTTTGCTTAAACTTTAACAATTCAATACGTTTCAAATTTTCAACGCTTCTGAAATACAAATGATCCAATGTGATGTTAGACAAATCTGAATAAGTGATATTTTTAATTATATTTGGTAAAGTTACATTGTTTTTGAAAATTTCAATTTTGTTTTAGAAGGAATATTCGTTGATTTTAATTTTGCAATTGTTAAATTTAATGATATTATGCCCTTTTATATTGATGTCTTGATGTTTTATGGGAGTTGGTTTAAGATTTTTTGTTACTATTATATTATTCCCCCCCATGGGTGCTACCTTGTCGTGGTGGGGGGGCTTGACGAGGTTGCCCGTCATCCAGACGCGTGATCAAGTCACTAAAAGCACCCACCAAAAACAAAAATATATGATGAGTGATAACAAAAATAGTAAATTAGGGGTGGGGATATACACCCCGACGTGTGGGGGAGCCTCGACCTCATGCGGGCTTCTCTCCAGCATTCATGCTGGGGATAAGTCGCCAGGGCATGTTTCAGTGGTGGAACACTTGGCCACTGAAGAATCAAAAATTACAAGTGAAATAATCAACGACGCAAGCATGTTCGCCCGAAGGCCAAAACTCCTGCGAACTCCACCTCAAAGAGTAGCCAAACCTAATCAAGGCAACGAGAAAACATCGTGCAAGCAAACCTCCATCGAACGCTTTGCAACAGCGAAAAAGGTGCTTGTCCAAAACATCCCTCCTACACAAGGCGATGGAGTGAACGATACCAGAAGCGTAGTGGAGGCTTCGGGCAGTGGAGTCATCGACCCGAAGTGCCATTCTCCAGGGGCCATTAAAAGTCATATACTGAACAACGTGGGAGGCGAAACCAATGATGCTCAACAACAACAAGACCCTCCTGCTGACAGTATATCGAGAACTTCGCCTGAGGACGACCTGATAACGAAAATAGCCGCTGACAGAAGTGATGAAGAGCGTCTAACAAGGAACATAAGCGCTATAATAAAAGTGATGAGAAATTCAACAAATGTCCAAAAAAATGTCAACAAGGGCATCAAAAATGGGATTGACGAATTGGAGGACCTCGTTGATAGGATCCAGCACTATCGCCGCAGGTGGCTACGGGCGGAGAGTGAATCGAAAGAGCTTAAAAAAATTCCAGAAAACAAAACTCCCTTCACCGAAAATGCTACTCCTCTCGTAAAAGGCAAAAGGGCGGCTTGTAGCCCACTTAAACCTGACCGTAGGAAAAGGGCGAAGGGACCGATAACAGTCGAGACAGGAGACAACAGTCAAGGGGAGGAGAAAAATGATGGCTTTCAATTGGGGCGCTCTAAATCGCAACAGAAGGCTGCGAAGAAGATACACCAAGCGATAACAAATGATTCCAAACAGGCACCCGAAAAGCAAGAAGGCACGAAACACAGCGCAATGCCAAAAAAGACCAGGAACAAGCAGCGCAGGGATGCTTTACTGATCAAACCTGCAGATGGGAGAACTTACGCCGAGGTCCTCAAGGAAATCAGGCAAAATGTGGAACCCGAAAAAAACGGTGTCTGTATACGAACAGTAAGAGCGACCAGAACAGGCGGTCTCCTCATAGAACTCGGAGCGGAATCCACCGACAAGGGACGGTTCGAGAGCGCTGTCAAGGACCTCCTGGGCTCTAAAGCTGTTATCTCGACTTTGCAGCCAATGGCGTCTTTGGAAATAAGAGACCTTGACTGCATTGCGGAGGCCAAAGAAGTAGAAGATTCAATTATGTCAATTCTTCCTACGGCAGAGAGCTTTAGGGTAAGGCTAACGCCTACCAACCCTAGAGGACAAAGGGCGGCAATAATAGACATCCCAGAGAAAGACGCTGTGCAACTCCTGACCAAGGAGAAAATTAAAATCGGCTGGGTTGTGTGCAGGATACGTCGGAGAGTAGCCCTAACTCGATGCTACAAGTGCCTTAACTTCGGACACATCTCCTTGAACTGCAAGGGGCCAGATCGAAGCAAACTGTGCTACAGGTGTGGCACTTCCGGTCATAAGGCGAAAGAATGCCCAAACGAACCCAGTTGTATCTTGTGCAAAGATAAGGGATGGAAGTCTGAAGATCTGACTCACATTCCAGGAAGTGGTAGGTGCCAGGAGTTCAAAGAGGCACTAAGCAAGAAAAGAGCAAAGACATGATCCAAGTCCTGCAAATCAACCTACACCGTAGCTCAACCGCACAAGATCTACTAGACCAGGTTGCAAAAGAGAAAAAAGTTGACTTGTTGCTGATATCTGAGCCACACCACAACAAAAAGGAAGCTGGATGGTATTGTGATCGATCCGGCACCGCCGCCATCTGGGTACGTGGTAGGGCTCTACCTACAGCTCGGACTTGCACCAGTGGAAATGGCTTCGTGCTCATTGGGTGCGCCGATTTGACATTCATAAGCGTCTATTTCACTCCAAATGAGTCAATTTCATGTTTTCAGAGCAGGCTCGATGAACTGGAGGAAGCTGTCTCGAGCACAAAAGGCCGAATCCTTGTTGGCAGTGATTTTAACGCCAAAGCGATAGAATGGGGAATGCCTCTGCCAGACTCGAGAGGAAAAAGAATCCTAGAAATGGCGGCTAGGAGGCAACTTGTCATCATGAACGTTGGGAACACACCAACTTTTCGACGGGGAGGCTGCTTGGGAACTATACCGGATGTGACATTTGCTTCGGAGTCCTTAGTGCCTAGGGTGCACAGATGGAGAGTACCGGAGGACTACTCGGCGAGCGATCATCAGTACATTGCTTTCGCAATTGGCGACTGTGCTACTCGACGCGTAGCAACCCAGCCCTCAACTGTAGGTTGGAATATATCTAAAATAGATGTCGACGCGTTCGCCACAGCTCTTATGAGAGGTGCAACTATGACGGTAACGGGAGGAGCCTCAGCTGAAAACATGGTGAACTCCACCATGAGGCTCATCAAGAATGCGTGCGACTGCTCTATGCCCAGGCGACAGCCTCGACACAATAAGCCTGCTGTGTACTGGTGGTCGGCAGAAATCGCCGAAAAGCGGAGAGAATGTCACAAACTCCGCCGCGAATCTCAACGTTTAAGAAATCGAGACGAGTCACACTCCCGAACGCTGGCATACAGGTCGGCTAGAAAAGTTCTCCGTAGGTTAATTAACGAAAGCAAGGCTCGCTGCTGGCGCAACCTAGTTGTGGACATCGACAGAGACCCGTGGGGGCTGGGTTACAAGCTTGCCATGCGGAAACTAGGAGCTGCAAGGAGGCCCTGTGTCCTTGAAACGGAAAAAATGGACCAGATTGTTAGAGCGCTCTTCCCTATGCATCCCATTCGTCCCGCTGATGCAGATATTGAATGTCTCGGAGAATGCCCACTTTTTACCGCCATCGAACTGGATAATGCGGTAAAAGCTTTAAAATCGAAAAAGGCCCCAGGACCAGACGGTATACCAGCGGAAGTGATACAGCTTGCACATCAACTTTGTCCTGAAAAGCTGCTCACCACTTTCAATGCCTGTTTGCGGCAGGGCGTGTTTCCAAATTGCTGGAAAGAGGCGAGCCTCGTGCTGATCCACAAGGGGAAGGGGAACGCGGAGCAACCATCTGCATATCGGCCCCTATGTATGCTGAATGCCGCTGGGAAGGTACTCGAGAGGCTCATTAGAGAAAGACTTGGAGTAGCCATTCGAAATGCCGGGGATCTGTCTCCTCGGCAGTACGGCTTCAGGGCTGGTCGATCCATGATCGGTGCAATAGCAGAGGTAGTGAGCGCGGTCCAGCAGGCAGAAGCCCACAATCATTACTCGAGACGAATAGTACTGCTCATAACTCTAGATGTGAGAAATGCCTTCAACTCTGCTAGATGGACAGATATTCTTGGTGCTCTGGAATATTTCAGGGTGCCGAGGTACCTGATGCAGATATTGAAAGACTACCTCAAAAATCGGAAACTCATCTATGATTCGTTGGGAGGCCGGCGAAGAATTGATTTGACATCAGGGGTCGCGCAAGGTTTCGTTCTGGGCCCGGACCTCTGGAATGTCTCGTACGATGAGCTTTTGAGACTGCAGTTACCGGAGTAGTCGCGCCTGGTTGGCTACGCAGATGACGTAGCAGTACTAGTCGCCGGACATACTGTCGGACAGACGTAGCTCAAACTGGATGCGGTAATACGCCGAGTGAGCGAGTGGATGACAGACCGTGGGCTTAGCCTAGCGCTGGAAAAGACCGAGGTTGTCGTCCTCACAAAGAAGCGAATCCCTCGTGTTATGCCGGTTCGTGTAGGGGGAATGATCACCGAGTCAAAAGAATCAATCAGATACCTTGGCTTGATGATTGATTCGAAGATGAGTTTTTTCGAGCAGGTTCGAGCGTCAGCAGATAAGGCCTCCGCGCGGGTATCGGCGCTAAACCGCATTATGGCCAACACGCAGGGGCCAACATCGAGCACAAGACGTCTACTGATGAGTGTAATGGAGTCAGCGCACTTGTATGACTCCGAGGTTTGGGCTGATGCTCTTAATAAAGAGACGTACCGAAGGCGTCTGGCACAGGTGCAGAGGCAAGGAGCTTTACGGATAGCCGCTGCATACCGCACTGTCTCTGAACCTGCAGTGCTGGTAATCTCGAGGGTGGTTCCAATTAAATTACTTGCTGACGAACGGAAACGTGTATACTCACGTAGGGGGGAGTCGGCGAGAGAAACCGTCAGCCGAGAGGAACGGAGAAGAACCCTTATCTTATGGCAGCAAACATGGGAAAACGAAACGCGAGGCAGATGGACCGCACGGCTGATAAGTGAATTGGGGCCATGGTTCTACAGAATGCATGGTGAGACTGATTATTATCTGACGCAACTACTCAGTGGTCACGGGTATTTTCAGTCTTACCTGTATAAGATGGGAAAAACACCATCCCCAACTTGCGTGTTCTGCCCGGGGATGACGGATGACGCATGCCACACGTTCTTTACGTGTAATAGATTTACAAGACTCCGTTCGCATCTCTCGGAGAAAATTGGCGTAATTTCCCTAGTAAATCTAACGGGAAAAATGATGAAATCAAAGGACAATTGGAACTGTCTGACACATTACGTACGGACAGTACTCATTATAAAGAAGGACATAATGGATCGCTTGGCGAGGGAGGGAACATCTCTGTAACGCAGTATTATAGTTACTAATTGCAATTCCTTCCTATCCATCCGTGAAGAGAGATTTCCCTTAGCCTGAAGGCACCGCTAAGCGATGATTAATCAGGCCTAGTCCGAAGTAATGTGACAAACAGTTCCAGGCTAGGTTCTCGGTGTGACAGGGGAGGTGTTTAGTCGGTAGTCCGGTAGCGGGGGAGTCCGACACTCAGGGCGTAAATAGCCTTCACCTCCCAAACAAGAAAAAAAAAAAAATATATTATCAGCGATTTTTGCCACTATTTGCAGATTATTTACAGTCGTTGTACAATTGTGAGGAGTTTGAATCAAATTACTAATACAATCATCTGTAATTGGAATGAGGTTTTTTACAATATTATCTTTGGTGTCCATAAATACACTATTTTGGTATGTAATAACGGTCATAAATTTGATTGATAGTTCTAGATTGTTTTTATTTGGAAGAGGTACGATTCTTGTTTTATAATACAAATTATTTGAGAAGTTTGGTAATTGCAAAACGATCAATATTATTTTATTCTTTTGAGCTACAGCGATGCGAATATTTTGTAATTTAATAGCATTAATATTATATTCATAAATTTCTTTCTCTGTTAGTATATCTTTGCTCAACACCTCTAGTCTAGATGACAAGATGATTTCTTGAATGTCTAAAATTGAATTTAGTATAAGTTGTAAATTTTCTTTTATTTCTTGATTGTATTTGAATTCTAAAAATTTTCGTTCTAAAAGGTTGGACGTTTCGATTAATTTCTTTATTTTATTTGTTGTAATTTAATTAATTAAATTTTTGAGATCTTCATTGATATTTTTGTTTATAATTATTTGCTTGTTAAGGTTGTTGGTGGCCATTATCATATTTCTGTCAACTACATGAAAGTGTGATTCAATATCTTGTCGGTCGTCGTCGTCCATTGTTCCACATATCCAGTGCAAAAATTTACTATATATATTAATTAAGCCTCTTTTAACTCTATTTACATTATGAGGTTCTAGTTCGTAAAGCTTCTCTTTGATTTTTTTCAGTAAGGAATAATGTTGTTGGTGATTTTTATAAAATTGGGTTGGTATGTTGTTTTCGATGTATTGAACCATTTTGTCATATTCTTCCAAATCGACGACATGTATAACCTTTGTGAAATTTGCAATCATATTGACTTCCTCCATACGTATTAGAGCATATCCATCGCCGTGAGGTATTTCATTTATTTCTATGTTTTGTTCTGTGGCTATAGTGAAACATAAGGCAAGCATGAAGATTGCTCCTGAAACGATATTTTATACGGTTGAAAACGTTTATGTCGTTTTAAAAGCTTTTTATTAATTTTTTCTTTTCGTTTGTTTATTTTGAATTTTGGTTGGAGTTTTGGTTTGCGTTGCGCATTTATTATAAATTAAGGGTTATATTCGCAATCTTTTTTGTTTTGGTTATGGTATTCCAATCGTTTATTTTGGATATTTAGAATTCGTTGTTTAATCTTTTCATATTTTTCAGGCGAAATCGCGCCATTTTTAAAATCTATTGGTCTTTCATTAGTTGTGCTATGTATTTAATTATTGTAAAATTTAACAGCTTCATTAACGCACACAGGTTTTCTTTTGTCGTGTTTATTTACTTCGGTCATTATTCTAAGATGTTCATTCAGTGTATTGTGGAACCTTTCGATATCGCTATTTCCTGTCTTTATATTTGGAGTGCAAAAATGGAGTTCAATTCCTTCATTCTGTAGAAAATATTGCAAATTATTTTGGTAGGCAGATTCATTATCTGTAATCAAAATTTTCGGTTTATCATGAACAGAAAAGAATTCGTTTAAGGCTCTTCTTAATTCCAGCCAGGTTCTAAATTTCACTGGAGTGATTTGGGCGAATTTTGTAAATTTATCTATAAATACATTGAATTCTTGTTTTGGAACCAAATGTCCATGTGAACTATTTCATTTGGCTTATCTGGGATTTTGCTTTTATAGAAGGGTGGATCGGGAAGGTTTCTATCGTATTTAGCAACATTACAGATTCGACAATTGTTTATCAATTTCGTTATTTCGTTTTTAAGGTTCGGGTAATAGAATTTTGATTAAATATTTTTATAAACCTCTTCTATTCTTCTATGGTTGTTTTTAAGGTGTTCTCTACTTATTTCTTCTTGTATGTCACCTTGTTCATCACAATCGAAAAGAAGGTAGGGGCTTTTAATTAATTTAACTGGGTTATGAGGTGTAACCCATTTTAGGTAGGTATCTTGAAATTCTTTAAATAACGCTTCATTTGGTATATAGATACCTACTAGTCCCTTTGAAGGTAAATAGTTTCTTAAAATATAATGAAAAAATTTTTGGTCGGGTTTTTGGGAAATAAAAATTTTCTTAGATCTGTTGAAATGTTTTTCTACTTTTGTAGAATTCTGATTACCCTGTTTTATTACGATTTGTGTTCTAAAAATTTTAAGTGGTTTTTCACTGATTTGTATGTAATTAGAGTTATCCTCTTCCGCACTGTGGCATGTTGCTCTATTTGAGGTGTCTTCATTATCATCCTCAGCCATGTTAATGACAGGACGTGAAAAATAATCCGCAACGTAATTTTCTTTTCCTTTAATGTATTCTATTTCATAGTTGTATTCCTCCAACTTAATTTTCCATCTTTGAAGCTTTTGGTTAGATTCTTTTAGGTTTGCAATCCAAGTTAGTGGTTTGTGGTCAGTTTTTATGGTAAATTTCTGCCCGTAAATGTAAGGTCTGAAATATTTCAATGCCCAAACAATGGAAAGCAATTTATTTGGATTAGGTTTAGTCCATCTGGTGTCACGACATGTCCTAGAAACTCAATTTCGTGCCTCAAAAATTCTGATTTATCCAGTTGAATCTGTAAATTAGCTTCATTGAGCTTTTTGAAAACTTTTTCTAAGGAAATCAAATGTTCTTGTAAAGAAGTACTGAAGATTATAATATCATCCATATACACAAAGCAAATCGAACCAACCAGATCTCCCAAAACGAAGTTCATGAGTCTTTGAAAAGTGGCGGGTGCATTTTTAAGACCGAATGGCATTCTTGTAAACTCATAGTGACCAAAGTTTGTCGAGAATGCCGTCTTTGGAATATCATATTCTTTAACCTCAATCTGATGGAATCCCTTCGCCAAATCCAAAGTAGAAAAATACATAGATTTTCCTAATTTGTCTAATATATCATCTATATTAGGTATAGGAAATCTACCGTCGATTGTAATATCGTTAAGCTTGCGGTAGTCTACCACGATTCTCCATTTTGTTTTGCCAGAAGCATCGGCCTTTTTTGGGACAACCCAAATGGGGGATGAATACGGAGATGAACTAGGTCTAATTATTCCCTGATCCAACAAATCTTGAATCTGTTTTTGAACTTCACCTCTATGGGCTTCTGGATATCTATATGTTTTCGTATAAATAGGGTCGTTGTGTCTTGTTTTGATTTCATGTTTTATTACATGAGTAAAAGTAAGTGTCTGTCCTTCTTGATAAAAAGAATGTCGGTATTTCCTTATCAAAGGCAATAAAAGACTTTTTTCCTTTTCATTCAAATGCTTAGTTCTAATTTCGTGGATGACGTCTCCCGAAGATTTTCTTTCATCGGAAAACGCAATTATTTCATTATAGGGAACATTTGAGTCTGTTCCCGAATCAGAATCATTCGTAGGTAAATATTGATTCTTTTCCACAGTTACGTTATAAGATTCTAAAGAATTCTTATTTTCCTTGAGAGTCTCAGTGAAATCATAAATCGGTTTTTCGTTTTCTTCATATTCATTGAAGAAAATTGGAAGCACCTTTTTGTTAAATTGGATGGTCTTGTCATGAAGATCTATCCTAGTGTGGAACTTCGATAATATATTATTACCAAGTAATCCATCATATTTTTTACTAAATTCGATTTCTATGAAATCAAATTTATTTGCCGAATTCGAATCGAATTCTTCAAAGGGTTTAATTGAAACCAAATAGTTATATGTATACATAGAGTTTAAGGTATATAATTTATTTTCTGGAATATAATTTCTTAATTTGGGGTCACAGAGACCCGGGCGAATGGCACTTATAGTCGCTCCTGTGTCTATTAGGAACCTTAATGGTAAACCATAAGAATTTATTCTGATATAGGGAAGGTTTGGTTTGTTTTCGAGGCTTGTTGCCGAAAATTTAAATTTGTATGAATTTGGTTATCAATTTCCATAGGTTCTGGTCTGCCATACCGATTAATCCTTGATTGTAAAGAACCATTTCGTTGATAAGCAGAATTGGGTTGAAATTTATTTGGGTAATGTTGGTGTATCTTATGTTTTTGGTCGATTCTGTTATTCGAATTAAAGTTATTTTGTTGTGATCTCTGGAAGGTACTGAATGACTTATTTAAGGGGAAATTATTGCGGTTAGGAACGAAACTTTTAGATGTGCGAATTTTGTAGTGGAGGTAATTTCCTTCTGTTAAAATGATCAATGCCTGCTCTAAAGAAGCAGGATTTCTGCTAAATAGGACACTTCTAACTGGCTCTATCATCTTGTTCATTAAGACGTGTAAAGCGATTCGTTTGTTGCCTTCAATTTCATTATATCTATACTCAAGTTCTGATTTTATATTTAACCGTTGAAGTTTTTCCATAATTTCGTTATAAAAATCTAACACATTTGATTTAAATTCTGTCAATCGAAGATCATCAAGCAAAACCAAACTATTTTTCTTATCTCCAAAGTTTGAAATTAAAACCTCTCTAAGTTGACTCCAGTCATGTACATCATTATTAATATTATCAATTTGTTGTGCCTTACCTATAAGCTTAGTTCGTAGTATATTAAAAATAGTCAGATGCGACAATTGATCGTAACCGGACAACGCAGATACAAGTATTTCAACGTTGTCAATCCATAACTTTAGGGTTTCTCTAGAGCCATCAAATGTTGGTAATTGGCAGGCGAACTTCAGCGGATCCATGCCCAGAGTTCTCAAAGCAGGAGTTGAAGCCGTTGATGATGTTCTTCCATTGTCTTGAGCCTCACCCAATGTTTCCGTTAGTCTTGATGAATTAGCTATATTTTGTCTTGCCATGGTAGATATGCCTCAATCAGAGTTCGCAAAGAAATACGTGCAAAGTACCACAAATTCTTCTAGTGGCCCGATCTTGTTATTGCTGATTTGTCTGAACTGTATCTATGGTATCCCCGGTTTACAGTCTCAGAAGACTTGACAACGACAAAATCTTTGATTGCAAATAAAATTTTCTACTTACAATAAATGTCCCTATACTTAGTTCGCAAGACATAAATAATTCCGGGAACTCCTTTGTTTAAAGATGCACATAAATCACAGAAATACTGTCACTTAGTTCAAAAGGAAGAAAAAATTTTCAATAAAATTTTTTTTTCTGTTTCAAGGGGACACATATACCGTTTCACGAGGGTTAATTCTCTTTTAAGCACTTCTTTATTTTTGGGAATTCACCAAACGAACACAATTTACAGGACTTTCGCGTTTTATTTTCACGTTTTTCGGGGTGCACTATTTAACAATACGTTAAATTATCGGTACCGCGATTATTCGATTTTATCCTTGATTCGAATACCGACTGCGCCAATTATTGTCAGGTATTAAAACACCCTTTTTATTCGTAATATAATTACTTTTAACTATCGTCAGGTATTAAAACACCCTTTTTATTCGTAATATAATTACTTTTATTTCTTAAAAACGATCTTTATAAACTGCGGGCTATCTATCTAACTAACTACCTCTTATACTTTTGGCTCTTTATATAGTCTTGCGATCAGAAGCACTGCTGTTAACTATTAATTGGTTCGAACGAAATCAACTTAAAATTGTTTATTCAGTATAAAATCCATCAAGTGTCGCCAGTAAACAATCGGCAAAAGAGAACGGTTCAATGCTTTCTGCTAATGGATAAATCAATCCTAGGCAAATTAGTTTACTCTACAAGTCACAACTCCCATTATTTATATTAAGTGAGGAACATCAATAATGCATTGATACAATGCAATCAGATACCTTGGCTTGATGATTGATTCGAAGATGAGTTTTTTCGAGCAGGTTCGAGCGTCAGCAGATAAGGCCTCCGCGCGGGTATCGGCGCTAAACCGCATTATGGCCAACACGCAGGGGCCAACATCGAGCAAAAGACGTCTACTGATGAGTGTAATGGAGTCAGTGCACTTGTATGGCTCCGAGGTTTGGGCTGATGCTCTTAATAAAAAGACGTACCGAAGGCGTCTGGCACAGGTGCAGAGGCAAGGAGCTTTACGGATAGCCGCTGCATACCGCACTGTCTCTGAACCTGCAGTACTGGTAATCTCGAGGGTGGTTCCAATTAAATTACTTGCTGACGAACGGAAACGTGTATACTCACGTAGGGGGGAGTCGGCGAGAGAAACCGTCAGCCGAGAGGAACGGAGAAGAACCCTTATCTTATGGCAGCAAACATGGGAAAACGAAACGCGAGGCAGATGGACCGCACGGCTGATAAGTGAATTGGGGCCATGGTTCTACAGAATGCATGGTGAGACTGATTATTATCTGACGCAACTACTCAGTGGTCACGGGTATTTTCAGTCTTACCTGTATAAGATGGGAAAAACACCATCCCCAACTTGCGTGTTCTGCCCGGGGATGACGGATGACGCATGCCACACGTTCTTTACGTGTAATAGATTTACAAGACTCCGTTCGCATCTCTCGGAGAAAATTGGCGTAATTTCCCTAGAAAATCTAACGGGAAAAATGATGAAATCAAAGGACAATTGGAACTGTCTGACACATTACGTACGGACAGTACTCATTATAAAGAAGGACATAATGGATCGCTTGGCGAGGGAGGGAACATCTCTGTAACGCAGTATTATAGTTACTAATTGCAATTCCTTCCTATCCATCCGTGAAGAGAGATTTCCCTTAGCCTGAAGGCACCGCTAAGCGATGATTGATGAGGCCTAGTCCGAAGTAATGTGACAAACAGTTCCAGGCTAGGTTCTCGGTGTGACAGGGGAGGTGTTTAGTCGGTAGTCCGGTAGCGGGGGAGTCCGACACTCAGGGCGTAAAAAGCCTTCACCTCCCAAACAAAAAAAAAAAAAAACAAAAACAATAATGCATTAGTTGAGAATGAATCAATCTACTTGAGATTTCGATCATGTCTCTCACCATTGGTGTCAAGCGGTGTACATTACTGGAAGTTTTTGTATGTTTATTTAATGGTCTTTCATCACATTTACTAATTGGTGTGATATCAGGCCTTGATATAACTAGTTGCATGCCTTTCGATGTATGCCGGCTTGATCCTTTCGGTTGAAATTGTTTGCGACTTTCCGTTTATTTTGATTCGGAAAACGCGATCCGATAGCCTTTCGTCGATTTCGAAAGGGCCATCGTATGGCTGCTGGCACGGCGCTTTGGTGGAATCAACACCAACGAATACATGGCTGCATGTGTCCAAATCTTTGAATGCGAAAGCCTTTGGATAACTGTGGTGAATTGTAGTAGTTGGTTTGATTTGCCTCATCAGTTGTTTAAATTTCCTTGCAAATATTGTAGGATCCAATGGAGGTTCGTCCAGATTATCGAAAAAAAATTCACCAGGAACTCGCAGCGTTGTTCCGTAAACAAGTTCGGCAACCGTTGACTCAATATCGGGTTTAAAACTGGTCCCTCATCCTAATAGGACAAGAGGAAGGACTTCGACCCATTTCCTATTTTGATGAGACATGATGGATGCTTTTAAGGATCGATGCCATCGTTCGACAAGTCCATTCGATGCCGGATGGTACGCTGTTGTCCTGTTTCTGGAACAACCAATTATTTTCATAAATGAATCAAAAAGCTGCGATTCTAGTTGGGAGCCTCGGTCGGTCGTTATCGTTTCGGGCGAACCAAATTTTGATACCCACTGGGTGAAAAATGCAGTTGCTACGGTATCGGCGTTCAAATCGGCGATTGGTGTTGCTTCGGGCCAGCGCGTGAATCGATCGATCATCGTGAGGCAAAACCTGTAGCCTTTTGAAAGCGGCATCACAATTATGTCTAGATGTACGTGTCGGGAGCGGGCTGAAGGAATTGGAATTGCCTCAGGAACGTTTTTTACGTGACGGCCAACTTTACTTTTTTGGCACGCTACGCAACTCCGTGCCCATACTTGAATGTCTTTATTCATTCTAGGCAACACGTATTTTTCACTGATGACCCGCTTTGTCGCTCTTCCGCTTGGATGTGACATTAGATGGTACAGGTCGAAAATTTTTCTTCGCATCGTATCCGGGATATAAATACGAGTGGTACCTGTAGATAAGTCACAGTAGATAGGCGTTTCACAATTTCCAATTCGCAACGGCGTTAGCCTTAATGATGATGATGAGGGCTCTTTCAAAAGATGCTGCAGTTCTGTATCGGTGTTTTGCTGCTCTACAAGTTCTTGCCAATCGATAGTTGATGGCATTGTTATCTCTTCAATGCGTGAAAGAGTATCGGCTACAATGTTATTCCTGCCTTTGACGTGTATCAATTTCGTCGAAAATTGACTGATAAAATCTAATTGTCTTAGCTGTCGAGGTGAAGCTTTGTCTGATTTTTGCAGGAAAGCGTACGTCAGCGGCTTATGGTCGGTGAATATTGTCAAGTTTCGTCCTTCCACGAGATGACGGAAAAATTTGACGGCTTGATACACCGCAAGAAGTTCACGGTCGTATGCGCTATATCGCTTTTGTATTCTATCCAACTTCCGCGAAAAAAACCCAGCGGCATTCGTTTTCCTTTGATCTCCTGCTCTAAAACTGCTCCAACAGCCACTTCTGACGCATCGCAATGAAGAATAAGTGGCGCGTTTTCGACGGGATGTGTTAATAAAACCGCCTTTGTTACCAGCTCCTTGCATTTCTCGAATGCATGCTTCGCATCTGGGGTCCATTGCACTGGTCGTTTGTCTCGTTTACGTGCGCCTTTAATGAGGTCAAGAAGCGGCGCCTGCACATGAGCTGCATGCGGGATACAACTTCGGTAGAAATTGATGGTGCCTATGAAACGACGAAGTTCCTCGACAGTTTTTGGTTGTTCGAATTTAGCAAGAACTTCAATTCGGTCCTGTGGGGGTTTAATGCCGTGTGCGTTGACGATGAAACCCAAATATCGAAGCTCTTGTTGCCCAAAAACACATTTCGCCACATTGATGCCAAGACGAAATTTTTGAAGACGCTTAAAAACGGCCTTTACATCGCTGCGGTGTTGCTGCGGATCTTTTGACGCGATGATAATATCATCGATACCTCATCGTTACCTCAGTGGCAAAAACTTAAACCACGAAGGACGGTATCCATAAAGCGCTGAAACGTTTGCGCCGCATTGCACAGGCCGAAAGTCATCACTTTAAATTCAAGTAGTCCGAATGGCGTAATGACGGCGGTTTTTTTACGATCCTCAGGTGCAATGGGAACTTGATGATAAGCTCTATTAAGGTCCAGTGTTGAAAAAATCGTACAACCGGCTAACTGAGTCGTGAAATCGCTTAAATGAGGAATCGGGTATCTGTCGGGAATGGTGATGCTATTCAGACGATAGTCCCCGCAAGGTCGCCATTCGCCAGTTTTCTTCCGTACTAGATGCAACGGTGAGGCCCATTCACTATCCGATGGTTGGCAGATATCGTTTTTCAGCATAATATCGAATTCTTCTCTTGCTGCTTTAAGCTTCTCACCAGATAGCCTGCGTGCACGTTCTACGATTGGGGCACCTTTAGTCAGAATATGATGCTGAACTGAATGAGGCACTGTTTTTCGCAGATTCAATCGAGTAATTTCTCCATATTCTGCCAAAAGTTGATGATATGTGTCAGTCAGATTGTACGTATGGATCGATGGCGTTTTCATTGCAACAACTGGTGCATTAGTTCGCAACGCTGTATTTTTGTCCACTAGCTTCCTAGCTTTTAAGTCGACTATTAGGCCATGGTGTTGCAAGAAATCGGCTCCAAGGATTGCCTGTGTAACGTTCGCTACAGAAAAATTCCATGTAAATTCGCGCCGTAAACCTAATTCCACTGTCAGAGTTTTCGATCCGTACGTATCGATGACTGAGCCATTCGCAGCGTAAAGTTTTAAATTAGACGAATGCTGTCTGTTGCATGAAGATCTGGGTAGGACGGATATCTCCGCTCCCGTATCAATTAAGAATTTATACCCAGATTTTCTGTCATAAATGGAAAGGCGGCTAGTTTTGTCGTTACAACATGCGTTTATCGATTCGCATGTCGTTGAAACTAGTTTTTTGGGTGGTCTGATTTAATGCAAGGCTCGTGACACTTTCTTGCACGCTCACCAAATCTTTTGTGATAAAAACACAAACTTGTTTTCCCGGCCTTCTTATCTCGCGACATTGATCTATTTCGCGTCTTTGATTGGGAACGTCCTCGCTGCAACCGCTGAATTTCTCGGGATAACATTTATGTTTCTTCGACGGATAAATAAAACTCTTGTTTTATTTTATAACACCAACTTTATTTATTAGATTCCCGGTATTTCAAAAAGGCACCCCAATGCAGCCTCACATTGGGTGAAAGGAGATAGAGGCTTGTCCGTACCTTTTGAAGCGAGAGAAAATAACTCTACTATTATTTACTATAATCCCGGTATACAATTCTTATTGTATACTTGAACCGGTATTCGAAAAGGCACCCCAATCCAGCGTCACATTGGGTGAAAGGAGATATAGGCTTGTCCGTACCTTTGAAGCGAGAGAACTCTTCGAGACAATTCCACTTCTATTTATACCACTCGTCGCCTACTTCGTTTTGATTTCATTCAATTCAAAATATCAATGTCTACTTTGTTTTAATTCAATTGAATTCAAAATATCAATGCCTACTTCGTTTTAATTCAATTGAATTCAATATATCAATGCCTACTTTGTTTGTATTAATTTAATTTGGGTAAGTGTAACACCCCCACCGTTAGATTGAGGCTCCGACGAAATGAAAACTTTACGGTGTTTACGGTTCATGTATACGTACATAATAATCAATTTATTTCTATATTATTTATATTTATTTATATATATTCAATATATTTATTATATATTTATTCAATATTACTATAATAATAATTATAACATCAGAACTTATGTTTATTTATATATTTTTCGATATTTAAATCTTTCAGGTATAATTCTTTGATTTGGGCATCAGGCATAGTTTTATTCTTTTTTAATGGAATAAATCAATTTTGGCAGAACTACTTTATCGAATATTTCGAAGTTAACGTTCGAATAGGTTTTATTTAATGTTTCAATTTTCCAATTCCCAAATTTAATCATAAATTTTCCATGGATTGTTACGTTATCATTATTACAATTATGTTCTATTTCTTCTTAAAAGTTTTAATTGATTAAAATGCCAGGTACAATTTGCTTAATTTATTGGTAATTGAATATTTTCGTACTGGGTTCTATAATGCTTCTGATATGTTTATCTTTAATTTCCTCTAATTGTTTTTAACATTTACATTATAAATTTGATTGTATGGGCTTATTATTATTATTGTATTGGTATTAATAACAAAGACCTATTTTGGATGTTTGGAATCGGTTCAAGAATTATTTTTGCTAAAGATTCATTAGAATATTTCGGTATTGCCAAAATGATAGTAATAATGTTGTATTGCGATGAAACAGCTGTTTTTATGTTTAGGTACTGTTCAAAGTCGTCTATGAGTTCGAGTTCTATCTTAGTAAGTATACTTCTAGTAATCAGTCCTATCCTGCTTGATGATATTGTTTGTTCGATGTCCGTTATGTGATTTCGTAATAGGGAGATGTCATTGTCGATTTGGTAGACTTGCTGAAGGAAGTTGAGCTCGTCTCTGAGGGTTGCTATGCTGTTTTGATTTAGTTCTTTAAACTTATTTAGATAGTTAGTTATTATGATTTGTTGAGTATTTATATGCGTTGTTATGTTTTTAATCTGAGTCGAAAGGAAGTTATTAGTTATTATGGTTTCCTTGAATTTCTCAGCAAGTTTCCCTTCGTTTCCAAAAATTTTACTTATTGAGTTTTCAATGTTTGTTCTGTCATCGTTGTCCATGGTCCCAGCAATGTATTTTAGTCCTTTGCCTAAAATGTTTATCAGTCCGCGTTTGCGTCTCGGATGAGGAGTAAGGTTATTTATTTTTGTTTCTAATAATTCAAAATTTCTATTAACAGTTTGTAATATATTTTTAGATTCTGCGGTAGAGGCTGATAGGGTATCGATATTTCGTCGAATAAGTTCTATTGTTCGTTCGTATTCTGTTGTGTTGATGATGTGTAAGACGTGGTTGTAGTAGTCGATAGGTCTTATATCGCCTGTTTTGATAGGGATATATCCGTTGTTTACGTTGAGGTCCTGGAGGCCCTTTTTATTCGTAATATAATTACTTTTAATTATCGTCAGGTATTAAAACACCCTTTTTATTCGTAATAAAATTACTTTTATTTCTTAAAAACGATCTTTATAAACTGCGGGCTATCTATCTAACTAACTACCTCTTATACTTTTGGCTCTTTATATAGTCTTGCGATCAGAAGCACTGCTGTTAACTATTAATTGGTTCGAACGAAATCAACTTAAAATTGTTTATTCAATATAAAATCCATCAAGTGTCGCCAGTAAACAATCGGCAAAAGAGAACGGTTCAATGCTTTCTACTAATGGATAAATCAATCCTAGGAAAATTAGTTTACTCTACAAGTCACAACTCCCATCATTTATATTAAGTGAGGAACATCAGTAATGCATTAGTTGAGAATGAATCAATCTCAAGTAGATTGATTCATTCTTTCGATCATGTATCTCACCATTGGTGTCAAGCGGTGTACATTACTGGAAGTTTTTGTATGTTTATTTAATGGTCCATCATCACATTTACTAATTGGTGTGATATCAGGCCTTGATATAACTAGTTGCATGCCTTTCGATGTATGCCGGCTTGATCCTTTCGGTTGAAATTGTTTGCGACTTTCCGTTTATTTTGATTCGGAAAACGCGATCCGATAGCCTTTCGTCGATTTCGAAAGGGCCATCGTATGGCTGCTGGCACGGCGCTTTGGTGGAATCAACACCAACGAATACATGGCTGCATGTGTCCAAATCTTTGAATGCGAAAGCCTTTGGATAACTGTGGTGAATTGTAGTAGTTGGTTTGATTTGCCTCATCAGTTGTTTAAATTTCCTTGCAAATATTGTAGGATCCAATGGAGGTTCGTCCAGATTATCGAAAAAAAATTCACCAGGAACTCGCAGCGTTGTTCCGTAAACAAGTTCGGCAACCGTTGACTCAATATCGGGTTTAAAACTGGTCCCTCATCCTAATAGGACAAGAGGAAGAACTTCGACCCATTTCCTATTTTGATGACACATGATGGATGCTTTTAAGGATCGATGCCATCGTTCGACAAGTCCATTCGATGCCGGATGGTACGCTGTTGTCCTGTTTCTGGAACAACCAATTATTTTCATAAATGAATCAAAAAGCTGCGATTCTAGTTGGGAGCCTCGGTCGGTCGTTATCGTTTCGGGCGAACCAAATCTTGATACCCACTGGGTGAAAAATGCAGTTGCTACGGTATCGGCGTTCAAATCGGCGATTGGTGTTGCTTCGGGCCAGCGCGTGAATCGATCGATCATCGTGAGGCAAAACCTGTAGCCTTTTGAAAGCGGCATCACAATTATGTCTAGATGTACGTGTCGGGAGCGGGCTGAAGGAATTGGAATTGCCTCAGGAACGTTTTTTACGTGACGGCCAACTTTACTTTTTTGGCACGCTACGCAACTTCGTGCCCATACTTGAATGTCTTTATTCATTCTAGGCCACACGTATTTTTCACTGGTGACCCGCTTTGTCGCTCTTCCGCTTGGATGTGACATTAGATGGTACAGGTCGAAAATTTTTCTTCGCATCGTATCCGGGATATAAATACGAGTGGTACCTGTAGATAAGTCACAGTAGATAGGCGTTTCACAATTTCCAATTCGCAACGGCGTTAGCCTTAATGATGATGATGAGGGCTCTTTCAAAAGATGCTGCAGTTCTGTATCGGTGTTTTGCTGCTCTACAAGTTCTTGCCAATCGATAGTTGATGGCATTGTTATCTCTTCAATGTGTGAAAGAGTATCGGCTACAATGTTATTCCTGCCTTTGACGTGTATCAATTTCGTCGAAAATTGACTGATAAAATCTAAATGTCTTAGCTGTCGAGGTGAAGCTTTGTCTGATTTTGCAGGAAAGCGTACGTCAGCGGCTTATGGTCGGTGAATATTGTCAAGTTTCGTCCTTCCACGAGATGACGGAAAAATTTGACGGCTTGATACACCGCAAGAAGTTCACGGTCGTATGCGCTATATCGCTTTTGTATTCTATCCAACTTCCGCGAAAAAAACCCAGCGGCATTCGTTTTCCTTTGATCTCCTGCTCTAAAACTGCTCCAACAGCCACTTCTGACGCATCGCAATGAAGAATAAGTGGCGCGTTTTCGACGGGATGTGTTAATAAAACCGCTTTTGTTACCAGCTCCTTGCATTTCTCGAATGCATGCTTCGCATCTGGGGTTCATTGCACTGGTCGTTTGTCTCGTTTACGTGCGCCTTTAATGAGGTCAAGAAGCGGCGCCTGCACATGAGCTGCATGCGGGATACAACTTCGGTAGAAATTGATGGTGCCTATGAAACGACGAAGTTCCTCGACAGTTTTTGGTTGTTCGAATTTAGCAAGAACTTCAATTCGGTCCTGTGGGGGTTTAATGCCGTGTGCGTTGACGATGAAACCCAAATATCGAAGCTCTTGTTGCCCAAAAACACATTTCGCCACATTGATGCCAAGACGAAATTTTTGAAGACGCTTAAAAACGGCCTTTACATCGCTGCGGTGTTGCTGCGGATCTTTTGACGCGATGAAAATATCATCGATATAGCAGTGGCAAAAACTTAAACCACGAAGGACGGTATCCATAAAGCGCTGAAATGTTTGCGCCGCATTGCACAGGCCGAAAGTCATCACTTTAAATTCAAGTTGTCCGAATGGCGTAATGACGGCGGTTTTTTTACGATCCTCAGGTGCGATGGGAACTTGATGATAAGCTCTATTAAGGTCCAGTGTTGAAAAAATCGTACAACCGGCTAACTGAGTCGTGAAATCGCTTAAATGAGGAATCGGGTATCTGTCGGGAATGGTGATGCTATTCAGACGATAGTCCCCGCAAGGTCGCCATTCGCCAGTTTTCTTCCGTACTAGATGCAACGGTGAGGCCCATTCACTATCCGATGGTTGGCAGATATCGTTTTTCAGCATAATATCGAATTCTTCTCTTGCTGCTTTAAGCTTCTCACCAGATAGCCTGCGTGCACGTACTACGATTGGGGCACCTTTAGTCAGAATATGATGCTGAACTGAATGAGGCACTGTTTTTCGCAGATTCAATCGAGTAATTTCTCCATATTCTGCCAAAAGTTGATGATATGTGTCAGTCAGATTGTACGTATGGATCGATGGCGTTTTCATTGCAACAACTGGTGCATTAGTTCGCAACGCTGTATTTTTGTCCACTAGCTTCCTAGCTTTTAAGTCGACTATTAGGCCATGGTGTTGTAAGAAATCGGCTCCAAGGATTGCCTGTGTAACGTTCGCTACAGAAAAATTCCATGTAAATTCGCGCCGTAAACCTAATTCCACTGTCAGAGTTTTCGATCCGTACGTATCGATGACTGAGCCATTCGCAGCGTAAAGTTTTAAATTAGACGAATGCTGTCTGTTGCATGAAGATCTGGGTAGGACGGATATCTCCGCTCCCGTATCAATTAAGAATTTATACCCAGATTTTCTGTCATAAATGGAAAGGCGGCTAGTTTTGTCGTTACAACATGCGTTTATCGATTCGCATGTCGTTGAAACTAGTTTTTTGGGTGGTCTGATTTAATGCAAGGCTCGTGACACTTTCTTGCACGCTCACCAAATCTTTTATGATAAAAACACATACTTGTTTTCCCGGCCTTCTTATCTCACGACATTGATCTATTTCGCGTCTTTGATTGGGAACGTCCTCGCTGCAACCGCTGAATTTCTCGGGATAACATTTATGTTTCTTCGACGGATAAATAAAACTCTTGTTTTATTTTATAACACCAACTTTATTTATTAGATTCCCGGTATTTCAAAAAGGCACCCCAATGCAGCCTCACATTGGGTGAAAGGAGATAGAGGCTTGTCCGTACCTTTTGAAGCGAGAGAAAATAACTCTACTATTATTTACTATAATCCCGGTATACAATTCTTATTGTATACTTGAACCGGTATTCGAAAAGGCACCCCAATCCAGCGTCACATTGGGTGAAAGGAGATATAGGCTTGTCCGTACCTTTGAAGCGAGAGAACTCTTCGAGACAATTCCACTTCTATTTATACCACTCGTCGCCTACTTCGTTTTGATTTCATTCAATTCAAAATATCAATGTCTACTTTGTTTTAATTCAATTGAATTCAAAATATCAATGCCTACTTCGTTTTAATTCAATTGAATTCAATATATCAATGCCTACTTTGTTTGTATTAATTTAATTTGGGTAAGTGTAACACCCCCACCGTTAGATTGAGGCTCCGACGAAATGAAAACTTTACGGTGTTTACGGTTCATGTATACGTACATAATAATCAATTTATTTCTATATTATTTATATTTATTTATATATATTCAATATATTTATTATATATTTATTCAATATTACTATAATAATAATTATAACATCAGAACTTATGTTTATTTATATATTTTTCGATATTTAAATCTTTCAGGTATAATTCTTTGATTTGGGCATCAGGCATAGTTTTATTCTTTTTTAATGGAATAAATCAATTTTGGCAGAACTACTTTATCGAATATTTCGAAGTTAACGTTCGAATAGGTTTTATTTAATGTTTCAATTTTCCAATTCCCAAATTTAATCATAAATTTTCCATGGATTGTTACGTTATCATTATTGCAATTATGTTCTATTTCTTCTTAAAAGTTTTAATTGATTAAAATGCCAGGTACAATTTGCTTAATTTATTGGTAATTGAATATTTTCGTACTGGGTTCTATAATGCTTCTGATATGTTTATCTTTAATTTCCTCTAATTGTTGTTAACATTTACATTATAAATTTGATTGTATGGGCTTATTATTATTATTGTATTGGTATTAATAACAGAGACCTATTTTGGATGTTTGGAATCGGTTCAAGAATTATTTTTGCTAAAGATTCATTAGAATATTTCGGTATTGCCAAAATGATAGTAATAATGTTGTATTGCGATGAAACAGCTGTTTTTATGTTTAGGTACTGTTCAAAGTCGTCTATGAGTTCGAGTTCTATCTTAGTAAGTATACTTCTAGTAATCAGTCCTATCCTGCTTGATGATATTGTTTGTTCGATGTCCGTTATGTGATTTCGTAATAGGGAGATGTCATTGTCGATTTGGTAGACTTGCTGAAGGAAGTTGAGCTCGTCTCTGAGGGTTGCTATGCTGTTTTGATTTAGTTCTTTAAACTTATTTAGATAGTTAGTTATTATGATTTGTTGAGTATTTATTTGCGTTGTTATGTTTTTAATCTGAGTCGAAAGGAAGTTATTAGTTATTATGGTTTCCTTGAATTTCTCAGCAAGTTTCCCTTCGTTTCCAAAAATTTTACTTATTGAGTTTTCAATGTTTGTTCTGTCATCGTTGTCCATGGTCCCAGCAATGTATTTTAGTCCTTTGCCTAAAATGTTTATCAGTCCGCGTTTGCGTCTCGGATGAGGAGTAAGGTTATTTATTTTTGTTTCTAATAATTCAAAATTTCTATTAACAGTTTGTAATATATTTTTAGATTCTGCGGTAGAGGCTGATAGGGTATCGATATTTCGTCGAATAAGTTCTATTGTTCGTTCGTATTCTGTTGTGTTGATGATGTGTAAGACGTGGTTGTAGTAGTCGATAGGTCTTATATCGCCTGTTTTGATAGGGATATATCCGTTGTTTACGTTGAGGTCCTGGAGGCCCTTTTTATTCGTAATATAATTACTTTTAATTATCGTCAGGTATTAAAACACCCTTTTTATTCGTAATATAATTACTTTTATTTCTTAAAAACGATCTTTATAAACTGCGGGCTATCTATCTAACTAACTACCTCTTATACTTTTGGCTCTTTATATAGTCTTGCGTTCAGAAGCACTGCTGTTAACTATTAATTGGTTCGAACGAAATCAACTTAAAATTGTTTATTCAATATAAAATCCATCAAGTGTCGCCAGTAAACAATCGGCAAAAGAGAACGGTTCAATGCTTTCTGCTAATGGATAAATCAATCCTAGGAAAATTAGTTTACTCTACAAGTCACAACTCCCATCATTTATATTAAGTGAGGAACATCAGTAATGCATTAGTTGAGAATGAATCAATCTCAAGTAGATTGATTCATTCTTTCGATCATGTATCTCACCATTGGTGTCAAGCGGTGTACATTACTGGAAGTTTTTGTATGTTTATTTAATGGTCCATCATCACATTTACTAATTGGTGTGATATCAGGCCTTGATATAACTAGTTGCATGCCTTTCGATGTATGCCGGCTTGATCCTTTCGGTTGAAATTGTTTGCGACTTTCCGTTTATTTTGATTCGGAAAACGCGATCCGATAGCCTTTCGTCGATTTCGAAAGGGCCATCGTATGGCTGCTGGCACGGCGCTTTGGTGGAATCAACACCAACGAATACATGGCTGCATGTGTCCAAATCTTTGAATGCGAAAGCCTTTGGATAACTGTGGTGAATTGTAGTAGTTGGTTTGATTTGCCTCATCAGTTGTTTAAATTTCCTTGCAAATATTATAGGATCCAATAGAGGTTCGTCCAGATTATCGAAAAAAAATTCACCAGGAACTCGCAGCGTTGTTCCGTAAACAAGTTCGGCAACCGTTGACTCAATATCGGGTTTAAAACTGGTCCCTCATCCTAATAGGACAAGAGGAAGGACTTCGACCCATTTCCTATTTTGATGACACATGATGGATGCTTTTAAGGATCGATGCCATCGTTCGACAAGTCCATTCGATGCCGGATGGTACGCTGTTGTCCTGTTTCTGGAACAACCAATTATTTTCATAAATGATATAAATACGAGTGGTACCTGTAGATAAGTCACAGTAGATAGGCGTTTCTCAATTTCCAATTCGCAACGGCGTTAGCCTTAATGATGATGATGAGGGCTCTTTCAAAAGATGCTGCAGTTCTGTATCGGTGTTTTGCTGCTCTACAAGTTCTTGCCAATCGATAGTTGATGGCATTGTTATCTCTTCAATGCGTGAAAGAGTATCGGCTACAATGTTATTCCTGCCTTTGACGTGTATCAATTTCGTCGAAAATTGACTGATAAAATCTAATTGTCTTAGCTGTCGAGGTGAAGCTTTGTCTGATTTTTGCAGGAAAGCGTACGTCAGCGGCTTATGGTCGGTGAATATTGTCAAGTTTCGTCCTTCCACGAGATGACGGAAAAATTTGACGGCTTGATACACCGCAAGAAGTTCACGGTCGTATGCGCTATATCGCTTTTGTATTCTATCCAACTTCCGCGAAAAAAACCCAGCGGCATTCGTTTTCCTTTGATCTCCTGCTCTAAAACTGCTCCAACAGCCACTTCTGACGCATCGCAATGAAGAATAAGTGGCGCGTTTTCGACGGGATGTGTTAATAAAACCGCCTTTGTTACCAGCTCCTTGCATTTCTCGAATGCATGCTTCGCATCTGGGGTCCATTGCACTGGTCGTTTGTCTCGTTTACGTGCGCCTTTAATGAGGTCAAGAAGCGGCGCCTGCACATGAGCTGCATGCGGGATACAACTTCGGTAGAAATTGATGGTGCCTATGAAACGACGAAGTTCCTCGACAGTTTTTGGTTGTTCGAATTTAGCAAGAACTTCAATTCGGTCCTGTGGGGGTTTAATGCCGTGTGCGTTGACGATGAAACCCAAATATCGAAGCTCTTGTTGCCCAAAAACACATTTCGCCACATTGATGCCAAGACGAAATTTTTGAAGACGCTTAAAAACGGCCTTTACATCGCTGCGGTGTTGCTGCGGATCTTTTGACGCGATGATAATATCATCGATATAGCAGTGGCAAAAACTTAAACCACGAAGGACGGTATCCATAAAGCGCTGAAATGTTTGCGCCGCATTGCACAGGCCGAAAGTCATCACTTTAAATTCAAGTTGTCCGAATGGCGTAATGACGGCGGTTTTTTTACGATCCTCAGGTGCGATGGGAACTTGATGATAAGCTCTATTAAGGTCCAGTGTTGAAAAAATCGTACAACCGGCTAACTGAGTCGTGAAATCGCTTAAATGAGGAATCGGGTATCTGTCGGGAATGGTGATGCTATTCAGACGATAGTCCCCGCAAGGTCGCCATTCGCCAGTTTTCTTCCGTACTAGATGCAACGGTGAGGCCCATTCACTATCCGATGGTTGGCAGATATCGTTTTTCAGTATAATATCGAATTCTTCTCTTGCTGCTTTAAGCTTCTCACCAGATAGCCTGCGTGCACGTTCTACGATTGGGGCACCTTTAGTCAGAATATGATGCTGAACTGAATGAGGCACTGTTTTTCGCAGATTCAATCGAGTAATTTCTCCATATTCTGCCAAAAGTTGATGATATGTGTCAGTCAGATTGTACGTATGGATCGATGGCGTTTTCATTGCAACAACTGGTGCATTAGTTCGCAACGCTGTATTTTTGTCCACTAGCTTCCTAGCTTTTAAGTCGACTATTAGGCCATGGTGTTGCAAGAAATCGGCTCCAAGGATTGCCTGTGTAACGTTCGCTACAGAAAAATTCCATGTAAATTCGCGCCGTAAACCTAATTCCACTGTCAGAGTTTTCGATCCGTACGTATCGATGACTGAGCCATTCGCAGCGTAAAGTTTTAAATTAGACGAATGCTGTCTGTTGCATGAAGATCTGGGTAGGACGGATATCTCCGCTCCCGTATCAATTAAGAATTTATACCCAGATTTTCTGTCATAAATGGAAAGGCGGCTAGTTTTGTCGTTACAACATGCGTTTATCGATTCGCATGTCGTTGAAACTAGTTTTTTGGGTGGTCTGATTTAATGCAAAGCTCGTGACACTTTCTTGCACGCTCACCAAATCTTTTGTGATAAAAACACATACTTGTTTTCCCGGCCTTCTTATCTCGCGACATTGATCTATTTCGCGTCTTTGATTGGGAACGTCCTCGCTGCAACCGCTGAATTTCTCGGGATAACATTTATGTTTCTTCGACGGATAAATAAAACTCTTGTTTTATTTTATAACACCAACTTTATTTATTAGATTCCCGGTATTTCAAAAAGGCACCCCAATGCAGCCTCACATTGGGTGAAAGGAGATAGAGGCTTGTCCGTACCTTTTGAAGCGAGAGAAAATAACTCTACTATTATTTACTATAATCCCGGTATACAATTCTTATTGTATACTTGAACCGGTATTCGAAAAGGCACCCCAATCCAGCGTCACATTGGGTGAAAGGAGATATAGGCTTGTCCGTACCTTTGAAGCGAGAGAACTCTTCGAGACAATTCCACTTCTATTTATACCACTCGTCGCCTACTTCGTTTTGATTTCATTCAATTCAAAATATCAATGTCTACTTTGTTTTAATTCAATTGAATTCAAAATATCAATGCCTACTTCGTTTTAATTCAATTGAATTCAATATATCAATGCCTACTTTGTTTGTATTAATTTAATTTGGGTAAGTGTAACACCCCCACCGTTAGATTGAGGCTCCGACGAAATGAAAACTTTACGGTGTTTACGGTTCATGTATACGTACATAATAATCAATTTATTTCTATATTATTTATATTTATTTATATATATTCAATATATTTATTATATATTTATTCAATACTACTATAATAATAATTATAACATCAGAACTTATGTTTATTTATATATTTTTCGATATTTAAATCTTTCAGGTATAATTCTTTGATTTGGGCATCAGGCATAGTTTTATTCTTTTTTATGGAATAAATCAATTTTGGCAGAACTACTTTATCGAATATTTCGAAGTTAACGTTCCAATAGGTTTTATTTAATGTTTCAATTTTCCAATTCCCAAATTTAATCATAAATTTTCCATGGATTGTTACGTTATCATTATTACAATTATGTTCTATTTCTTCTTAAAAGTTTTAATTGAATAAAATGCCAGGTACAATTTGCTTAATTTATTGGTAATTGAATATTTTCGTACTGGGTTCTATAATGCTTCTGATATGTTTATCTTTAATTTCCTCTAATTGTTGTTAACATTTACATTATAAATTTGATTGTATGGGCTTATTATTATTATTGTATTGGTATTAATAACAGAGACCTATTTTGGATGTTTGGAATCGGTTCAAGAATTATTTTTGCTAAAGATTCATTAGAATATTTCGGTATTGCCAAAATGATAGTAATAATGTTGTATTGCGATGAAACAGCTGTTTTTATGTTTAGGTACTGTTCAAAGTCGTCTATGAGTTCGAGTTCTATCTTAGTAAGTATACTTCTAGTAATCAGTCCTATCCTGCTTGATGATATTGTTTGTTCGATGTCCGTTATGTGATTTCGTAATAGGGAGATGTCATTGTCGATTTGGTAGACTTGCTGAAGGAAGTTGAGCTCGTCTCTGAGGGTTGCTATGCTGTTTTGATTTAGTTCTTTAAACTTATTTAGATAGTTAGTTATTATGATTTGTTGAGTATTTATATGCGTTGTTATGTTTTTAATCTGAGTCGAAAGGAAGTTATTAGTTATTATGGTTTCCTTGAATTTCTCAGCAAGTTTCCCTTCGTTTCCAAAAATTTTACTTATTGAGTTTTCAATGTTTGTTCTGTCATCGTTGTCCATGGTCCCAGCAATGTATTTTAGTCCTTTGCCTAAAATGTTTATCAGTCCGCGTTTGCGTCTCGGATGAGGAGTAAGGTTATTTATTTTTGTTTCTAATAATTCAAAATTTCTATTAACAGTTTGTTATATACTTTTAGATTCTGTTGTAGAGGCTGATAGGGTATCGATATTTCGTCGAATAAGTTCTATTGTTCGTTCGTATTCTGTTGTGTTGATGATGTGTAAGACGTGGTTGTAGTAGTCGATAGGTCTTACATCGCCTGTTTTGATAGGGATATATCCGTTGTTTACGTTGAGGTCCTGGATGTCTATCGTCTGGGTTTTTGTCACGGTCCAAAAGGCTATTATCAATAGTGGTGACATTTTCCTGTGAAGTTTGTAAAGGTTTAGTTACTGGCAAGGGGTTGAGAGGTTGATGGACGATTTTTATTCTTTTTCTTATTAAATTTTGATTTTATTGTTGGGTGGTCTAAATTCTGGTATTTCTATTTAGTTTTCACATGGGTTCGAAAGTATTTGTTTTGGTTATCTAAGTCGATGATATGATCTTCATCCAACCTTTCAGAATTGATTTTTCTAAATTTAGAATGATTTTTACCTCCTCTAATTTCCCTGATAAAATTTGGTCCTGTTTCGAATTCAACATTTTTCCGATTTTGGTTAAGTTTATTGATAATTTTTTCTTTCTTTTGATGCAGCATTGTATGTATTGCAGGATATTCATTTTGATGGATATTTCTGTTAACGAAATCGATGGGTTTCCTGTTCGTAGAAGAATGTATGGTATTGTTGTAAAACGATATTATCTTCAGAATTTTTTCTTCAACAGTGCCCTGATTATTAAAGGAATCATGTTTCAGAAGACGAATATGTTCGTTAATCGTATTGTGGAATCTTTCTACATCTGCATTGGACGTATGATTATTGCTAGACGTCTAGTGGATCTCGACATTTTCGTCTGAGAGGAATTTCCTCAAAGGAATTGCTTTAAATCCTAGCTCATTATCGACTACGATCTTCTTTACCGTGCCGAACTGACTAAAATAATATGCAAGTGCTCTTCTCAACTCAGTCCAAGTTCTTCCGATGATTTTAATCGCACATGCATGTTTAGAAAATTTATCGATTATAGTTAAAAATAGGAGTTTTTCAAGCGTGTAAAACACATCTACATGAATAACTTCTCCGGGCTTTTGTGGGGTTTCTGTTATTTTAAATAGAGGCTTAGTAGGGTTTCGAGCGTATTTGTCGTAGTTACAGATTTCGCAATTATTTTTGAAGTTTGTGACTCTGTCTGCTAGTTTTGGGCAGTAGTACTTTAGTTTCAATTCTTTAGTCACTTCTTCGATTCCTCGATGATTATTCTTTAGATGCTCTTCTTCTATAAACTTAGCTAATTTTTCCTCATCTATTACATCTTCTAGGAAGACGCTACATCTCGTGATTTTAAATTTATCGTTAGTAATGAAGTTATTACTAAACGCGGAGTATAAAGTTTGAAAGAAGTCTTCATTTTCAATGAGTATAGAATTTAAACCGTTTGGATTGAAGTGGTTGTTCAATAATGTAATGGCATCTTGTTCATCTAGTTGTTTAGTATTGATTATGGTCCTATTTTTATCAAAAATTTTTCCGTTTTTATTCTGAGTGATCCTGAATTTGATTTATTAATAATTAAAGTTTTAAAGACGTTAATGCATGAACTGCTCGTAGGGATATTAGTATGATTTTGGACTTAGTTTACTTCAGGTTTGGGTATTCTAGACAGGGTGTCAGCATTTATGTTTTTTGCTACTTCTTTAGATTTTATCGTATAGTCAAATTCATAAAGTTTTAGTCTCCATCTGACTAGTTTGGAGTTGGGTTCTTTAATGGAAAAGAGCCAAGTTAAAGGTCTATGGTCGGTTTCAATGATGAATTTCGTTCCGAAGAGGTATAGTCGGAAATATTTTGTAGCCCATACTATCGCCAAGAGTTCCTTTTCGATAACACTATAGTTGATCTCATGCTCATTAAGTGTGCAGCTTGCGTAGCTGATAGGGCGTCCTTCTTGTGAGAGGACTGCGCCGAGGGCGTATTTACTCGCATCTGTTGTTAGAACGAATGTTTTGTTAAAATCGGGATAAGTTAGAATTGGCTCATTAGTTAGGACGGTTTTAATTGTTTCGAATGCGTGGGTATATTCGGGGTCAGCTATATCTAGCTTTGCGTCCTTTTTTAAGTTTTTAGTCATAGGCTTTATTATTTTCGAATAGTCCTTAGTGAATTTTCGGTAATACCCAGCGAGTCCGAGGAATTGCTTTATTTGTTTTGGGGTTTTTGGGATCGGAAATTTCTGGACGCACTCTACTTTCTCTGGATTCGGCTTTATTCCACCTCGGGTGACTATATGACCAAGAAAAGCAGTTCCTCGTTTAAAGAATTCAGACTTGTTCAACTGAACTTTCAAGTTGGTTTCTCTGAATCTTTCGAAGATCTTTTGTAAGGATTCTATGTGTTCCTGTAAGGAAGTGGAAAAGATTATAACATCGTCCAGGTAAACCAAACAGATTTTGTTGATATAGTCAGAGAGGATGTTATTCATAAGGCGCTGAAATGTAGCGGGGGCTGTCTTAAGTCCGAATGTCATTCGCAGGAACTCGTAGTGTCCACTTTCTACACTGAACGCAGTTTTATGGATGTCCTTTTCAGTAATCTCTATTTGATAGAAGCCTTTAGCTAAGTCTAGTGTAGTGAAATATTGACTTCTCCCGAGCTTCTCTAGGATTTCGTCAATATTAGGGATTGGGTATTTGTCACCAATCGTAACTTCATTGAGTTTTCGATAGTCGATGACGAGTCTCCACTTAGGTTTCCCACTCGCATCCATTTTTTTTGGTACTATCCAAACTGGTGCCGAATAAGGGGATTTGCTAGGTCTTATTATGTTGTTTTGTAACTTCTCCTTAATTTGTCTACGTACTTCCTCCTTACGAATGTACGAATATCTGTATGTTTTTACCACAATCGGAATATTATTGGTAGTTCTGATTTCGTGTTTAATGGCATTTGTGAAAGATAAGTCCGATTCTTCGCTATAAAATATGTCTGAAAAGTGTTTTAAAAGTGGCATTAATTTTTGTCTTTCTTCATCGTTAAGATGATTTATTCTAATTTGACTGGAGATGGAGAAATGTTCCATTGGTTTGTTTTCTATGATATTGAAGTTCTCGATAGTGACGGGAGTAGTTTTTTGGGTTGTGAATTTTACTTTAACAGGGCGATCAGCTAGTATCTTTACTTGAGCGAGCATTTTAGAATTCACTACATTGGGGAAGTGTCCCAGGCCATTTTCTTGATCTACAGGCACGGCTACTTCATAGCATCCGGCCTTATTAAATAGACAATGTTGATTATCTTCTTCATCTTCGAAGAGGATGGGAATAGTTTTTTCACCGGTATGTAATACTCGTTTCTTATAGTCTATAATTATATCGAGTTGTCTCAATATATTGTTTCCTAATATTCCGTCGTAAAAGTCATGAAACTGGCAGACAAATAATTCAATTTCGTGCGTCCTGTCGCCTAATTCCTCAAAGACGGGGATCCTTACTTTCTTGCAAATATCAACTGTATGTTGAAGGGTCTTCAGACTTATTTTTGGGGTGTTAATTTTCCACTTAGGATGGCAAATGCCAGGGTTAATGATTGAGTGTTTAGCTCCTGTATCTACGATAAACTTTAGGGGCTTGGTTTTTGTTTTAAAGACTATATATGGTAGTCTTCGTCCGAGGCTTGTCAAGGAAAATTTTCTGCCATCTCGTTTTTATTTATATCCATGGGTTCTGGTGGTAGTTGCCGTTCCGGATACCAAGGATTTGCGGATGCATCGAAGTTATAGGGATTTTGACCTTCATTTGTGTTAAGTCTGTAACTTGGTTCGTGAGGTCTATTTCATCGTTCGTTTTTTTGGTTGTTAACATTAAATCTATTAATATTATTTCTATAGTAATTGTTATTAAGTCTTTTGTTGTTATTATTATTAAGCCTGTTACTATTATTGTTATTGTTACTATTGTTATTGTTATTTTTACTATTTGACCAGCTGTTGTCATTATAATTGTTATTAAATCTACTATTGTTATTGTGATAGTTATTATTAATATTACTGTCGTAATTATTATAATTATTTAGTCTTCTAATATTATTATTGTTATTATTATTATTGCGGGCTTTGTTGTCGTTTGTCTGTTTTTCGTTTGATAGATTTGCCCATTCGAGCCATAATAGGCATAGCCAGCTGTAAAGAGAATATCCATAGCCGATTCGAGAGATTCGGGATCTCTACAGAATAGAATAGTTTTCATGGGCTCTGGGAGTTTGTTTTTAAAAATATTGAGAGCGGTCTTCATGTTGTTCTTGTACATTCGTTAGACGCGTTCCCTGCACTTAAAACTATTTGTGTCTTATTGTTGAGTCTTCTTAGTTTACTTTTGATGTCGTTGTAGAATTCAAGGGTAATGGTTTGGAAAGTTACACTTCGTAAGTTGTCGTACAGTTCATCTATGTTCAGGTGGTCTCCAAAGTTGTTTTGGAGGATCTGTCTTACGTCTCGCTAAAGGGTAGCATGGCAGTTTATTTCAACGGTTTCTTTTGCTCTGCCTTTTAATTTACTTTTGATTATGTCGCTAAATAAGAGTTGAGATGCTCCGTTATAAGCTTGTAGTACGAGGCTAACTCTGTCCACTAAATTAATAAAAGTTTGCAAGTTTTCGAGCTTACCGACAAATTCGGGGAGGCTGTTTAAATATTTGAGAGGTTCAATTTGTATGGCAGGAGCTTCATCGTTCGACATCTTGAAAAATTTTGTGCAATCCCTGATTCCTAATCACCCTTACAAAGAAGTTTTCAAATTTCAAAAAAGCACGAAAGTTTTAAGATTATGTGTGCGAATATAAGATATAATAATGTATTAAATATAATTAAATATAATTAAATAGAAAAGGAAACATTTGGAAATTCGTTCTTCTCCTTGTCACTTGCTTTGCTCGTCCTGGATTCTGCGATCGATGGAAAAAAATTTCTGCTATTTTTTTCCGCACTGTTTTGGTTTTGTTGGTTCAGCTGTCTAGTTTTGCTTCGTTTTCTTTTATTTTTGGTTTGTTTTTGTGTTTTCCACTAATTATATATTTCTTTTGTTCACTTTTGTTTTTATAGGACACTGCCGGGTTTCGATTAGTAGGTCGTATTTTCTTTTGTTATTTCTTCCTATTTTTGTTTGTTTTTTTTTCACTATTTTCTTTTGTTCACTTTTGTTTTTATAGGACACTGCCGGGTCTCGACTTGTAGGTCGTATTTTCTTTTGTTATTTCCCTTTTTTCACTATTTATATATTTCTTTTATTCACTTTTGTATTTAAAGGACACTGCTTGTTTTCGGGATTTTGGTGCTCCGTCTAGAGGCTGTTTCTTCTTAGAAACAACTTTGTTTGCGATGGATTCTTATCCACGTTTTTATTTTCGCGGACGCGACATCGATACGTTTTAAAGATTTGAAAAAATCACGCGAACTTTCACTAAGCGTATCCTACCGACTGCGCCATTTATATTTCTTCGACGGATAAATAAAACTCTTGTTTTATTTTACAACACCAACTTTATTTATTAGATTCCCGGTATTTCAAAAAGGCACCCCAATGCAGCCTCACATTGGGTGAAAGGAGATAGAGGCTTGTCCGTACCTTTTGAAGTGAGAGAAAATAACTCTAACTCTTATTTACTATAATCCCGGTATACAATTCTTATTGTATACTTGAACCGGTATTCGAAAAGGCACCCCAATCCAGCCTCACATTGGGTGAAAGGAGATAGAGGCTTGTCCGTACCTTTGAAGCGAGCGAGCTCTTCGAGACAATTCTTCTTCTATTTATACTACTCGTCGCCTACTTGATTTGATTTCATTCAATTCAAAATATCAATGTCTACTTTGTTTTAATTCAATTGAATTCAAAATATCAATGCCTACTTAGTTTTAATTCAATTGAATTCAAAATCAATGCCTACTTTGTTTGTATTAATTTGATTTGGGTAAGAGTAACAATTAATCACATATGTTGGGCGATGTAAATACTATGCAATATGGAAATTATGTTCTGTCCCATTGGTACATTGAGGACGTAACGTGTTAAATTTTCCCGTAGTTACATTAATTAAATGATTGTTAAGGCTTCAAAAGTTGCAAGTTGAATAGGTAGTCACACGTGAGGTGGTAGTTTCAATAAACTTTTATTTCATTTTATTCACTAAATTAACAATCTCTGAAAAAGAATTGTTTTGTGAGAAGCGGTATTTAGATAAAAAAAGATGCGATACTGGAGACGATGGATCCTGGTCGCTTGGGAAAATCCTCTCGTCACTTCAGGAAGCTGGGGCTGGAGATTCATTGCCAACCAACAGAGACACCAACGAAGTCAGAGGATGGACGCAGAGTTTGCTGAAAGTTGCTTAGGATAAGAACTGTCCAAATGTAGTGAAACACGGAAACAGGACGAAATTCTGCAGCGTCCTCTCTGTAGCCCCAATTGAGTCCCGTGCAACGAACAGTGACACACAATGTGTGTCCCTAGGCTTTCTATGAAGGACCACATAATTTTATTCAATCAACGAGAAGGAATACCGACTCGTGCATTGAACGATAACACACACGTCCATAGGTCTTCTACGAAGCGCCACGTAATTAAACTCAATCAACGAGAAAGAATACAGATAGATCCTTCAAACTGTGAGCAATTGAAAGAAAGGTTCCAGGAAACTTTTTCAAAAATCCAGGAAATGAGTGGAAGTCGCGAGGCTCTGAAAACAGAAGACCCTCACCGAACTCAGCGTGTCGGAAGACTAAACATGGCTGTGGTTTTTTGTTGGGAAATAGTTTTGACACATCTGACAGAGGAAATTTCAGATAAAGAAAGTGGTGAAAAATATCCCACTCGTTGGTGACTACATGTTTGCAGGGTGTGGAAGGCTTAAGTGTACATGGATTAACCACCGTAATAAAACGGTTTAGGCACGTAGGTAAGCGGGTGCGTGGAAATCCATGAGAGCATTCATGCTTCTTAATTTTGTTTTTTTGAAGAGAGGAGAAATATGTTTTTAGAGAAATACAAATCAGATAGTTTTACCAATCTAGGCAGGCAAGAAATCTAGACAGTGATGAAACAGTATTTTTGAATGCTTCAATAATCAATGCCGAATCAAAGAATACAGTTGATTAAAGCAACCAAGTTGCTTAATTTTTTTTAAAATTACATGAATAAGTCAACATTAAGTGTATTTTGAGAATCATCGGAGGTTAAATAAATTACAATAAAGCGGTTTAAATGCCATGTAAAAATGAGAAAGCTACAAAGTTTCAATGGTTACTTGACGATTCCCTGGTCATTCTATTAAAACTTTCGATATAATCACACTGCGCAGTACTCGCGAAAAATGTATGTATTCATTGGGCAATGTTATCAAAAAAAAGTTGCAACAATCAATAATGAAAAAATTAAAATAAAAAATTCACAAATGTATACATGGCAGCTGTTGCTAAAAAATGTTTTTGCATTTACTTTACTCTACACTTTCACCTAGATTTTAAAGTAAATTTAATATGTAAGCTTAATTCAATATACTAGATGTTTGAAAAATTTTCTGAACAAATTTGAATCCAATATATATTTTTTATTGATTGTCATATTCGTATCAAATTTTAATAAACCATCTTTTCAGAATAGATTTTTAAACGATGAATAAATTTTTCTGAATACATTTTCAGAATAATAATTATGTGAAATTTCATAAACACCCTCATTACTCAGAAATTATTAGAAAAAGAGAAAGGAATGAATTAGTGATAGTTTATATTTTCTACACGTTCCCATATGCGATACATGGATTGGTGCCATATATAAGTTTTCTTTTTGTTATTATATCCACTTCCACGGTTACAGTTGGGGCCACAGTGAGAATATATTATAAAATGCAAAAGCAGTTAATATACAGATTTGAATTAACTTGCGTTAATGGTGATCGATTGTTCACTCTGCTCCACAGGTTTTCATGAGAATGTGTCGGAAATTCGCCATTGTTTGTGTAGTATTGATTGCTTCTTGTTGTGCCAATCCGCAGAATGTAACAATTTCAGATCTATTTAAGGATATTTACGAAATGTGTTTTGCCAATTCGACTAAAAATTGTATTAAATTTAGAACGTTTGACTGGATAGGCCGTGTTGTAGATCAAGATGACATTGGAATTACGGAATACGTTTCTATAATTAAAACAAATCCGGCGCAATCATCTTCACAACGTTATAATAATGATCATAGTTGGGCGACTTTATTAGATACTATCGACCGATTTATCACTTCTCGTTCACTGCAATTCAAATTTCCGCTGCATTCGAAAAGATCAGGACAACAACCAGATATATCTGACCAGATCGGGGTGAATAACACATACGAGAAGCTTGTTATTCCACTCTCGGGTGAAATTGTTGGGTCAGATTCAGGTAATGTACATAACGACGCAACGTACTCCATTGAAATGTTATCTTTTACCGTTTTAGGTAGAAGCTTTGTGCGTAAAGTAATAATGCCGTTTTTACTTGGGCTTAAGTTTAAAACTAGTGTATTGGTCCCTCTTACTTTAGCCTTGATTGCACTTGTGACATGGAAGGCAATAACATTCGGCTTACTTTCCCTAGTTGTGTCAGTTGCGATAGTTCTATTCAAGCTTATCAAACCAAATGTAATTAGTTAAAAATGTTAAACGAAATTCTTTACTTATGTTCAATACTTTCAGGTGGTAAATTATGAAATAATCAATAAAACCCACACAGGATCATATCTTGCGCACCATTATGTTGATAATTTGTCTCCCTATCATCCACCACACGAGCATATTTACGAACAGCCAGCCCGGCAATATGATTCCATAAATGAAAGTCATATCAGCCAAGGACAAGAGTCTGTACACCTTAATGCCATATCGGACATACCTTCTACATCAAAATAGTTATTATTTGACCGACTTAGAAACTCACTCGACCGGCAAGAAACTCACAAATAAATGTAAACCTTTAACTTATAAATTCACTTTACTTATAAATTCACCCAAACTTGTAGCGTTTGCAAAGTTATTTATTTTGTCAATTTAAAGCTCATTCTTTGCTTTAAATGACTTACACTATAAAATTTATTTATTCACAGATACATGCAATTTAATATGTTGTATAAGCAGTAATTCTTTGTGTGTTTAATATACGAATATAATGCTTGATTCAGCTTTTCTATTTTTCACTACTTATTTGTAAAACAATCCAACTGCACGAGACTGATATTTCGTTCGACTGAAGGTTGTCTATTCACAAGTTCACAAGCAGAATCGAACTTATATTATTATATATTCAGTTTTGATTGGATGTTCTTAAAATGTTCAGATATTCAATAATATTGGTAGCATCGCAAAAAAATTGGCAGCCGCTTAAAGTGACGTCACGTTGGTTTTCCTTTCTATTGGTGGACTACATATCATAGTTTGAGTACAAAGCCATTCTGACAGAAACGTTGGTCTGTGTACCCGACTTGTTTATATCTTAGTCGTACTCAGAAGAACTCATCACTTTTGACTCGTTTACAATATTTCATGGTTGTAGCATCTGTAGTTACTGAGAAAACATGAGTAACACATGCACAGACAGGAAGGCGTACTGACTGATAGATAGGTCGCGAAACTAGTATAATTTTTGTAAATAAAATGTATGAACTCTTAAGAACGCTGTGCATGAGCTTTCTGTGAATTTCAGCGAGTTTTTGTTTATGCATATTGCACTTATCCGTGTTTTACCGTATCCCGATTTTGTTGATAAACTGCAGATTTTTAGAGCTTGCTTGTATTCCTACTTTGTTAACGTGGAGTCCATAAGAATCATATAGATTCATTTTGAAGAAAACTATATTATAATCAGGCACTAATGAAAGGTCGAGACGAAAGTAATTATGTTTGATCAACTCAATGATTTTTCTCTAAAATGTTCTCAAACCAAAAAAGTTTCTTTCTTAATTTAGATACGATTCCACTTGTGAAGCCAGTCCATATTGACAAGAATGTCGCGAAAGGCAAGAAAAAGAAGCCCGAGAGTTGATTTCACTTCCCCTACTTTAGCTGTTTCCGATTCTCCATCCTTTAATTGTTTTGACGACATTGCAGAGGATGAAGTTTCAAAATGCTTGTAGTAAAGAAAATATTTCAGTTCTTGCATACAATATTTTTACCGTTTTTTTTGTTTTGGGGGTGAAGGCTATTTACGCGCTGAGTGTCCGCTACCGGACTACCGACTAAACACCTCCCCTGTCACGCCGAGAATCTAGCCTGGAACTGTTTGTCACATTACTTTGGACTAGGCCTCATTAATCATCGCCTAGCGGTGCCTTCAGGTTAACGGAAATTACTCTTTCTACACGGATGGATAGGAAGGAAGAGAATTGCTGTTACACAGATTCCCTCTCCCACACCAAGCGATCCATCATGCGCTTCTTTATAAGAAGTACTGTCCGTACACACAGTTCCAATTGTTTTTTGATTGCATAATTTTTCCCGTTATTTTCTGGGGAGAGCACGCCTGTTTTCTCCGAGAGATGCAAACGGAGTCTCGTCCACCTAGTACACGTCCAGAACGTATGGCAGGCGTCATCCGTCATCCCCGGGCAGAACACTCAAGCTGGGGATGGTGACTTTCCTATCTTATACAGGTAAGACTGAAAATACCCGTGACCACTAAGTAGCAGCGTCAGGTAATAATCAGTCTCGCCATGCATTCTGTAGAACCACGGCCCCAAGTCACTTATCAGCCGTACGGTCTACCTGCCTCGCGTTTCGTTTTCCCATATTTGCTGCCACAAGGTTAGGGTCCTTCTGCGTTCCTCTCGGCTGACGGTTTCTCTCGCCGACTTCCCCTACGTAAGCATACACGTTTCCGTTCGTCTGTAAGTGACTTAATAGGGACCAACATCGAGATTACCAGCACTGCAAGTTCAGAGACAGTGTGATTTGCAGCCTCTATCCTAAAACCCCTTTCCTCTGAACCTGTGCCAGACGCCTTCGGTGCGTCTCTTTACTAAGAGCGTCAGCCCAGACCTCGGAGCCATACAAGACCACTGACTGCATTGCACTCATCAGTAGACGTCTTTTGCTCGAGGTTGGTTCCCGCGTGTTGACCATAAGGCGACTGAGAGCTGAAACTCGCACAGAAGCCTTATCTGCTGAAGCTCGAACCTGCTCGAACCTGCTTGACTCATCTTCGAGTCAATCATCAAGCCAAGGTATCTGATTGATTCTTTCGACTCGATGATCATTTCTCCCACCCGAACGGGAATAACACGACGGATCGGCTTCTTGGTCAAGACGACGACCTCGGTTTTTTCCAGTGCTAGGCTAAGCCCACGGTGTGTCATCCACTCGCTCACCCGACGTATTACCACATCCAGTTGGAGTTTCGTCTGTCCGACGTTACGTCCGGCGACTAGTACTGCTACGTCATCTGCGTAGCCAACCAGGCGCGACTCCCTCGGTAACTGTAACCTCAATAGCTCATCGTACGAGACATTCCAGAGGTCGGGGCCCAGAACGGAACTTTGTTCCACCCCTGATATCAAATCAATTCTTCCCCTGCCTCCCAATGTGTCACAGATGAGTTTCCGGTTGTCGAGATAGTCCTTCAATATCAGCGTCAGATACCTCGGCATCCTGGAATATTCCAGAGTACGAAGAATATCAAGCCATCTAGCAGAGTTGAAGGCATTTCTCACATCGAGGGTTATGAGCCGTACTATTCGTCTCGAGTGGTGATTGTGGGCTTCTGCCTGCTGGACCGCATTCACTACCTCTGCTATTGCACCGATCGTGGATTGACCAGCCCTGAAGCCGTACTGCTGAGGATACAGACCTCCAAAAGTTCGGATGGCCTCTCCTAGTGTTTCTCTAATGAGCCCCTCAAGCACCTTCCCAGCGGCGTTCAACACACATATAGGGGCCGCTATGAAGATGGTTGCTCCGCGTTCCCCTTCCCCCTGTGGATCAGCACGAGCGTCGCTTCTTTCCAGCAATTTGGGAACGCGCCCTGCTGCAGACAGGCATTGAAAGTGATGAGCAGCTTGTCAGGGCAAAGTTGATGTGCAAGCTGTATCACTTCCGCTGGTATACCGTCTGGCCCTGGGGCCTTTTTCGATTTTATAGATTTCACGGCATCATCCAGCTCGATGGCACTAAAAAGTGGGCATTCTACAGGACATTCAACATCTGCATCATCGGAACGAACAAGATGCATAGGAAAAAGCGCTCGAACAATCTCGTCCATGTTTTCCAATTCAAGGACACAGGGCCTCCTTGCAGCTCCTAGTTTGCGCATGACAAGTATGTAACCCAGCCCCCACGGATCTCTATCGATGTACTCAACGAGGACAACAAGGATCAATCAACCAACGGAGGAGTTTTCTAGCTTACCTGTATGCTAGGGTTCATGAATCTGACTCGTCTCGATTTCTTAAACGTTGGGCTTCGCGGCAAAGTCTTCGACATTCTCTCCACTTTTCAGCGATTTCTGCCAACCACCAGTACACAGCAGGCTTATTGTGTCGAGGCCGTCGCCTGAGCATAGAGCAGTCGCACGGATTCTTGATGAGCCTTATGGTGGAGTTCACCATGTTTTCAGCTGAGGCTCCCCAGGTCGCCGTCGTAGTTTCACCGCTCATAAGAACTGTGGGGAACGCGTCGGCGTCTATTTGATAAATATTCCTACCTACAGTTGAGGGTTGGGTTGCTACGCGTCGAGTAGCACGCTCGCCAATTTCGAAAGCAATGTACCGGTGATCGCTCGCCGAGTAGTCCTACAGTAAGAACTCCGAAGCATGATGACAAGTTGCCTCCTAGCCGCCATTTCTAGGATTCTGTTTTCTCTCGGATCTGGAAGAGGCATTCCCCATTATATCGCCTTGGCATTAAAGTCACCGCCAATAAGGATTCGGCCTTCCATGCTCGAGACAGCTTCCTGCAGTTTATCGAGCCTGCTCTGAAAACATGAAATTGACTCATTCGGTGTGAAATAGACGCTTATGAATGTCAAATCGGTGCACCCAATAAGCACAAAGCCATTCCCGCTGGAGCAAGTCTGATGTTGGTGGTGCCGGATGGATCACAATACCATCCAGTCTCCTCCTTGGTGATGCTCAGATATCAGCAACAAGTCTTTTTACGCATTGCGCTGTGTTTCATGCCTTCTTGCTTTTCGGACGCCTTTTTCGAATCTTTTGCTGTCACGCGGTGTATCTTCTTCACAACCTTTTTTTGCGATTTAGAGCGCACCAATTGAAAGTCAACATTTCTCTCCTCCCCTTGACTGATGTCGCCTGTCTCGACTGGTATCGGCCACTTTCCCCTTTTCCTACGGTCAGGTTTAAGTGGACTACATGCCGCCCTTTTGGGAGTTTTATTTTAAGGAACTTTCGTGAGCTCTTGCAATTCACTCTCCGCCCGTAGCCACCTGCGGCGATAGTGCTGGATCCTATCAACGAGGTCCTCCAATTCAATAATCCCATTTTTGATGTCCTTGTTGACACTTTTTTTGACATTCGTTGCATTTCTCATTACGTTTATTATAACGCTTATGTTCCTTGTTAGCCACTCTCCCTCACTTCTATCAACGGTTATTTTCGTTATCAGGTCGTCCTCAGGTGAGGTTCTCGGTATACTGTCAGCAGGAGGGCCTTGTTGCTGTTGAACATCATTGTTTTCGCTTTCCACGTTGTTCGGTTTATGACTTTCGATGACCCCCGGAGAATGGTACTTTGGATCAATGGCTCCAGTGCCCAAAGCCTCCACTACGCTTCTTGTATCGTTCGTACCATCGCCTTGTGAAGGAGAAATGTTGTGGGCAAGCACCTTTTTCGCTGTTGCAAAGCGTTCGATGGAGGTTTGCTTGCACGATAATTTCTCGCTGCCTTGATTAGCCTTGGCTACTCTTTGAGGCGGAGTTCGCAGTAGTTTTGGCCTTCGGGCGAACATGCTTGCGTCGTTGGTTTTTCACTTGTAGTTTTTGATTCTTCAGTGGCCAACTGTTCCACCACTGAAAAATGCGCTGGCGGCTTATACCCAGCAAGATTGCTGGAGAGAAGCCCGCATGAGGTCGAGGCTACCTCACACGTCAGGGTGTATATCCCCACCCCTAGTTTATTATTTTTGTTTTCACTCATCATATCATTTTGTTTGGTGGTTACTTTTAGTGACTTTACCACGCGTCTGGATGACGGGCAACCTCGCCAAGCCCCCGCACCACGCAAAGGTAGTACGCATGGGGGGGGGGGATATTTTTACCGTTGAAAGTAATGTAGATAATAGAATTAAGGATGATATTGCTTCGGGATTGGCCGAGTGGGCTCTAAATTATTTGATAAATAATTCGTCACTAAATGAACTGTTAAAACTTCTAGGACACTACATTAAAGACGTTCCAAAGGATGCATGTGGTTTGAAAAGTCCTCCCACTAATGTTACGTATGTTGATGCAGATGCAGAAAGCTCCATCATCCTTATCGTTAACAGTTTATAAATTTAGTTTAAAGACTAGTTTAAATATACAACATTTCTGTGATTAGTAACAACCTTATTACATTATGTTATGTTTAAATTCAACAATATAAATGTCCTATCAGACTCAAATCCTATCAGTTTTCAAATTGTTCTTTCCTATTTCAATGTAAAACGGTTTATTTATATTGTTTCGAAATAAATTTCAAATGTGTTTTAAGTTAGGACAGCTTTTTTTGTGATTGGATAGACTAAAATCGAATACTGGGAGCAAAATGATTACATATTTTATAAGAAAATACTTCAGCAAAAAACAAAACCGTCTTTAAATGCCCTAATCACGATAAAACAAATTTTAAAGAATCAGTGCCAAATATATTTTTTTCAGTTTACTTACGATTGATTTATAAGTTGTGGTCGTTTATTTTGCAAAACGGAGAAACTGATTTAGAATTGATTTCACAAAATTTGTTTCATCTTTTTTAGGGCACTTTGAAGTCACCTTTCATTTTTTTCTAAGGTTTTTTTTTATTTACTGTCTATTTTATCTCAACTTATATTTCAGAATTATTACTACAGGCTCTGAGTTCTAAGCTGAGTTCCATTCAGCTTATAACGATCAATTTATGTACTTCAACTAATGCACATTCATTAAATTAAAACTCATCTGGAAACCTCATACATATCTCTATCGTTGTGATTGCCTCTTCCTTTTTTCCACTTCGAATAATTTGTGCCCCGATGTACAAATTATTCAAATTGTCGCTTAGGCGAAGTAAAGACGGATCGCCTTTTCTTCGCCGGAGCGAACAAAAGTCGTAAAATTGCATACATATGCTGCAGCATTATTTTTATTATTGGCAATATTAATATTCAGTGACTAAGATCGTGAGGTTTCCACGCTAACAATTGTTTGTTTTTATGAAATCTTCCCGTCGCCCGTGTGTACAACCGCAAGAAGTGAAAATCTTTTTGTGATGTCCATGGAAATGTGTGAATAAAATGTTGATAATATGAATATTGTCGATTTGCGTGGGAAAAGCATTAAAATATAGTAACCAAGTGCGGCGAAATAGTAGTAAAACCAACAACGTGCCAACGGGAAAAAGGAGAAAAATTGTATCTGTGGTATACGACAATGGCCGTGCGTTCACATATCATCAGTGATCGAAGACTCGGTTGCAGCTAGCCTTGTTTGAGATTCGAAAACGTTGCAGACAGTTCATTGATCGGATTGTTCGCGGTTTGAGAAAAGGTTTTTTCTCGTGTCGAAGAATGCAATATTGCTAAGTTGGTAATTTTCGCTCGTTATTAATGGCATTGCAGAGGGGGAGCTCTAAGCTGTGCTAAGTAGTTTGGTCCGATTAAGGCGACGCTGTGATTGGCCGACATTTTTGTTAATGTGAAATGCAAGAATACGTAATGCGTCTTTTTGGCATGGGCGCAACATATATGACTTCCAATCAAGGCTTGAAAGCATTCCAAGCATTTTTCAGTATAATTTATGTCACAAAAGTTGTTTAAGGCAAGATGAAGTACCGAAACCCACTTTAGAATAAATAATTAATAGTTTCCTACATATGTTTCCACTATTCTCTTTTTTTTTTGACTTTAACGACATACAGTGGAAGTAACCCACTAGTAGGAGATTCTGGAATAATCAGAAATAAGATCTTACAAATTGTCCAACATTAACATTACCGTAAACAATCTCTGCTCTTAATGTTGTTCGAGGTCAGAGGGTTGCATATTGCAAAACCTTACACCCAAAATCTTATAAAAAACAATGCACGGACCATTCTTTTATGAAAGGACTACTAGTATTTTATAAGGGTTATGTTTTGTAAGGGTAAGCGCTATGAACCTTCAGCTTCTTCCCCCCACTGGGTGTGTACAAAAGTTCTGATCTCTCATTTCTTTAAACTTTATCTAATATATAACCACCTTGATTACCGATGACTTATTTCTAACGTCCAGAGAGTTGATATATCACTCTCCTTTAGAAAACTTTCTTCTTACCTACAAAAAAGATTGCAACTGTTGTACGAAGATCCTCGTCAGTATTCTATTCCCTCCCTTGCAAGTGGTTCATCAGAGAGCGAAACAAGCGATAATCCATTGAAGAAAGATCGCGAGAATACGAAGAAGAAAAGTTTCAAGTCAACATCCTTAAATTTGCGAGTGGTAAAGCGACCTTTATTAGTATTAGGAGCAAGATGGAAAACACAGTAGGCCATTCTGTCTTCTTTGTTTCCGTGAGAAAGTTTGTGGGGTAGTCAATCATCGAACTTTACCACACATAATTGCTCATGGATTTTTCTCTCTATAAGGGTGTTGCAGACCAGGAAACTATCCGATCATTATCCGATGATCATATTATCACCTCCTTGTATGATTCCCAATAGATCACCATCTGTCACCTCATTGGCTCGTCCTGATTTTCAAACCGTCATTTAGCATTACGAAAGCGCTAAAAATCACTTCGGATTTGCTCGTTCTTTTATCACGTTTTTTCCTGAGTAATTTCTGGTAGTATCCTGATGATTCTCCCCTGCGCGGTGTCTATGATCGTACTCGTATTTTGAACAAAGCCTAATATATCTCTTACCACTTTCCATATTTATGATACAGCTTTTCTTTGAAAACTGAAGTGCAAATCTAGAGTTAGGTGTCTGGAGTTTGCATCGTTCCAAAGGCAAATCTGTCAAGTTGTTTCGTTTTGAGCAGATGATTAACTGAAATAAAACTATCATAGAGTGCAAAAACAAGAAAAATGCGTATGAAATTTTACAAGAATGCAAGCTGCAGACACCCCAGCAAACAAAATGAATCGCCGGTGATACGAATTCGTATCGCCATATCGAAAAATTAGTTCGACGACGATCCAAAATCGAATCGCCTGAGAACTATATGTCACCTCGTTGACGATACGTCGCGGCGTTTCGCCGACCAGGTGACATATTGTTTTCAAGCGAATTCGAATACGAATTCGTATCGCCGGCGATTCGTTTTGTTTGTTGGGAAATGATTAGATGAGGCCCCTAAATGTGTCTGTGAAGCAAGCTGAATTACTTGGGGCAAGCAATCTAGAACCTGTTAGAGCATGGAACAAATCCAACATAGAACGTAAAAACCGACTCGTGTCAACACCGAATAACATTAACGCAATATTTCCAACATTCACCTTCATGTAACGTAGACAAGCTCACACACAGTATTGTGAATGATTTCATAAATGCTAGAAATTCATAGAATGTGTACTACTATTTCATTTTCTTTGGAATTTTCTATGTAAATGTTCTTCTGTGTGCGATGTTCTTCACATATCCAGTTATTCAAAGAGTGCGTGGTTGTGTTGCACCGAATTTTTATTATAAAATTTTCAAAAAAGTCAAGTGTTTGACATTAGCAGAGAAGAGCTGTCTTCTTGACGATTTAGCTGCTGGAGCTCTAGTTACAGATCTAGCAACGATATGGCACATCCAAAGGGACTGTGTGTGCCATAAGGAGAAAAAAAAAGAAAACATCTTGAAAATGGTAAGAAATACTAATTCGTGACCAAGAAAAAGAAGAACAAGAAAAGAAGAATCCGAGTTGTCAGTTATGGAAAAAAAGTTGTATCATTGTTTCTTGAAACAGCGTGACATTCGAAAGATATTGAAAAATTTAACCATAAAGGATGCTATTTTGAACCTTGCCCACCCATGGAACCAGATTGACATGAAGACTGATGCTAAATGCTGTTACTCTCAGTTACTTAGAGATTTGAAAGGTACTGTTGAGGTAAATGATGATTTGCCTATGATTCTAAGGGGTCGTATCTGATCCCTTTTTTGTGTAACGATCCGTTACAAAAAGTATTCAGCTACTTGAAGTTCTGGATCCGGCAGTATGTTCAATTGCTTATTACATTATGCACACATATTGTAATGAAATTCAAAGGCATAGAATTGGATTATAATACGTATGCAGAATTTATTTTACGGATTGTTTTACCGGTGGTGATATTAAGGAATGGAACACCGTTGTTCCAGTGGAGGAAAAAAAAGTAGAAACTTCCGAAGATAATGATTCAGAAGCCCAAATTATAATAAGAGAGAAAAAACCCAAATATTAATGCAAAGGGAGCGATTGAAATTTTCAATAAAGCAACGATTGGGCAGAAAGTGACTCAGTTTGTTGTAAACTAATATCAGTGTTAAAAACATTAATAGAAACAGCGGTAGCATAGTGTTCGCAGAACAAACAGAGGCAAACTAAAATTTCAAGTTTTTTGTTTCATTTTCATGACATATCCACCAGATCGTTTTGTATAGGTATATGAAAATAAAAATTTAATGTGGAATAAAGTTTAATTTTCAAATTATTTGGCACCTTCATACCGCAGCATTAAGAAAAACTATTTATATATACTTGCATATATGCGTCTAACTTAATTGTCAATGTGGTACCCCCAATATTCGGACGTATGCATACTAAACACACGTTTCAACACAAATTCACTGATCTAATAAGGCAATTAAAATTTCCTACTAAACAATGGATTGGAATTTGTTTATTGATGGCTCAAATACAGATGTTTGAAAACAGTTTTTTAAATTTAAATCAAAGTTATGCTACATAGCGATAATAAGTACCATCCACACCAGGACGCTTGTAAACTGTTTCAAAAGAAACTTATGCATTCATGAAGTCGCAATGGATTTAATAAAATGCAAAGTATTTAAGTGGAAATTTGATTAAACCATAATGCGCCGTTACTGGATTAGAAAAATGGATCCATTTCAGTACTTTAGTCAGTCCAGTAAGACGCATTGCGTGTTAAAGGAATCGTTGAATAAACGAAGTTTGAGTGTATTAAATTGAATGTGAAATATATGCCAATAATTGATTCTCAGTATATAATTAACATTGCTGTGTATTTCAAGCAAGACTTGATGAATTATTTAACATCAAAGTTTAAAAACTATTTTCTAACGCTTTTTAAGATGGTTTGACATATGAAGTTAATCATTCTTAATTTTCATCTGTATTTCTCACTTCTTCTATATAGTCTTCGAGCGGTTACCAATTAGAAGGAGGAGGGTTTCATAATGCTGTGAAAATTTTTGCGGAACAATTTAGTGGCGGTTCACACGCGGTGATGCAAGTCCATTATTGCTGCTTCCTTTAACGTTTCTTTTTACGCATCACCTAATGCTTGATACTCGGAGTTTTTTGGACTGAAAGGTCACATACTTCTGTAAGATACATTATATGACCTATTTCTGTATAACAGAATATCAGAGAGGAAAGTCATCAGATTGCAAAGATACAGCGCTTTTTGCACGAACGCCTAGCTTAAGAAGTAATTCGACCCTATGAACCTTAGGTAGAGTAGATACTACAGCACCCTTTTGGTACCAGTATTTGTATTGTATGTATGAAACATATTTACCCTTGAACCCCTTGATATATAAACCGACGACAACATGCGATCTAGAAAAGGCTGAGGCTAACTACAAATGTTAAAGCATGAGTGTCTTCACAAATAGCTGCAGGTTGAGGAAGCAATCTATCAGTCTGAAAATCATAATATTGGCAACATTTGTGGCTAGAAGCAACATATTTTACTAGCTCCTGGCTATCCGAATCGTGAGCGAATCTATCTCCCGGATCAGGAGCCATTTCCGTGCCATTTCGTCGTAGAGGAAAAAACATTATACCCACTTTTGCAAAGACAGTGAGTCCAATCCACTCTTTGTCTTTTCTTGGTCAGGGTCGCATAATATTTTTGTATTCCTGCGCTAGCAAGAATCATTTCACTTTTTGATCTGGAGCACCAGAAATTGCCCTTTTTTTCTTGAAGTCGGATCCCCTCTTGGCTCCTTATCCATATAGCAACCCAATCAAATCAGGCGATGTGTAGAAAGATAAACTATGTATATAATCAACTCAATCTTCTACCTCCTTAACGGTTCAATGTCAGAATCTTTGTTCTCAATGCCAGCTTCCGCAATAGCTCAAGTGTCAGAATCTTCGTTCTCAGAGCCTTATGGTAGCAGCCGCAGCCGAGCAACTTGTGTTACATGCTTTTTGAGAAATAGAACTCAATAAATAATGGCACAAGGTATCACTAAAAGGTTATTTGCTATAAAATTAGAAAAAGAAAAAGAAGTTTCGCTGCACAATCTAAAGCGCAAGAGAGTCTTATCTCCCAAGCTTCAAACAATTGAGGAACTACATTGTATTTCAAAAGCATGGAGTCTGTCATCTACCGCATTCAGTCGAATTCAAACCGAATAGTGGGAAAGTTATTCACACAGATTCAGCTTCATAAACTTGTTCGGGACAAATAAGTGGTGAAAAATTGTTGACCACAGCTGAAAAGCCAGCCTAAAGTGCACTGCGAAAAAAGTCGACACAACAACAGTAGAATTCTCAAAGTTAGTAACGAACCTTTCAAAAAATATTTATAGCAAAGATCTGGATGTGGACAATTCTTACTAATCATTTCATAAGACTTTGTACCTGACTCTTAAAAGTACCGTTAAATTCCTTATAACGCAGTTCCAGCTTGGTTGGCAGGGCAGAATGTTCAAAAGACCCCACAAAATGAGGCTATATAATATAAAATTTAATCAACCAATGAACATGTCAAGTGTGTTTTACAAGCTTATTGATTTGAAATTGATATTAAATGTTCAAAACAACTTCGATTATGTACGTTTAAAAATGATTACTGCTAATTTGAACTGCGCGTCTAGGAGTTGGCAATTTACTTCAATTCTACTCAAGTTTTGATCAATTTTTCCAAATCAAATTGTTTTGTTTCGTTAAACGAAACAATCCACGTTGAGTATGTACCCTTTAATCCTGTCCATGTTGTTGGCGTGTTAGGAGAAACCATGGATTTGATTTACTCCCAAGACAAATAATTTAGAGAAGTTAAATTGTATGCTTTTGAAGGCCAATCGAGATAACCATTCTTTGAATTTCATTTGCGGCGGTTATAGACGCATGCACCGTCATCCTATTGGAACCAAATATTTTCGTAGTTTATTTCATTCAATTCGAGAAACTAATTCTGATATGTTCTAGAACGCCCACCAAAGTGCCATCAGCATGTACACCACGCAATGAATTTCAATTGATTTAATTGAATTTCAAGGTATCGCGGTGTGTTGTTCTCAGTCTCCGGACAGCAATTACGTGCACTGGCATGTCTAGTTAACCAAAAGTACAGAACCTTTGCCCAGAACCAAATTTTATGGGAAAAATCTGAATTGATTTCCAATTGATTATGAGCCCAAGAATGTCAACCTAAATCGAATTGCAATCAAACAAACACTAAATGAATTGGCAAGTTTTGTTATGCTTAACTGTTACAGAATTGTAAATTGTGACATTATTTGTTATGTCAAATGTAACACCCTATAGTACGAGAGTCCCACCTGACTATCAAACTTGCTTTTAATGAGGAAATGGTGAAAAATATTTTCATTTTATCTTTTAGGAGATTTTCCCGTAAACGTAACAACGGTATTCATCCACAATAAGTGGAATCTCCTTACATTGGTCAATTTTCTCCCATCTTTGCGTAAAACAAGAATACCCCTCCCTAAGCAACAGCTTTTACGCTGTTGCTTAGGGAGGGGTATCTGAAACAAATATAATCCTATTTATGCTTTTTCTATCGATGTTGGTGAAAAGTCGCCCATGATAGTTTCCGGTTTCCGAAACATTCCTTCATGATGGAGTGAACTTTAAATTACTGTAATAATTGAAGGTAAATCGATTGAAATATGATATATGATGAAGTATTGAAATATGAATCGCCAATACGACCAGAAGACCGGGCAGGTGTCTGTGGAACATTATTTCCAACCATATGAGCAATATAAACATTATCAAAGGTGATTTTCGATGCGCGGGAAAACAAAAGATACTGATAAAAACCGTAAAAGGTCGCATAAAGGTGAAGGCTTTAAAATCAATCATGTTTGTAAATCATTCGTGACTTTATGCAAGAATGTGCTTTTACGAACCTATAAACAAACGGATTGAGATTAAGGTTTGTAGGCCACTTACCTAGTATGTATTCAGTTAATCTAATAGCCCAGTCTGAAATATTTTGCGAATTACTTCCAACAATAGCTCATATTCCTTTTTTTCAGATAACATCGTGTTACAGACGAATTGTACCCAAAATTTCTATATTTTCGCAACGTTTGTTGTGAAAAAGTGACAAAATATGTCACTCGACCCAGGTTACTGTACGTTTATATAGTCCCGGTGGGAGTTCCGCGAGGTGCTCTTTTAGGCCTTAGGGCATGCTTCGCTTATATTCGTTTGTGAACTGCATCAATCAAACTGCTTTGCTTGATTATTGTTATTTTTATTGATTAAACTGTTTTGCTTGATTATTGTTTCTTTCTGGGCTTTCTAAGTTTACTTATTATTCAAGGTTAAGCGTTCACTTGTTTAGTAATACTCCAATTGCACTTAAGTGCTGGGCTTTTAACCAAGATCTAGCATTTAATCACGGTCTCATGATGTAGAGCAAAAACTCTGAATCTTAAAGCCATCAAAAGGTTCGAGGATGCTATTCGCGAAATATTCACATGTTCTCATAGTAACTCCTAACATGATAATATTTTTTTAAAGTTTTTTGCCGCTCCTTTTTCTCAACTATTTAACAATTTGTGCCATGTGGATGTTTCTTACATTTAATTTTGCTTTCATTTTGAATACAGTGTGCCAATCATGTGATTTTGATCATTGATAGTAAAACTATACTTGTTCCTTACGGGAAATTGGTGCTTTAGCGGCAACAGACTTATAACCTTTAAGCCACGCTACGAATCATCCAGTAGCAAAATCTTATGTTTCTGCCTTCAACATTTTTAAAAACTATTGTTATAAAAACCATAGTTAGTTATGTTATTGCTTTTTTCAATACATGCAGATGTTGTCACAAAATCTTGATCTCGATTGTCTTCATACCAGTGAATATGGTAGTGCTCAAATATATATATATATATTTGTTCCATTGTCTACGTGTATAAACGCATGTTAACATGTATGGTAAAATACAAATTTTCGAAACGATTCTAATTAACATTATGGCCATGATTACAAGAATATATGGTTATTTTTCGGTGTTCATACTTCATATGTTGATGTATATATATCATATTCAGTCAAATACACATATCATTATGTCATTTCAGTGAAATTACATTTTCAATTAATCAGGGAACCAACTAAAGGAATTTGGAGCGGAAGTTTCCAAATTGTAATTTCACTTGTTTGAAAATAATGCTTAAACTTTATTGTCTCCTGTTTGGGAGTAATTTGATTGTTTCCTTCCTATTTGACAACGTTTCTTATTCGCTCCAAAGCACATGATCAGAATTTTTGATTAGCTTCAGTATACGGTTTGTACCCGGCACTATCACCAGACTTTTCAGGTTGAGAGTTTCATGCCCACTTCAAAGACATTCATTTAATATAAATGAATGGGAACATTAGTATAAAACCACCAGTGTACAACTATTATGATACTTTCGCATAGTTTTCTTTGCTAAAGAAGATTGAAATTGTTTTAAGCTAGGCTTTCTTTGCATATAAATTATAAATATATCAAATTAGAATGTTTTTCGTTAAATTAACGTTATATTTTACCTATATGATAGCAATTATCAAAGCAATGTCTACCAATCATTACAAAGAAGTACCAAGAATTAGTGATTCGAATCAATTAATCTCATCGATCGCAGCTGATTGTTATATAAGTTCAATGTTTGATTGTATCAATCAAAAGGTTTTGATATATGTAAACACATTTTTGGATGAACCGATTCAAGATTCGCGAACAAATTTTAATATGGATGAAGCAATTGCAAATAGAATCGGACGTATTCTTGCAACGAATCAAATTACTGTTGAGCTCCCAAAACCAGTTTTTCATGGCGCTGCTATAGTTTATAAGCCCAATCAAGGACTTGACCTCAAATTACCGAAGGATGAAGGTAAGGCATCTTATGTCTATAAGTGAAATTTCATAATTCCTTTTACTTTATTACCTTCTAATTTTATACTTCCAAATGAACCTTCTAGGACGCGGCATTCTTTTGAAAAAGAAACTACTATTACCTGCTCTTTTATTACTGAAACTGAAGATGAAAGCTCTAATGCCTATAATTGTGGCAATAATAGGGCTGAAGGCCACGAAAGCACTTATTTTTTCGAAAATCGCAATAAAGCTGGTAATAGGACTATTAATTTACCAACTCGTACAAAAACTTGGAGGCATCAAAATGGCTTTAATGCCAATGATGCCGATTTCACCTACGGACCCAACAATGAATCTCTATGGAGCTTCTATCCAATCAACACCCGCATCATCATATGAACCCAGTTGGGAGCCAAACGGAGGACCATATGCACGGATATGGAACCCCCATAACTCTGTATCAGAACAAAATTTGGCATACGCCTCATAGTTGTTCACTACATGCTTTCAATTTAAAAAATTAAATCAGCATAAGATTTGTCTGACCTTAATGTTCTTTCAAATGAAACCTAGAATACTATGCCTTTGTCCACCAAATATGCTTTGGGGTTATGTATTTATTTATATATATTTATGGCAACCGAAAAAATAAATGCTTTTGAGAATAAATGAAGATTACGTTTTTTAATTGTGATTTTTCATTTGAATTTTTATTTCAGCTTATATTTCATGTAGTATATTTACTTTATTGACAAATGAAAAAAAGCTCCAACGCTTGAAAGCACAACAAACATTATCTTCATATTTCATTACATTATGTTTCTACCCTGTGTTCATTATGAAAATTCCTATTAATTATTGCTTTCAAAGTGGTTAAGAATGACGGCAACAGGATTATTGTGTAGTGGTAACTTTTTAGAAATTCGATCAATTTAATTGCACGAATTTCATATCACTTATTATTCTTTCCCGTCATCGGTTCAGATAAATAAATTAATTATTGTAGTTTAGAATGTATAGGGAGGTATTTTTTGAAAAGATGCTTTAAAGTGTTCAGAAACCTAACTTACAAAAACTTACAGAACTTCGTTTGAACGAAATTTAATCACATTACAGGGGTCATTCCCACTTTAAGAAATTCATTATTCCGTGCTGATTCATGATTTTCAGCTAAAACTGTAAAAGAGGCAATAGCATTGGAAGCTTCACGGTTCAAGGTACCTTCCAAGTACACAACTTTTTGTACTTTAGGAATGCGCTTGTCTATGTGTATGAAGCTCTCTAAAAGGTTATGATATTCCTGTCATGATTTGTAGGCTCCCTTAAAGGTTCGCAATGATTCTTTGGAAGAAATACACATGTGAGTATGAATACTCCTTGTTGGAGTGATGACAGCTTGTTGATTGGACGGCAGCTGATGTCGATTGTTTCGAAATTAATTGAGAGCATAAAAGAGTCATACTTAGAGGCTGAATATGTGTTTCCAAATATTTTGTTTCGAATTCTACTCATTATTCTTCCGAATCATCCGTTTCAGTTAGTACTACTAATTTAAGGTGCCTCGCTTGAAACTTATCGCATTCGCATAAATTCATTATGATGATAATGTTCGTCTGGAAAAGCGCAATCTATAGAATTATTGAATTTCGTCAAAAGAGTCTCAAATAAAGTTAAACACCTTTTATATGTTTCTTTCTGCTTTCAAAGCTCAGTTGGCTTGGGGTTGGTTTCATGATTATCCGTTCCGTAACATATTGAATATCCGATTAAAATTCAAGCAACTGAGATATATGATAATTAAGATGTGTAAAAATTGAGATAAAAATTTTGGTTCCAAGCGAAACGTTACTAGTTTGATAGTTGTTGGTGACCGGTTTGATAGCTGATGATTCCCTAAATGATGGACACTCAACTGGATGGATCACCATAGGACTGATGATGGTCTGAAAGTGATAGTCCGTCATTGGAAGGGCTGATATCGAAGGAAACTCCACTTGACAACCCACAGGCACAAACACGATAACAACCCACAAGATATCCACCTTGAAAAATTTATGTTTTTTAAACGCGATAAGTAAGGACTTCATAAGAATATTATGAACTCGAATTTAATACGCGAAATTTTTATGGACCGTTGCGAAACAAATTCAACAAATAAGCTGGGATGTACATTATAGAAATGAATGTTGAAAAAAATTTAAAACAATTAAAGTTATAGATTTAAATTAAATGTTTCTACTCCAGCTGAAAAAACTGACCAGACAGTTTCGAAATTCATACGAACGAAGAAACGTATTACTATAACACTTATGATTACTTAAATCTCATTACTATGAGCACTAATGATTAGCGTTCAGAAAGGGATCTTCCAAAATTATAAGATAACATTCTAGCTATGGTATAGGTGTATGTTTTTGTTACAATACTAAGCAGCATGTCGCAGACTAGACTGGGAATTCGAAAATGGCAAAACAAAAAAGACTTGGAAATTCACACCAACTTATTTTCATAGCTTTGACTGCTCGTTCTTGCGAACCGCGGTTGAAATAAAAAAAAAATTAAAAATTTGAATTTATTAAGAAAACCTATCACCTAACCTGATCGGGTATGGTTTACATGCATTTTTTATGTAATAGTTTTTGTGTTTATAGCTACTGTATGGCAAACAATATTATCAATAAATTCAAATATTTTTTTTCATCTTTTATTTATTAAACTCTTGCAAACTTTGTCATTTATTTCAATACTATGTATTAAACTTAAGGGCACCGTAAAATTTATTGAAAAACTATAACATCATCTCTATGGATTCTTGGATTAATGGAATGTTTTCTTCGCCTTCCCTGTTTTGGTATTTTCCACACAATGTTGCCATTAAGGTTTTTTTTTGTTTTAAATATAAACATTGACGGCCGTCCGTTTTAACGCTATCGATCTTTATTAAGAAAGACCACTTTCTTCGATTTTTTACGCACGTTATAGGTGTTGAAGATTTTTTATTTTAAATATAAATTTTAAATTTTGTCCGTATTTGCCCTATCAATATTTCACGCGCTATTGCACTTATTTCAATTATATCAATTTTTCTCAATTTATCACCACGTGAAACGAATTGAATCGTAGTTTTTCAACAATATTTTGAAACTGTTTATTCTTTAGTGATCTTGAGATCTCAGCGATTTCCCGCGAATTTCTAACTTCTAAATTCACTTATTATAACCAAAAAATATCTCTCCTTTCCTTTTCTTCGGAAAATTCTCTCGCAATGTGTTCAAGATTTCGATTCGAGCCCGTTTTGATTCACCACCAACTACCCACCGCTATCTAAATGTCCCAGTGGCGCTAATAGCTCCCTCCTGCTCGAAGAAACAATGTTTTCACACTTCGGTCAAAGTCGGCTTCCTTATAGCAAATTGAACATCAATCTCTCTAAAGAAAAACCATGGCGGATTCGAACCGATTTGATTGCTTGGTTGATTTATGCACAATAGATGGCATTACCATCCGTAGAATGTGGCGACCTTTTAATGGCAGCATTACAGCCAAAATATATGGCAGTACACATTGCAGCAAAAAATAGATATAGGGCAGTCCTCATAAGGAGTAGTGCTCGCGAGCGACACGATTCGACACAGCGGTAGACCTCGGAATAAGAAGGACACAAAAACGATCCTCGCGAATATAGTTGTACGCACAAAATTAGTAAAATAGCTTTTGTTAATTACTGTATTAGTTAAAAAATAAATATTTTGTTGAAGTTAAACCCCCACAAATTGGTGACCCCGACGTGATAACGCACGGGAATAGGAATTGCTTAGTGACGCCCAAAAGTGCGTAGGGACGCCAAAAAGTGCGTAGTGACGCCGTATTAAGGTACTCAAAAAAACAGCTGAAGTGATTAAAAATAATAATGTCTTCACCTCCGGAAACACCGAAACGAGTAGAAGAAAGTTCCACGCGCTCCGAAATTCATCTGCACTCTATGAATAAAGTCACGATTCCCCCTTTTATTAAAGACAACCCAAGTTTATGGTTTGTACAAGTGGAAATGGCCTTTGAAATTTCCCACATTGCGTCGGACAAGGCTAAATTTCGCTATGTGATTGTCGATTTGGACTCTTTGGTTCTGCAAGCCGTTTCGGACATTGCAATTAATCCCCCGAAATCGGAAAATATGACGCAATAAAAAAGCGAATTTTAGAGTCATTCGTGGAATCAAGTGAGGCGAAATTACGTCGCGTGCTGCGTGGCGTAAGCATCGGAGAAGAGAAACCGTCACTCTTCTTGCAGAAACTTCAAAATTTGGCCTGTGACCAAATCAGTGACGCAGTGCTAAGGACAATGTTCCTCGAGCAAATGTCAGATTATGTGCGCGGGATCCTTGTAGGCAGCGAAGTAACAGACGTTGCGAAATTAGCGTTGCAAGCCGACAAAATAATAGAGATTTCGCGCCCATCGATCGCGGCTGTATCAGCTAGTACAGCAAACGACCAGACAACTATTCAAATGGAAAATCTACAAAAGGAAATCGAGAGTTTATCTGTTACACTTACCCAAATTAAATTAATACAAACAAAGTAGGCATTGATATATTGAATTCAATTGAATTAAAACGAAGTAGGCATTGATATTTTGAATTCAATTGAATTAAAACAAAGTAGACATTGATATTTTGAATTGAATGAAATCAAAACGAAGTAGGCGACGAGTGGTATAAATAGAAGTGGAATTGTCTCGAAGAGTTCTCTCGCTTCAAAGGTACGGACAAGCCTATATCTCCTTTCACCCAATGTGACGCTGGATTGGGGTGCCTTTTCGAATACCGGTTCAAGTATACAATAAGAATTGTATACCGGGATTATAGTAAATAAGAGTTAGAGTTATTTTCTCTCGCTTCAAAAGGTACGGACAAGCCTCTATCTCCTTTCACCCAATGTGAGGCTGCATTGGGGTGCCTTTTGAAATACCGGGAATTTAATAAATAAAGTTGGTGTTATAAAATAAAACAAGAGTTTTATTTATCCGTCGAAGAAACATAAACGGCACAGTCGGTAGGATGTGCTGATTGAAAGTTCCGTCGATCTTGTTAAAGACATAAAGCGCATCGACGTTTAACGTAAATTATTCCCCAAGAGGAGGAAAATTTCTTTCACTTACGCCGACGCGAATAAATTGTTCCAAGAGGAATAACATTTCCGGACTGGACGAAGTGTTCTTCAAAATAAAGCAGAAAAGTGCAACAAATTAACAAGTTCCAGCAAAGCGAAATAAAGTAATAAGTGTCCTCTTAAAAGAGAACAGAAAAGTGCAATATAATAATAAGTCTTCTAAAAGAAACAAGAAAGTGCAACGAAATAATAAGTTCCCTAAAATAAACAGAGAAGTGCAACAAAATAATAAATAACTGAAGTGGACAGTACAATACCTGAAGTGGATAATAAATAAAAATATAATAATAACAAAAAGTAAATAGAGTGAAAATAAAAGAAAACGAAGCAAAACTAGACAGCTGAACCAACAAAACCAAAACAGTGCGGAAAAAAATAGCAGAAATTTTTTTCCATCGATCGCAGAATCCAGGACGAGCACAGCAAGTAACAAGGAGAAAAACAAATTTTCAAATATTTCCTTTTCTATTTAATTATATTTAATTATATTTAATACATTATTATATCTTATATTCACACACATAATCTTAAAACCTGCCCCATTATTGTTGTTTTTTTGAAATTTGAAAACTTCTTTGTAAGGGTGATTTGGAATCAGAGATTGCATAAAATTTTTTCAAGATGCCGAACGATGAAGCTCCTGCCATACAAATTGACCCTCTCAAATATTTAACCAGCCTCCCCGAATTTGTCGGTAAGCTCGAAAACTTGCAAACTTTTATTAATTTAGTGGACAGAGTTAGCCTCGTACTACAAGCTTATAACGGAGCATCTCAACTCTTATTTAGCGACATAATCAAAAGTAAATTAAAAGGCAGAGCAAAAGAAACCGTTGAAATAAACTGCCATGCTACCCTTTAGCGAGACGTAAGACAGATCCTCCAAAACAACTTTGGAGACCACCTGAACATAGATGAACTGTACGACAACTTACGAAGTGTAACTTTCCAAACCATTACCCTTGAATTCTACAACGACATCAAAAGTAAACTAAGAAGACTCAACAATAAGACACAAATAGTTTTAAGTGCAGGGAACGCGTCTAACGAATGTACAAGAACAACATGAAGACCGCTCTCAATATTTTTAAAAACAAACTCCCAGAGCCCATGAAAACTATTCTATTCTGTAGAGATCCCGAATCTCTCGAATCGGCTATGGATATTCTCTTTACAGCTGGCTATGCCTATTATGGCTCGAATGGGCAAATCTATCAAACGAAAAACAGACAAAACGACAACAAAGCCCGCAATAATAATAATAACAATAATAATATTAGAAGACTAAATAATTATAATAATTACGACAGTAATATTAATAATAACTATCACAATAACAATAGTAGATTTAATAATAATTATAATGACAACAGCTGGTCAAATAGTAAAAATAACAATAATAATAGTAACAATAACACTAATAGTAACAGGTTTAATAATAATAACAACAAAAAACTTAATAACAATAGCAATTCCGGTATAATAGAAATAATATTAATATTCGCTATCATAGAAATAATATTAATAGATTTAATGTTAACAACCAAAAAAACGAACGACGAAATAGACCTCACGAACCAAGTTACAGACTTAACACAAATGAAGGTCAAAATCCTTATAACTTCGATGCATCCGCAAATCCTTGGTATCTGGAACGGCAACTACCACCAGAACCCATGGATATAAATAAAAACGAGATGGCAGAAAATTTTCCTTGACAAGCCTCGGACGAAGACTACCATATATAGTCTTTAAAACAAAAACCAAGCCCCTAAAGTTTATCGTAGATACAGGAGCTACACACTCAATCATTAACCCTGGCATTTGCCATCCTAAGTGGAAAATTAACACCCCAAAAATAAGTCTGAAGACCCTTCAACATACAGTTGATATTTGCAAGAAAGTAAGGATCCCCGTCTTTGAGGAATTAGGCGACAGGACGCACGAAATTGAATTATTTGTCTGCCAGTTTCATGACTTTTACGACGGAATATTAGGAAACAATATATTGAGACAACTCGATATAATTATAGACTATAAGAAACGAGTATTACATACCGGTGAAAAAACTATTCCCATCCTCTTCGAAGATGAAGAAGATAATCAACATTGTCTATTTAATAAGGCCGGATGCTATGAAGTAGCCGTGCCTGTAGATCAAGAAAATGGCCTGGGACACTTCCCCAATGTAGTGAATTCTAAAATGCTCGCTCAAGTAAAGATACTAGCTGATCGCCCTGTTAAAGTAAAATTCACAACCCAAAAAACTACTCCCGTCACTATCGAGAACTTCAATATCATAGAAAACAAACCAATGGAACATTTCTCCATCTCCAGTCAAATTAGAATAAATCATCTTAACGATGAAGAAAGACAAAAATTAATGCCACTTTTAAAACACTTTTCAGACATATTTTATAGCGAAGAATCGGACTTATCTTTCACAAATGCCATTAAACACGAAATCAGAACTACCAATAATATTCCGATTGTGGTAAAAACATACAGATATTCGTACATTCGTAAGGAGGAAGTACGTAGACAAATTAAGGAGAAGTTACAAAACAACATAATAAGACCTAGCAAATCCCCTTATTCGGCACCAGTTTGGATAGTACCAAAAAAAATGGATGCGAGTGGGAAACCTAAGTGGAGACTCGTCATCGACTATCGAAAACTCAATGAAGTTACGATTGGTGACAAATACCCAATCCCTAATATTGACGAAATCCTAGAGAAGCTCGGGAGAAGTCAATATTTCACTACACTAGACTTAGCTAAAGGCTTCTATCAAATAGAGATTACTGAAAAGGACATCCATAAAACTGCGTTCAGTGTAGAAGGTGGACACTACGAGTTCCTGCGAATGACATTCGGACTTAAGACAGCCCCCGCTACATTTCAGCGAAATGTGAAAAGTTGAAAGTTCAGTTGGACAAGTCTGAATTCTTTAAACGAGAAACTGCTTTTCTTGGGCATATAGTCACCCGAGATGGAATAAAGCCGAATCCAGAGAAAGTAGAGTGCGCCCAGAAATTTCCGGTCCCAAAAACCCCAAAACAAATAAAGCAATTCCTCGGACTCGCTGGATATTACCGAAAATTCATTAAGGACTATTCGAAAATAATAAAGCCTATGACTTAAAACTTAAAAAAGGACGCAAAGCTAGATATAGCTGACCCCGAATATACCCACGCATTCGAAACAATTAAAACCCTCCTAACTAATGAGCCAATTCTAACTTATCCCGATTTTAACAAAACATTCGTTCTAACAACAGCACAGCAGTCCGCTCACAAGAAGGACGCCCTATCAGCTACGCAAGCTGCACACTTAATGAGCATGAGATCAACTATAGTGTTATCGAAAAGGAACTCTTGGCGATAGTATGGGCTACAAAATATTTCCGACTATACCTCTTCGGAACGAAATTCATCATTGAAACCGACCATAGACCTTTAACTTGGCTCTTTTCCATTAAAGAACCCAACTCCAAACTAGTCAGATGGAGACTAAAACTTTATGAATTTGACTATACGATAAAATCTAAAGAAGTAGCAAAAAACATAAATGCTGACACCCTGTCTAGAATACCCAAACCTGAAGTAAACTAAGTCCAAAATCATACTAATATCCCTACGAGCAGTTCATGCATTAACGTCTTTAAAACTTTAATTATTAATAAATCAAATTCAGGATCACTCAGAATAAAAACGGAAAAATTTTTGATAAAAATAGGACCATAATCAATACTAAACAACTAGATGAACAAGATGCCATTACATTATTGAACAACCACTTCAATCCAAACGGTTTAAATTCTATACTCATTGAAAATGAAGACTTCTTTCAAACTTTATACTCCGCGTTTAGTAATAACTTCATTACTAACGATAAATTTAAAATCACGAGATGTAGCGTCTTCCTAGAAGATGTAATAGATGAGGAAAAATTAGCTAAGATTATAGAAGAAGAGCATCTAAAGAATAATCATCGAGGAATCGAAGAAGTGACTAAAGAATTGAAACTAAAGTACTACTGCCCAAAACTAGCAGACAGAGTCACAAACTTCATAAATAATTGCGAAATCTGTAACTACGACAAATACGCTCGAAACCCTACTAAGCCTCTATTTAAAATAACAGAAACCCCACAAAAGCCCGGAGAAGTTATTCATGTAGATGTGTTTTACACGCTTGAAAAACTCCTATTTTTAACTATAATCGATAAATTTTCTAAACATGCATGTGCGATTAAAATCATCGGAAGAACTTGGACTAAGTTCAGAAGAGCACTTGCATATTATTTTAGTCAGTTCGGCACGGTAAAGAAGATCGTAGTCGATAATGAGCTAGGATTTAAAGCGATTCCTTTGAGAAAATTCCTCTCAGACGAAAATGTTGAGATCCACTAGACGTCTAGCAATAATCATACGTCCAATGCAGATGTAGAAAGATTCCACAATACGATTAACGAACATATTCGTCTTCTGAAACATGATTCCTTTAATAATCAGGGCACTGTTGAAGAAAAAATTCTGAAGATAATATCGTTTTACAACAATACCATACATTCTTCTACGAACAGGAAACCCATCGATTTCGTTAACAGAAATATCCATCAAAATGAATATCCTGCAATACATACAATGCTGCATCAAAAGAAAGAAAAAATTATCAATAAACTTAACCAAAATCGGAAAAATGTTGAATTCGAAACAGGACCAAATTTTATCAGGGAAATTAGAGGAGGTAAAAATCATTCTAAATTTAGAAAAATCAATTCTGAAAGGTTGGATGAAGATCATATCATCGACTTAGATAACCAAAACAAATACTTTCGAACCCATGTGAAAATTAAAAAGAAATACCAGAATTTAGACCACCCAACAATAAAATCAAAATTTAATAAGAAAAAGAATAAAAATCGTCCATCAACCTCTCAACCCCTTGCCAGTAACTAAACCTTTACAAACTTCACAGGAAAATGTCACCACTATTGATAATAGCCTTTTGGACCGTGACAAAAACCCAGACGATAGACATCCAGGACCTCAACGTGAACAACGGATATATCCCTATCAAAACAGGCGATGTAAGACCTATCCACTGCTACAACCACGTCTTACACATCATCAACACAACAGAATACGAACGAACAATAGAACTTATTCGACGAAATATCGATACCCTATCAGCCTCTATAACAGAATCTAAAAGTATATAACAAACTGTTAATAGAAATTTCCTTACTCCTCATCCGAGACGCAAACGCGGACTGATTAACATTTTAGGCAAAGGACTAAAATACATTGCTGGGACCATGGACAACGATGACAGAACAAACATTGAAAACTCAATAAGTAAAATTTTTGGAAACGAAGGGAAACTTGCTGAGAAATTCAAGGAAACCATAATAACTAATAACTTCCTTTCGACTCAGATTAAAAACATAACAACGCATATAAATACTCAACAAATCATAATAACTAACTATCTAAATAAGTTTAAAGAACTAAATCAAAACAGCATAGCAACCCTCAGAGACGAGCTCAACTTCCTTCAGCAAGTCTACCAAATCGACAATGACATCTCCCTATTACGAAATCACATAACGGACATCGAACAAACAATATCATCAAGCAGGATAGGACTGATTACTAGAAGTATACTTACTAAGATAGAACTCGAACTCATAGACGACTTTGAACAGTACCTAAACATAAAAACAGCTGTTTCATCGCAATACAACATTATTACTATCATTTTGGCAATACCGAAATATTCTAATGAATCTTTAGCAAAAATAATTCTTGAACCGATTCCAAACATCCAAAATAGGTCTTTGTTATTAATACCAATACAATAATAATAATAAGCCCATACAATCAAATTTATAATGTAAATGTTAAAAACAATTAGAGGAAATTAAAGATAAACATATCAGAAGCATTATAGAACCCAGTACGAAAATATTCAATTACCAATAAATTAAGCAAATTGTACCTGGCATTTTAATCAATTAAAACTTTTATGAAGAAATAGAACATAATTGTAATAATGATAACGTAACAATCCATGGAAAATTTATGATTAAATTTGGGAATTGGAAAATTGAAACATTAAATAAAACCTATTCGAACGTTAACTTCGAAATATTCGATAAAGTAGTTCTGCCAAAATTGATTTATTCCATAAAAAAGAATAAAACTATGCCTGATGCCCAAATCAAAGAATTATACCTGAAAGATTTAAATAACGAAAAATATATAAATAAACATAAGTTCTGATGTTATAATTATTATTATAGTAATATTGAATAAATATATAATAAATATATTGAATATATATAAATAAATATAAATAATATAGAAATAAATTGATTATTATGTACGTATACATGAACCGTAAACACCGTAAAGTTTTCATTTCGTCGGAGCCTCAATCTAACGGTGGGGGTGTTACACTTACCCAAATTAAATTAATACAAACAAAGTAGGCATTGATATATTGAATTCAATTGAATTAAAACGAAGTAGGCATTGATATTTTGAATTCAATTGAATTAAAACAAAGTAGACATTGATATTTTGAATTGAATGAAATCAAAACGAAGTAGGCGACGAGTGGTATAAATAGAAGTGGAATTGTCTCGAAGAGTTCTCTCGCTTCAAAGGTACGGACAAGCCTATATCTCCTTTCACCCAATGTGAGGCTGCATTGGGGTGCCTTTTTGAAATACCGCGAATCTAATAAATAAAGTTGGTGTTGTAAAATAAAACAAGAGTTTTATTTATCCGTCGAAGAAACATAAATATTAATCAGGACCGTAGAGTCTTAAGTCACTTCAATTTTACGTAAGTCGAAATAACGAAGTAAGTGCGCGCACGTTTTATTCTTTTGCTAAGTTCTAAACATATATATGTGCATATGCATGGTTAGTGAATGAAAAAAATCGATATTTATTACTTATTTACAAATTGATTTTGCATGAATAATTATGACCAATGAAACGATTTAACTCAATCTTCGAAGTATGTCCACTTATTATTAGCACTCCGTAAGTAGTTATGCCATTACATCTAATTTTAGATGTAATGTGAAAATGTAATGTAAATGATGTAATCATTATTACATCCAACACTAGTTGAAGACCTCGTAAACGTGATTTATGTTTTTCGCCTATGGGTTGCACACTTCTTTTCATCATAATTCGATCTGTAGAGATATATATCCAAATTAATTCAATGGTTTACATTTTCAAACCGTTCGGTATCCGAATCTTTTGATCTTAACGTTGATAGGGTCTGATTTACGAGACAAAAAGCTTCAGCTAAGCCTGTCGTATAAAATCTATTTTCGATACGTCGTAAAACAAAATCGTAAAACATAGCTGCTTCTTCAAACCTTCTGAATGATACTAACTGGATAAATTCATCATTGGTCAATGGTTTATGATAATTGAAGAGATGTCCGTTCACATCATCGTTTTGAATTTCTGGGTCTAATCGCTGCGCCAAATTTACACGAATTTCCAAAAAAATTATTAAAATTAAATCGTCAATCCCAATGTATGGTTTCTTCTTTTCTTGGCTTCATCCCAATCCATCCAAATGTTTTTGGTAGTTTTGAGGATGCAAGAATTTGTCCATAAATCAGAGACAGTCATATGCTATTTTTTTATTTTTCCTCGAAAACCATCCCTCATATTTTTTGGGTTTACTATCAGCAAATGCGGTTTTTTCTTTGTAAAACAGGTTTAAAAATAATAAGCCTACTCAAAGTAACCTGCGATAGAGGTTTAAAATATACAGAGGTCCTATCCGTGTACACGAGCGTACGTGAATTTCTGAAGTTTTGAACTTATATTTTCCCCTCTGTAGCTATTCAAATGATCGGCTCCATTCGTTCCTGCTATTTGTGTCATAGGCAACACGGAATTCGAAATTCTATCGAAAATTCAAAGTTTTCGGCGCAATTAAAAGCATATAGACTTAACACTCACAATTTAGTATCCTATCATGGGCAAATATACGGAAACGAATTCAGAAATGACGAATGAAATATGCGTTGCCATCTGCATTACAATGTATTAAAATAATGCATTAAGATTACATTATATGCAGAAAGTTAACTAACTAATTAGAGCATATAATTTGCAAATTGAAATCATTTTCATCAATAAAATGCAAAAATAATATCTATATTTACACATTCCAAAATCATCGGCTACATTCTGTTTTAAATTTGATAGTGAATTGACAGTGCAAAAAGCGATTTCCGTACAGGAATGGTCACACATATTACTTGAATGTTGAAAATATTTTTAAATTGGTCGCTGAATCATGCAATTTGTAATGGATTTTACCTCGCTATCGTCACGGTGACGAATGCAGGACGAGTCGGCCTCGCACTGACATCCCTTGCACCCTGATGGTCAACGACTCGGCCACTCGGAAGTTCACTACGTTGGTTGCTGCTGGCGGACTAACTCAGTGCGCGAGGTTTGCGGACGTGGGTCGGACTCAAGTGAACTTCCGCGCTGGTTCCATTATTGAACCAGGCACCGAAAACCCCGATTATGCGAATGCGACATTTCGAAAATTAATTTACTCTACATTATCCTTTTCTTACGCAAACAAATGAAAAAAAGCAACGACAACAATGATCGTGCATCCTTTAACCGAGATCCCACGGTGCCCGAAAATATACTACTTTACTACATCTACAGAGAATTCTGAATTGTCACGCGAATACAACACGAACCACGGTGCCTGGACCTACATCCTCCTGCACTTACGCCATCACTTTCCTCCTGAAAACAAGAATGTCCGATTGAAGGAAAGAATATATTTCTAATTAACAATTCATTTCTCTATTCAAAAAGACTTAAATATAATTATACTGAACTAAATAGTTATATTAAATATAATTCTAATTCGTTTATCAATTTTAATACTTTTCTGCACAAGATTCATAGAAAAATTCTCCTCGTGAATCGTAAATAACTGGGCGTATTCTAACGATGCAGCGAATTCATCCATAAGCTGACGAGACCCAATACTTAGTCAAATCTTCTCTTAATAACTACATTTGAATTAATACCACTTATAAGAGTGTATTAATTCCAACCCCGTTTGGGCGGCTATAAGTCGTATTGCGGACGTCGAGCGAGCAGCATCGTACAACGTCGAGGATAAGACGATAACCGTTGGTGAACACTTCAGTCTCAGTCAATCGACGGAGGCCAACATCAGTGAGCGAACCGAGGCCTAAGCTCTTAATTCCTTGCCAAGGCTGGCAAGGAGCTGAAAACACTAATAGAAATTTTTTTACAGTATCCAAAAGCGGTAAATGGAGTGTGGCCAGGCGGCCGGCGCAAGTGAACTTGCGTCGGCGTATGCGAAGATCAAGTGACTGGAGCTCTTGGTCATCCAGTTGCAGGAATGGCTTGATGCGGACGAAAAAAAGCGTAAACGGAAAAAGAAGAAAAGGACATCATCGGTGGAAATTGCAGCGGCATCGGTGAACCCATATGATCTGCTGCAGATTGATATGGACGACGAAGATGAAGATGTCAACGACAACGAAAAAAAGAAGGATACTCGAGCGGAACCACCCAAGTATACAGAAGACCAAACAAAAGTGAGTGGAACGAATGTCAAAACGGAATGTCAACTGTAGATACGTTTAACTTCGTACAACGTAACCCAAAGGTAAGTGTTGCTTCAAAAACTAAATTTGGTGTAGTGGTGAATGGTGCAGTCAGTGTCCCCAAAAGTGCTAGTCCCCAAACTTCCCCATCGGTTCAAAAAAAAGAAAGAGTTCCACCTATTACGTGCTATGGAGCTAATATCTCCAATCTCATAAAGGATCATTCAAGGGAGGGATTGAGTGTAAACGAAAAAAATACGAGCAGTGATAAATCGCTAGTGTTTTGTGCATCCGTTAAAGATCACGGGAAAACGTTTGACTTCATTCGAAGCACCGGGATTCATGCCTCGACCACCACGCCGGTCAGTGTTAGACCCAAAACTCTTTTGATTAGAGGCCTGCACCGAAGTACTCAGCCCCGTGACATCTTAGATGAGCTATCAGAAGTGAGCTCAATAGAAGTCAAATCCGTTTCGCATTTTCTTCCACCAAGAGAAAGAAAATTGCTCTGCGAAAGTGATGAGAACGCAAAAGTCACTCAAACCAATCTTTTCATGGTTCATTTCGGACCAGGACATGTGGAACATGTCCACAAAATTAAATATATCCTGAGGCAACGGATCCAGTTAGAAAGGATTCGTAATAGAGAAAAGGTGCAGCGCTTTAACTGTCAAAATGTTGGCCATGTTGCAGAAAATTGCACAATCATCCACAGGTGTGCTAAATGCACCTCCTCTCATGATAGGGGCAAATGTCCAAAGCCTCAAGCTGAAGCACCTATGTGCTGCAACTGCGGGCAAGAAGGACACCCTGCTAATTACCGCGGGTGTCCAGCATATAAAGAAATGCATGCTCGACAAAATAAACCGGTCCATGCCACTACAACAACACCAAGGCACCCATCTTGGCAGCCAGCTCAGCACGTGATTAAACCGGGTGTAAGCTTCGCAACAATTGCAAGAGGGTTCGATGCTGAAACGGTGAATCCGAACCAACAGCCTAATCTGAATCCACCTTCTGCTCGTAGAAATAATGTTAGCGAACTTATTAAGGGACAACACCACTGTGACGGCTTCAAAAAATCTATTTTTTGAAAACCATCTAGAAAAATCTAAAATACATTTAAGAATAGAATGCCGTTGGTCCCAGGTCGAAAAAATTATTATTTTCGGAGATATTAAATATTTTGTGGAGCGGTGCAGCGCTCCGTGACACTTGGGGTCCCGCGCCGCCTCAGCCAGGTGCGCGTCTCAACCGGTTGGCAGGTATACCGGGCCTTTCCCTATAGTCCTGTGAGTCAGTCACAAGAATTCTTTTGTCTCCCTTCACAAAAGCCGACTATTGTTATAAATATAGTTTCAAAAAAAGATATAGGTAGCGATAGTTGAAAAATTTTGAAGGCATGTATAGGGATAGCGTTATAGCGTCAGTTTACGAATAGAAACCACGCTATTCGCATCTAAACGCTCCTAATCGTTTCATTTTGATGGCCTCAGAAGCCTCATGAAAGTTATGGAGACGTTGAGGGTAACCATCGGCCCAAATTGTTTCGATATTTGCGTTGAAACCGACGCAGCGCGGATCGAGCAGGCGGAGCGCTCGCTCACGGATGCTGCAAAAGAGGCAAGAAGAGCCTCTACAAGTTCGAGAAAAGATGCTGGGGACCTTGATTTGCTTCTTGAAGGCCAGCTATATGGTGCCGGAATCGCTGATTAAAGGTAAACAATTTTTTTTTCCAATTTATCACATAAATTAACAAACTTCAAACTTTGAACGCGTTTTTCTCAAAACCACTTTTTTGAGTGCGACACGCAGCATAACTCGAGCAATTTTTATTCGATCGACTTCAAATTTAGACTGCATCAATAAAACTAGATTATCTAAAGAAGTACATAGGATTTTTTCGATATCTCAATAAAAAAAAAGTTATAGCCTTTTTCGACGAGAAATTTGGCTCGAAAATCGACCTTAAATTTCAAAAGCGTGCCTATTTTTTAAAAATCAATATTTTTTCAAATCCCTATGTATTTCTCTTCAAAATATCATATTATTAACGAAAACACTCGATATTTTTTTTTCAGATCGACTTTGAAGACAGTTCTGCTGCGTGCCGCGGATCACTGCAGAGGCAACAGCACCTGACGCGGGAGCTTCCCCAGCGCCACCATGGGGCGTGAAAAATTAAAAAAAAATTTCTTATGTATCTTTAATAAACAAGAAACAAAACAAAAAAAAATTGGAATATGTCTTTTTTTCCCACAAAAAAAAAATTCTTGAAAAACGGTTAAAAACCAGGGGGTCACAGTGGTGTTGTCCCTTAAGGCAGTGATTGCTTTGAATACGTCTGCGGAGGACAAGCTAACGTCGATCAAATTGATTTTGTCGCTCTAGTAATGGAACTCATGGTGTTGGCTTTCAACGCTCTATCATTAGTCTCTCACGACCAGAGAGCAGCGGCATAAAAAATCTTAGATTCCCACGAGGCAACCTTTTGTTGCATCTCGGAGACAAGATTGAGAAAGCAACACATATTAAGATTTACAGGGTATAACATACTTAGGGATGACGCACACAGTGATGCAGCCCTTTTAATAAAAAATCACTTGGCCCTTGAGGAAGTTCCCATTGATGGCCTCACCTGTTGCTCTGCTGTTGCGGCTTTAGTTAAAACAGAGATGCCAGGTCAACCCTGATCATCTCTGTTTACATACCTGCTTCTGTCTCTGCAGGAAATCTGAAACTCGATCTTGCAGTGCTCCAAAACCTTACATTAGTGTATCAAAATATAATCATTGCCGGAGATCTCAACTGCAGGCACACCGAGTGGGGAGACTCGGTAGTAAACCCCAAAGGTAGAATCCTGCATAACTGGCTCCATTCAAGCAACCAACTAGCTGGATTTGAACTTATCGTTCCGAACTCACCTACAAGACCCAGTGGTTCTTCAATTCTGGATTATTTTTTGATGTCGGAAAATTTCTTTTATTCTGTACCGAATGCAACTTGCACTACGCATACGGGTATATCCGATCATTTTGCAATCCAGTTGACCATCAAACTCTTATCCTTTGCGAAGCTTTTACAATCCACCCCAGACCAGCTGGTTGGGTATCATTCAAGCATACGAATTGGTCTAAATTACAGGAAGACATCAGGTTGAAGCTTAAACCTATCATCTTTCCCAAAGACGGAAATCTGAGCAACAGAGAAATTGACAGTCTTGTTAATATTTCTGCAATTGTTATATTTGATCAATTGACAGAAACTCCAAAATCGTCCACCCATCTAAATTCAGACACAATGCCTTCCCGGAAGACATTGTAATACACTTAAAAGCTAGGCATCAATGGAGAGAACAATTAAAAAGAATAAAACCATAGGTATGGGAACAGGACAAATGCTACTTATAAGATTATACTTTCGAGGATTAACGGCCTCAGCTCAGTGATTAGAGTAATGACCCATAACTATCGCAGCAAACAATTCATAGAACGCCTGCAAAACATTAAACCAGGCCCCAGCATGTTTAAAGAAATAAATATTCTAGCTGGAAAATTCAATCGCTCTGCCGACAACGTTATAGTTAATGAAAAGCAAGTTAACACGCCTCAAGCTAAGGCTGACTTTTCGCTGAAAATTTCCTTTTGCCAACTAAACTCTTAGCCACCGGAACCCAGCTCTACTCACTCCAAAACTGTTCTGGAGTCAGTTTTCCAGTACAAGCAAGACAATCCCTCTTCTCTCACTGTATTCTCCACAGAGAACCCGGCAGACCACCCACGAGATCAATCACAATTCATTAGTTCAGAACAGTTGACGCAGTTAATTCTAACACTGAATTCTAAAAAATCCAGTGGGCCTGACAATATACCAAATATTGTTCTAAAACACCTTCCACCCTCCATGGTTAAACTCTTAACCATCATTTGCAACAATTGCATAAACAATGGCTACTTTCCTCATCAGTAGAAAATTGCGAAAATCATTCCAATACACAAGGTTGGCAAAGATTTCTCTCCTTCAAATTTTCGACCCACTTCCATGCTCTCCAACTTAGGAAAAATCTTTGAAAAAGTATGGCTCCAGATGTTAACAGGACACTGTGAACAAGAACGATTAATTCCAGAGCACCAATTCGGATTTAAGCCTAAACACGGCACATTAAATGCAATTTCTTGCCTTCATGAGGATATCGTGTCAAATCTCAATTCTAGGAATTTTCCTACAGCTGCTTGTGCTCTGGACTTGGAAAAAGCTTTCGATAGTGTTTGGCATGATGGGCTAATTTTTAAATTGATTCAACTAGGGTTCCCTGATAAAGCGATTAGAATTGCCATTAGCTTCTTCTGTAAGAGGACCTTCTATGTCTCCGTTCAGGAAAAAAATTCACTGAAACAATATGTTTCATCTGATGTACCGCAAGGTTCAGTGACAGGTCCCGTATTGTATTATATATACACAGTAGATATTCCAATTCCGTCAGTAGAAGAAAACACCAAAATTATCCAATTTGCTGACGACACCTTGGTTTACTCGTCCCAAATTAACCCAGTAAAAGCCGTTCAATCAATTGAAAATTACATAGTGAAGTTACAAAAGTATTTCGTTGAATGGGGTATAAAGATAAATGCTGAAAAAACCCAATTGACTATATTCAAAAATCCTCACAAGCACTTTGGGCACAAATTCATAAAACAAAAGCGCAAGAAATCCGCTTTAAAAATAGGTGAAGCAACCATTTGTCCTTCTCCCAATCTAAAGTATCTTAGGGTAACTCTTAATGAAAAGATCAGATTTGACCCTCATCTTCGAAATAGCACCAAAAAAGCCTACAGTGCATTCTCCCGCATTCGGTTTCTTCTCCGTAAGCAAGCAGGGCTTTCCACCAATGCAAAGTCAACCCTATACAAAACACTGATTAGACCCATTATCACCTATGCTGCACCAATTTGGTTGACATGTTCCAAAACAGCAATGGGAGATGCCGCAAAGTTGGAGCGAAAAGTACTACGAGCTTGTACTGGACTCTACTTCGACCCTCGAACGAAACGCCGATATCGCAGCGAAAAATTATACGAGGAAGCTAAGTTCGAGCAACTCCCCAGCAGAATAAAACACTTGGCGTTTCGGTACTACAACAGCCTTAGTGAACACCCAAACGAACGGATGAAGAAAATATTTAACCACGCAGCAACACTACAACACGGGAAATTCATCAGGCCAAGCAGTATCATCAACCGAGAAGCGGATAAAATATTTGAAGAATTGTACACCTACAAAGGTCATCCTGAACTTCATCGAGGATAGTCAAATATGCAAAAATGTAATAGGATAATAAGAAAATCCTTTAGTTTTTTAAGCGTTATTGTATATAGTAGGTTAAGTATTTATTTAGGTTTAAGATTCGTAGGTTAAGTATTTATTTAGGTTAAGACTAAATGAAGACATGACAGCGCGTGATGCAAGCGCATGTGTAAAATTAAAGAAACTTTTCAACAGCTAAATGCGATCGATAAATATTATGTATAATTAGATAAGAAAAAGTAGACCTAACTAGCATAGTCACTTAGAAAACAAACTGTGTAGAATTGGCTAAGAATGACATGTATTAATACTGGAAGGCATCAATAAATGTATTGTATTGTATTGTCCAACCCCGTTTAAGGCGAACAACAAAGAATTCATTCAGGCACACCTATACAATTGATTTTGTTGCTAAACAGAACAGAAACGCACAAAGTAACATTCAGATGGCGAGGAACTACGCGTGACGCCACACATGTCTCGACATTTTATGTAGGAATACGAATGAATTTACGAGGCAGGAATTTACTAGATTTTCGTTTAACGGACAAAATGCGATATCAATAGGAATCAATTTGACCAATAGGATATTCTTGTCTTGTATTTTACCTTTATTTCGGAGGCATCATTCGGTTTTTTTTTTTTTCTTGAATGATCGCGTTTATTGTTATGTCCCAGCAAACATTTAGTCGGAAAATTGGTTTTTACGCGATCAAGACATATAATTTGTGCGTTCTGCTTGATTTGTTTCCCGACTGGGCAAGTTATGTGTTCATTATGTGGTGAGTTTAAAAAAAAAACACAATTTAGTTTATGGATTCGAAAGAGTGATACTTTATCACTCTTTGATTTCCGAACCGGTATGAAAAGTTCGCTATTCACGGATTCTCGACCAACTGTCGGAACGCCAGGTAAATTCCAAGTAATATACTTATTAAATGCTGACGCTTTGTCTGCATTTTTACAATAGTTTACAACATATTTTACAATATATTTCACAACAAATTAGTTAGTCAAGTGTTGTAATGTCTTGTTGCATTAGCACTTTAACAGCTTTAACCGAAGTGAATTTCATTTAAATACATAAATAATTTTCTATGAAATCCGATATTTTTTTTTTTTTTTTGGGTTGGGGGGTGAAGGCAATTTACGCCCGGAGTGTGGGACTCCTAGCAGCGCATGCTACCAGACTACCCACTAAACACCCCCCCTGTCAAGAGATCCTAGCCTGGAACCGTTTGACACATTACTTCGGGCTAGGCCCCTTTTTTACTTCGCCCTAGGGCGCCGTCAGTCTAGAGAAATCTCCCTCCAGCGGGAGGGGGCAGGATGGAGGAGGACTGCTGGAAAGGAGACCTCCCTAGACCCCGCGCCCAAGGTTTTCTATCGTATATTTTTTGGCAATAAGTATTGCCCGAGAGTAATGTGCCACGCAGGTCCATTTGTCGAAACTTTTCAGCATTTCTCCGACCAGATTGTCTGGAGAAAGCTCTCCCATCACCTCCCACAAGTCCTGCCGCATCCTGTTCCACCTTCTACAGTTGAAGAAGGTGTGACATGCGTCATCCCTTTCCCCTGGGCAGAAAATGCAGTCTGGGGACCGTGATTTACCAATCTTGTGCAGATAAGACTGAAAATACCCATGCCCGCTAAGAAGCTGGGTAAGGTAACAATCAGTCTCACCGTGCCTTCGATTTAGCCACGATCCCACGTCCCCTATAAGGCGGGCAGTCCAGCGGCCATTGGAGTCGCCTTCCCATGACTGTTGCCACTCGAGTATTGTGCGCTGCCTCTCTTCTCGGTTGACAGCATATCTTGAGCCCTCCACTTTACAGTCATAAATTCTCCGTCGTTCTCTAGCAAGGAGGGCGATGGGTATCACTCCTGCGATCACCAACACCACCGACTCAGAGACAGTGCGGTATGCAGACGCAACCCGCAAAGCTCCTCGTCTCTGTACCTGGGCCAAGCGCTTTCGGTACAGCTCCTTACTGAGAGCTCCGGCCCAAACCTCAGAGCCGTACAGTAGCACTGACTGTACAGCACTCATGAGAAGTCGGCGTTTGCTTGGTGTGGGCCCACCGATGTTGCACATTAGTCGACTCAAAGCTGAGACGCCCATCGCGGCCTTTTTCGCCGTTGCCCTGATCTGTTCCGAAAAGCTCATTTTGGAATCGATCAATAGTCCCAAGTATTTTATTGCGACTTTAGACTCAACAGTCGCATCTCCGATCTGCAAAGGAATTACCGTGGGAATTCTTTTGTTCGTGAGAATGACCACCTCGGTTTTCTCTAGTGCCAAACTGAACCCACGGGTTGTCATCCATTCCCTCACTTGACGCATTAGCACTCCCAGTCTGCGCTGCGCATGTTCGACTGTAAGTCCGGCGACCAGTGCTGCTATATCATCTGCATAGCCGACTAAGCGCGACTCATCTGGCAGCTCAAGCCTCAATAGTCCGTCATATGTGGCGTTCCACAAGTCTGGTCCCAGTATGGAGCCTTGCGCTACACCAGACGTTATCTCCATACTGCGTCGCCCATCTTGTGTGTCATAGAGCAGTCTGCGGTCCTTTAAATAATCCCTCAAAATCCGCATCAGATACCCTGGCAATCGGAAAAAATTTTCCAATGTGCCAAGAATATCCGACCACCAAGAATTTCCGACCAAATCCGATATTAACGATGTTTGCATGTTGAATATATGAACTTTCTACAAGTGAAAGCCGCTGACATCAATTATAAAAAATTATGTAAATAAAATAAATTGATTGAAATTTTGAAATCAAAATGTGGATGTATGGATTATGAGTGCTCTACTGTAGGTGCATGTAATGAAGTGTACATTGGACAACAAAAGAAACAGCTGTTGTGCTGATTAAGATACTGAATAAATTTCTAATCAGCATTACAGCTACTTCTGTTGCTCTTTTCTCCAATTTTCACCAACTTCACATGACTTTACTACCACATGGCCTTTCCCACACTACAGTTTTGATTGGATCTTCTTAATATTTTTAGCTTGGTTTTGTGACATAAATATGTTTGAGATCTCATACATTCACTAACCGCAACAAAATGGCGGCCGTGTGAAGTGACTTCACGTTGGCTTTGCTTTCTATTGTTGGACGACATATCATAGTTTGAGTACAAAGTGCTTCTGACACAAACATTGGGCTGTGCACTCGACTTATTTATGTCTTACTTAAAAGTCATCTCTTTTGACTCGTTTAAAATGCATCATGATTGGAGCATCCACAGTTACTGAGAAAACATGAGAAACGAGTGGACAGACAGGAAGGCTTACTTACAGATAGACAGGTCGCCAAACTTGTAGATGTTTTATTTTTGAACTTTTTTGAACGGTTTTATGAACTCATAAAAACGCTGGGGTTAAGCTTTCTGTGATTTTCAGCGAGATTTGCGTTTATGCTTATTGCAATTATCCGAGCTTTACTGTCTGCCGATTTTATTGACAAACTACAGATCTTCGGAGCTCGTCAGTTTTCCTTTTCCTGTTTTTATTAAGATGTGCAAGGCATGAATTATTTCCATAAGCTCTCCATGTTTCGATGGTTTACAGATTCTCTGTGACTTTATATAAACAGAATTAATCCTACTATTCAATTTCTTTCATGAAGAAAAGACTTACTTTACAGCCTGTTTGTATTAATATTTTATTAACGTGGAGTCTGTAAGAATCTAATGGATTCCTTTTTAAGAAAACAATAATCTAATCTAGTACTTATGAAAGAATAATAATTATGTCTAATCAATTATTTTTCTCTAAAATGTGTTCAAATCAAAAATGTTTCTTATTTAGTTCAGGTACAATTCCACCAAGGCAGCTAGTTCGTATTGATGACAATATCGCGAAAAACAGTTCAAAAAGAAGCTTGAAATATTCTGAATTATTTGCCGATTGACTGCAGGTCCACTCCTTACACTCCTTCCGATTCGACATACCGTAATAGTTATGCCGACATTACGTACGATAACGTTTCATATATATATATATATATAAGTTGTAAAAAATATAAGTTGTAGGGACTGAATAATATATATTTCAGTCCGTTCAACTTATAATTTTACCGTACAAAATAATGTCGATAGTAGATCTAAAATTAATATTGTTTCCGAATTGGCAGAGTGAGCTGCAAAATATTTAGGAAATAATTCGACACTGAATGAAGTGTTAAAATTTCTCGGGCACTGCATTTAAGACGTTCCAAGGGAATCACATAGTTTAAGCAGCACTCCCATTAATCACATCACATCATATTATGTTACGCTTAAATTCAACAACATAAATATCCTATCAGACTCAAATCGTACAACCGACTTTAAATGCGACTTTACTTTAAAAACAAAACCGCCTTTAAATGTCCTAAATATGATAAAACTAATTTTAAAGAATCAATGCCAAATTTTTTTTTCTCAAATTTATTCACGATTGATTTTTAAGTTGTTGCGACCAAAGTTACGAAACAGAAAAACTGATTTGATACTGATTTCGCAAAATTTATTTCATCGGTTTTGGGTCATTCTTTTAAATTTTTCGGAATATGTTATTATTTAATGGGCTTTTCAGGCAATATTAACTTTCAGGAAATAACCTGGAAAACTTTTATTTCAGAACATACAGCAAACAAAACGATTGCCAATGCTGTGAATTTAGGTTGCCATTTCGAATAATTTCAACAGCGATCTGAAGTTCTTCGGCGCATCGAAAACTAATTGCCACGTCGGATTATTAACACATCGCCGGGGCAGTTGACTAATAAATCGCCATGGCGAACCGTTGGCGATACGCCATGGCGATTCGTATGCGATACGCCCTGGTGATTCGTTGATTCGTTCCCCAAATATTTTAATAAACATCCATGTTATTTGATCTTTTAAAATACGTTGCAAAATCACTATCATAATCTTTCATAAATATGTTGATCTACAAGAGAACGCATATTGATGACATGTGCATTTTCTTAAACAAGATCAGAAATTAAACAAAGCAATTTATTGATTTGCAGAATGATGCATTTTTGATGATGTTCGCGTTTTCTTAATTGAGATAAGAAAATCCGATGGAAGAATTTAATTTAGGAAGTCAGAGAAGAGAGTGTTCGTACGGAGATTAAAGAAATAACATCTAAGACCAAGGGTCCAAGAATTAAAGTTTTGAAGTTAGTTAAAGTTTTTGAAGTTAAAAGAAATAAAGTCTTAATAAAATAAAATGAGTGAAGTTTCTAAAAATTAAAGGAAGTAAAGTATTTGATAAGATAAAAGATGAAAAGTTACGCTTTAGACAAAATAATTTATTGTTAAAAAAAGTGTATCAAGGAGAATAAAATTTTAAAATTAACACAAATGTTTAATTGACGCAGTCGGTAGGATTGTGTCAAGTGCGGTTTTTATATTAACAACAAAGTTAATTAGAAGTAGTGACAAAACTACTTATTCCGTTTAAAAAACGCACGCGAGTTTCAACTCCTAGTGACATTCATCCGAAATAAAGTCGATAAGATTTTATCCACAAACAATAAGTCGATAAGACTTAGCTTTACCGTGTATTTAGGGACTCAAACCCAAGTGCTCCAAAGTGATACACGCGATAAACTAAAACATATTTGAAAAAATAAAGAAGATCATACAACGACCCTGAGTGAACATTGCCCCGAGCAGAGAAGGAAGACGACAAACCAACTAATAAAAAACAACGAGCAAAGAAGGAAGACGACAAACCAACTAATAAAAAACAACGAGCAAGGAAGGAAGACGATAAAACAACTAATAGAAAACAACGAACAAGGAAGAAAGACGATAAACAAACTAATAGAAGTTAGCGAACATCAAAAAGGAAAACAACCCAAACGCAGAAGAATCCAGATTTTTGTGCAATAGCTCTACAGTACAAACAACGAAAATGGCAACTGATTCTCAAGGTGAAGACATTTTAAGATCATCTCAAATGAATTCCAAATTAACAATAGCCCTTGACCCCATCAAACATGCGTCTCGGGTACCCCCATTCGATGGAAGTAGAGACACAATTAAAAGTTTTACAGATATGGTAGATGTCATGCTACCAATATTACAAGATTACGACAATGCGTCGCAAAATATAATCTATAACATAATTAAAAGTAGAATAGTTGGCAAAGCTAAACTGATTCTAGATTCTAGCCCACATATTATTAAATGAGAGTAAATAAAGAAAATTTTGTATGCAAATTTCTCAGACCAGAGAACCAGTAATCAGCTCCTTAACGAATTAAGAACGACAGAATTTAGGGGATCTGTCATGGAATTCATAAATATTATACAAAAAAGGCTACCCAACCTTAATCTTAAAGTCGAACAGGAACAAGACAGAAACTATTTGCATGTCATAAAAAATAATCAAATTGTTGCTTTAGATGTTCTAAAGAAAAACATTCCAGAACCTATGAGAACCATTCTCTTTCGGAGAAATCCAGACACAATAGAACAATCTATTTATATTTTATCGGAAACTGGTCACCTTTATGATAAAAAAGGAGATCATCATTTTAAGAATTCTAAAAATAACACCAAACAATATAAACCAAATTATAATAACCAGCAAAATCAATATTATCAAAGTCCATACCAAACACAATTCCATTATAATCGAAATCATTTTCAAAACCCAAACCCTTTCTATCAAAATCATAATCGCTTTTATCGAAATTCGAGTCCACATAATCTGAATAATTTGCAGCAAGGATACAACCGCTTTAATAACCAAAATTCAGTTCAACAGCGCGTTCAAAAATTTGGGGCCCCCAAACCAATGGAAGTGGATCCTTCTAAGCAGATTGTCCATACTAATCAACAGGCAAATTTTCGGGAACCTGGCTCGGAAAATTCAGCAACTGCAACCTACCATGTATCCGAATAGATTCATATGGTATCCCTCTGCGTTTCCTAATAGATACAGGCGTTTCTGTTAGCATTATTGAACCAAATATCTGCCATCCAAGTCTTAGGATCCCACAAAACAATTTATCTAACATTCAAACTTTAAATTCAACTCTAGCATTCAACAATTCCCATGTAATAAAAATTAAACCATTTAAAGAAATTGGCGGAAACGATAAAATTTCATTTATAGAATTCAAATTCAGTGAATTTTTCAATGGATTATTAGGTAACAATATTTTTCAAAATTACATAACAGAAATAGATCTGCACAGTAAGTATATTAAATTAAAACTATATTATTCTACGGAAGATGAAGAAATGAACGAATACGTCAATCATATTTATCTAAATGAAACTTACAAGGGAAAAGATCCTTTATCACTTATAAAAATCGACCAATTGAATAAAGAAGAAAAAGCCAAATTGATTAATCTGTTGAAAGGTTTTACTGAAATATTCTACCAGGAAGGTGATATTTTGACCTTCACTCACGGGGTGAAACATGAAATTAAAACTACCAACAGCATGGCAGTGTATACAAAATCCTATAGATATCCACAAATACATCAAAAGGAGATGGAATCACAGGTAACAGAAATGCTAGAACAAGGGATTATACGACCAAGTAAATCTCCATACTCGTCACCAATATGGGTGGTCCCTAAGAAAACCGACGCTTCAGGGAAAATGAAGTGGCGAATTGTAGTGGACTATAGGAAGTTAAATAGCATTACCATAGATGACAAATTTCCAATACCAAATATTGATTCAATTCTGGACAAACTCGGAAAGAGTTTATATTTTACAACTTTAGATCTGGCAAAGGGATTCCATCAGATTGAAATAGAAGAGAAGGACATTCAAAAAACCGCTTTCTAAACCGATAGGGGACACTACGAATTCACCAGAATGCTTTTTGGCCTAAAAAACGCCCCCTGCCACATTCCAACGCTTAATGAACGCAATTCTATATGAATATATTGGAAACATTTGTTTCGTCTACATGGACGATATCATTGTATTTAGTACCTCTTTAGATGAACATATACTCTCATTAAATAAAATCCTGAATGCCCTAAAAAATGCAAATTTGAAAATCCAAATTGACAAAGGTGAATTTCTTAGAAAGGAAACAGAATTTCTAGGACACATAATAACCACCGAAGGTATTAAACCTAATCCTAAAAAGATAGACGCAATCCAAAACTTTCCTATACCTAAGACTACAAAACAAATAAAATCATTCCCAGGTTTAGTCGGATTCTACAGGAAATTTCTTAAGGACTTCTCTAAGTTAGCAAAACCATTAACCCTCCGATTGAAGAAAAATTCTAAAATAAATATCAACGACAAAGATTATGTCGATTCATTTGAGAAACTTAAACAATTAATAATGGACGATCCAATCTTGAAACACCCCGACTTTGAAAAACAGTTTACCTTCACTACAGATGCTTCAAACTACGCTATGGGAGCAGTACTTTCTCAGGAAGGTCATCCAATATGTTACTTATATTGTTACCAATATGCTTCACGTACTTTAAACGACCATGAAACTAGATATTCAACAATTGAAAAGGAATTGTTGGCAATTGTTTGGTCGACCAAATATTTTAGACCATTTGGGAGAAAGTTTGTTATAAAAACCGATCATAAACCATTAACTTGGTTGGCTAACTTGAAGGAACCGAATCTTAAACTGCAAAGGTGGAAATTGAAACTGGAAGAATTTAACTTCGATATTCAGTACATACAGGGTAAAGAAAACTATGTGGCCGATGCACTATCACGTCCCACAGTTAATCATAATGTGCACCTTGCGAATATGAATGCACTAGAAAAAGGAAATAACGATGATCAAGAAAATAGCGGTAATACCGAATGAAATTATGAATCCGTAATGACATGCCATAGTGCAAATGAGGATAATGTGGAACACATAGAAGAGGCCCCCCTCAACATTTTAAAAAATCAAATAGTAATTAAAGAGGGAAAGGAAAATAGAATACGTAAAGAAAAATATTTCGGGAAGCTTCGTACAACCTGTATCTCAAAGGAAATAAATGAAAAATACTTCCAATATATTTTAAACAATCATATTCCGAATAAAGGAATAGTTGCAGTTTTTATCCCTAACCTTGGTATATATAGAAGATTTCAGAATGAATATCTAAGGTGGAAAAGTCCACACGTCAGATTAAAGATGGTAAAATGTAATTATTTACTCTTTGATTGCACCGATAAGGGGAAAATTCAGGAGGAGATTTTGAAAGAACATAGAAGGAATAACCACAGAGGTATTGAGGAGGCTTACAAGGAAATAAAAACAAAACATTATTATCCCAATCTAAAAATAGAGATTACAAAGGTCATAAATAATTGCCACATATGTCAAATTAGTAAGTATGAAAGAATTCCAACCGAAATTCCGTTTGAAAAACCCCCTATTCCAGAAAAACCTTATGAAACAGTCCATATGGACATATGGTTTCTCGATAGAAATAATTTCTTTTTGACCCTTATTGATAAGTTCTCTAAATTTGGACAAGTAATAGCGTTGCAATCCAGAAACTGGATAGATATTCGATCCGCCGTTAATCAATACTTTGCAACATGTGCAAAACCAAAACAGATAATAACGGATAATGAAAGTGCTTGTAAGACCAATTTAGAACATTTCCTACACAACGAAGGAATAACTGTCCACTTCACAACGCCTGGCATGAAAACCGGAAATGCCGACATCGAAAGACTTCACAAAACTTTAAACGAACATGTTCGACTAAAAATTACAGAAACTAAACTGGCACCTTCTTGCATTGATGTTCAGGAAATTATGAAACATTATAACAACATGATACATTCTTCTACTAATCACAAACCGATTGAGATACATAATGGTACAATACCTGCTTCAGAGTACAATGAGATTAGAAATAGAATCCTTAAAAAACAAGAAAAGAGTATTGAATATAGAAACAAAAATAGAAAAAGCGAGGAAGTAAACCATAAATATATAAAGAATAGATTCAAACATAAAAAAACATGATAGACCATTTGTTGAAAACCGTAATAATAGCAACAATAATCGAAACAAAAAACTTTTTATGAAACTAAAACAATTTCAAACATGTCCCCCACAGGTATCGTGCTCTTGATATTCTTATTATCGTTTGCCGCAGGACAGCAAATAAAGGTTACCGAAATTCCATATGGAAATGGATACACATTAATTAGAAGCGAACAAATTCAGATTATTCATAACTTCTCGAAGGTCATACATGTGGTGAATTTACAAAAATATGAGACTATACTTACAGACATTGAGGAAACTATATCATCAGAAATTTTAATAAATTATCCGACGATTCCCATTGTAATAAAAAAATAAAAGATAAATTATTTACTCTGGAACCTCATAGATCCAAAAGAACAATATTTAGCCCATACGGATCTTTTTTGAAATGGTTTGGTGGTGTTATGGAGGACAGTGATAGACAATATATTGAAAGAAATTTTGAAAAAATTAAAAATCGCGTAAACTCTTTCGTAGAAAATAATGAGAAACAGATTAAAATTAATCAGCAATTGGATGAAAACATACAAAATTTGTCAACTCATATCAATAAGCAACAAAAATTAACAATATCAAAATTTAATCTTTTGAAATCTGAAAATGGTAATTTATATAAACGATTAATACAATTCGAAACATACCAAATGATAAAAGCAGATCAACAAACTGTCCTGGATTCTATAATGGAGATCGAAGAAATAGTGTTATTGTCAAGATTAGAGGTATTAAGTAAAAATATTTTTACTATCGATGAAATTAGAGATTTTAAAATAAATACGTATAAGCTTGAAAATATTAGAATTTCTGTTGCACAAAAAATTGAAACCTTGCTTATCGAATTCCAAATTTTACCGAAAGGAAATATTATAAAACTTATATTGTACCAATACCAAATAAAGAAAAAGTGCAATTAGTTTCAAAATATACGGAAGTCCTTGCTAATAATAATAAAATATTTGTATACAATAAAATCAATGAAGAAAATAATTTTTTAAGCCGAAGACATATGCATTAGTAAAATATTAAGCTAACCCCAAAATTGTACCATGGAAAAGAATACCCAACCAGAAATTGTAATAATCACAGATAACATAGTCATTACAAAAAATTTAAATCAAACAAGAATATATCACAACTGTAATGATCAGCATACAATCATTAAAGATCAGAACATTATAAAGTTTTCTAATTGTAAAATAACCATAAATAATACCATCTATGTTAACAAAGAAAATACTATTTCCACCAATATAATTTTGCCAAACATTATTAGAAATATAACCTATGAAGAAAACGAAAATTTAACATTAAAATCTGTTCATGCAAAAACATAGAAAACTAAAACACATAAAACTTTTGACACCGGAACATACCACGACTTCAACAACTAGTTTAATTACTGATGTAGTAATAATATCTTTTGTACTGATTGTCGCGACTGTCGCTTATTGCAAATTTTCCAGAAAAAATTCTAAAATTAAAATTAACTTAAACTCCATGCGTGAGGACACGCATCCTAAGGAGGGAGGAGTCATAAACATGACGTCAGCGTCATCATCCAAACCTCTACCATCTTTACCAATGCCCCATAATGATGATTCCTCAATTTTCTAATCTAGTAAATTGCCAGAAGAAATATTTTAATAAACATCCATGTTATTTGATCTTTTAAAATACGTTGCAAAATCACTATCATAATCTTTCATAAATATGTTGATCTACAAGATCTACAAGATCTACGCATGTTGATGACATGTGCATTTTCTTAAACAAGATCAGAAATTAAACAAAGCAATTTATTGATTTGCAGAACGATGCATTTTTGATGATGTTCGCGTTTTCTTAATTGAGATAAGAAAATCCGATGGAAGAATTTAATTTAGGAAGTCAGAGAAGAGAGTGTTCGTACGGAGATTAAAGAAATAACATCTAAGACCAAGGGTCCAAGAATTAAAGTTTTGAAGTTAGTTAAAGTTTTTGAAGTTAATAAAAGCTATGCAATAACTTAAAAGAAAAAGAAATAAAGTCTTAATAAAATGAAAGGAGTGAAGTTTCTAAAAATTAAAGGAAGTAAAGTATTTGATAAGATAAAAGATGAAAAGTTACGCTTAAGGCAAAATAGTTTATTGTTAAAAAAAGTGTATCAAGGAGAATAAAATTAACACAAATGTTTAATTCTATAGCGAATCGTTTGCGATACGCCGCGTTGATTCGTCTGCGAGTAGACATATTGTTCACAGACGATTCGAATTCGGATCGCTGGCGGAATCGCCGGCGAACTCATTTTCCGACACGGCCATACGAATTCGTATCGACGGCGATTCGTTTTGCCTTCGTTTTGTCTGCTGGGGTTTATCATTCGTATAAATAAAAAGCGCGCGTTCAAATACTTTTCAAGGTACGTACATAAATATGAATGTATTTGTATATGGTGTTAAAAAAAGTTAAAAAAATAATTCAAATTGTACGCACTAACTTTGATTCTCATGCAAACACTCACTCTTTTAATGTATACAGTCATAGCAACCTTTGACATAAAACTCACGACATAAAATTTTCACCACCTTTCTTTTGCATTCAGCTTTCGTACTGTGCAGACATATTTAAAATATATATCCTCAGTTTATTAAACAATCCTTGTTATTTATTGTTCACCCTGCCAGTTTAACAGGTTATGGGCCCAGGTTCGCGGAACAATAAATATTTTTGTGTCGTTTAAATTTTTTGTTCAAAATCTCGTGTTGTAAGTCCGCCCTCGTGCAACAGTGAAATTTTACAACACCACGATGGAGAACGAGTCAATTAGGATATCAAAACTAAAAGGCATTGAGAACTGGTGCACATGGAAGTTCCAGGTACGCATCGTTCTACTCTCTAGTGGAGCATGGGACATCGTCAGCGGAGAAAAAGAATTACCAGAGGAAAACACAACCGACGCTCATCGAGCGGCACGTGCCTCATGGACCAAACTGGAAACTCTTGGACAACGTACTATTGCCACATCGGTCAATGAGGAACCGCTTCTTCACATCATCAACTGCACGACTTCGAAGGGAATGTGGGACAAACTTTCATCTGTTTACGAGCGAAAATCGGAGACCAGCATTCACATGCTACTTCAACAGTGGTACAGTGTTCATAAAGATCCAGCTCACAACATCGCTACACACGTCGCCAAGTTGGAAAACCTTGCACATCGTTTGAAAGTTATGGGTGAGAAAATTTCCGATCAGCAGATAATCACAAAAATTTTGATGACCCTTCCCTCCACCTTCAATCATTTTATCAGTGCATGGGAATCAACACAGCCCGATGAGAGAAATCTTACAAACCTTATTTCCAGAATCTCAGTCGAAGAATCAAGGTTAGAGCCTGCAAATGCAAGTGACAATGTAGCCTTTGTAGCTGGGAAGTCACGACCAAAGAATTTCGATAAGAAATATTCAAAATCCTGTCATTATTGCAAGAAGCCGGGCCACTGGATGCAGGACTGTTTGAAGAGAAAAGCAGCCAATAAGAGAAAAGCAGAAGAGGAGGGCCACTCAAACAGGAAAAACGACGCGCTGATTAGTGCTTTGACTCTCGGTTCGGACAACCTGGATTGTTCCAGCATCTGGTACCTTGACTCTGGTGCTACGGACCACATGTCTCATCGGCGCGAATGGTTTTCGAATTTCGTCCAGTTTCAACGGCCAAAGTCTGTCCGAGTTGGTGATGGCAAGGCGATCGCAGCTGTGGGATCTGGAGACATCGAGGTTGAAGTTTTCGACGGAAAAATCTGGAAGCTGAGATACCTGAGTAACGTCCTCTATGTTCCGGATATAAGCTTCAATCTTTTCTCCCAAGGAGCAGCACTTGACAAAGGCATGTCTCAGAAATCAGACAGCAAAACATGCTATCTACTGAAAGATGGAAATGTCGTTGCAGTGGGAGAAAGATCTGATCAACTCTTCGAGATGAAATTTCGAATCGTGGCGAATGAGCACCAGGCAAACGTCGTCGTCATACAGGATACACTCCTCACCTGGCATAAAAGGTTAGCTCATCAGAATTTCGAGCAGGTTAGAAAAATTTTGACAAGGATGAACTTACCTTTTACGGAAGACAAAGTCAAATGTGATGACTGTACCCTCGGCAAGATGCACCGGCTCCCTTTTCCAAAGAGTACCTCAAAAACCGAACGAGTTGGTGAGCTTGTCCATGCTGATCTTTGCGGCCAAATGCCTGAGGCATCAATAGGAGGCGCTCGTTATTTCTTGCTGATCAAAGACGACTTCAGCCACTGGAGAACTTTGTTTTTCATCAAGACGAAGTCGGAAACAGCACAGTGCCTGAAGAAATTCCTTCTCCAAGCTGAAAAACACCTGGACAAAGGCATCAAGGTCATCAGAACTGACAACGACTTGGAATTTGCCAATAGGGATGTGGAGAAAATCACCAGTGATATCGGTGTGATACACCAAACAGCGGTTCCCTACACACCGGAGCAAAACGGATCAGCAGAACGTGAAAACAGGACAATTGTTGAATCGGCCAGGACTATTCTTCAAGCAGGAGAATTCCCAAAGAAGCTGTGGGCCGAGGCAACTCTCTACGCAGCCTACACTTTGAACAGGACTGGAACCAGCAGCAAGAAAGGAGTAACACCTTGCGACCTTTGGCTAGGAAAGAAACCAGACCTTACTTCACTCAGGTCTTTTGGTGAGGAAGTTTTCGTTCAAATCCCGAAGGAAAAGAGAAAGAAATGGGATGTTAAGGCCAAAAAGGGCATCTTTGTGGGTTACGGCGAAACGACAAAAGGGTATCGAGTCTGGTTTCCTACTGAAAACAAAGTAAACACCTATCGAGATGTGAAATTCACTGGACAAAGATTTTCAGCAGACAAGACAAGAAATGAGCCAGCAACAGTGACCTTGAGTGTCCCTCAAGTTGCTGAAGTTCACGAGGAGCCAGAGATCGTGGACGATGGTGAACATTCTGGAAGCGAAGCTGAAGAACCTTTCTATGAGCTGACAGATGATGAAGAGCCACTCGAAGAACCCGTGCCACCGCAAAACTACAACCTGAGAAACAGGGATCAAATTCGCCAACCGGTTCGGTATCCTTCTGTTTTGATTTCAGTGACAGGCCAACTTGATCCAGAGAGCTACGACGACGCCATCAACTCTGAGGACTCTGAAAAGTGGAAAGCAGCCATGGATGAGGAGATAAATTCGCTGCAGAAGAATCAAACTTAGATTCTGGTGGAACCACCACCAGATCAGAAGGTAATCGACAATCGATGGTGTTACAAGGTGAAACAATTCCCTGATGGCAGCATCCAAAGATACAAGGCCAGGCTTGTTGCCAGAGGTTTCAGTCAAACTCCTGGTGTCGATTATAATGAGACTTTTAGTCCCGTATCCCGTTTCGATTCCATTCGCCTCATTCTATCCTTTGCAGCCTCCCAAAATCTTTCCCTCAAACAATTCGACGTCAAAACAGCTTTTCTTTATGGGAAGCTGGAAGAAGTCATCTTCATGAAGCAGCCAAAAGGTTATGAAGATGGTACCAGCCGAGTGTGCAAACTCATCCGAAGTTTGTATGGACTCAAGCAGGCGTCGAGATGCTGGTACAAACACCTCACGAAGTTTCTGGCCAAAGCTGGACTACGTCCAACCAGCGCTGATAACTGTGTCTTCACCAACGGAGATCCTGAGAACACGTTGATGCTGGCCATCCACATTGACGACGGATTAATTGCTGCAAAAGACGAGAAATTGATTGAGGAACTGATAAACAAACTTCGCCAGGATTTTGAAATCACATTTGGAGATTTGAGCACTTACCTTGGGCTACAAATCAAACGAATGACAGATGGCTCAATTCTTCTCAACCAGGAGGCCTACTGCAAGAGGATTCTGCAGCGCTTCAACATGGAGCACGCGAATGCTGTTGCAATTCCAGCAGACCATCATCATCAAATGAGTGCCGAAATGCATAAAAATGGTGACAAGGAGGCGCCAGAATTTCCATATCGACAAGCCGTGGGAAGTCTTATGTACCTCTCCGTAGGTACCCGACCAGACATCACCTTTGCGGTAAACAGTGCTAGCCAACATCTTGAGAACCCGAAGAAAATCCACTGGAATGCGGTAAAGAGAATACTCAAGTACCTGAAAGGTACAAGTGGGTATGGTCTTTACTTTCCAGCCGAGCAGACAAACAAACGCCAGGCCTACAGTGACGCAGACTATGCAGGAGATGTCGAGACCCGAAAATCAACGTCCGGCGTTGTTCTGAAGTTTGGAGAGTCAACCGTGTCATGGAGTTCTAGCAAGCAGAAGACAGTGGCACTTTCTACTACTGAGGCAGAATATGTCGCTGCAACTCAAGCTGTAAAGGACGTCACCTGGATGAAGAGACTCATCGAGGACATTAACATGTGCCAAGATCTGGAGAGCACCCTCTTCATTGACAACATGAGCGCCATCAAGCTCATTAAAAACCCTGAGTTCCACAAAAGAGGTAAACATATTGATGTGAAATATCACTTCATCCGCGACAGTTTCGAAAATAGAATTTTTGCTTTAGAGCATGTCGCCTCTAAGAACCAGCAGGCAGATTTGATGACCAAGCCCCTGACGAGAGTTCTTTTCGAGGAACAGAGAAGGATGCTCAACGTACGAGATACCAAGGGTCTACCAAAACTCCACTAGAGGAACTAAAACACCACCTCACACAACAACTCAAACAATATTTTATCACAGAATTCACAACACAGTCAGAAAACATTGTAACTGTAAAATCAATTTGAAGTTAATTTTTAGTGGGAGTGTTAAAAAAAGTTAAAAAAATAATTCAAATTGTACGCACTAACTTTGATTCTCATGCAAACACTCACTCTTTTAATGTATACAGTCATAGCAACCTTTGACATAAAACTCACGACATAAAATTTTCACCACCTTTCTTTTGCATTCAGCTTTCGTACTGTGCAGACATATTTAAAATATATATCCTCAGTTTATTAAACAATCCTTGTTATTTATTGTTCACCCTGCCAGTTTAACATATGGATCAATAAAATTTATAAAATATAAATATGTATATATATATATATATATATACATATATATATAATATGCGTTAATAAAAAAACTTATCCGCTAAGTGGAACGAAATGAAAAGGAATCTTTAGATTTAATTAGATAAGATGAAATAAAAATGGAATAAAAAGATCTTTAGACTTAATGTACAGTTGAACTTATCTGTACATAGTATACATAAAACGCTAGCTGCTCACCAATTCGATTGGTTGATACTTTTTCCTCAAATTAGATACGGGATCCTTATAGAAAACTGGGTCTAAACGTTCATTGGAACATAATCTTGGCATGTATCCAAAACAGCATCAAATTTGTTGAAGCAGCAGCTACCACTGTGTAAAATGATCAGAATCGTTCCATGGTGACCGTCCACCCTCACGATCCTTTTAACATTTACGTGGTTGCGTGCTTGAATTGGCGGTTCACGTGTGACATGTGACACGAAGAGATTCATAAGGTTATCTTGACAATCGGAGGATTGTTGAAAAGTCTTAAATAACAACAGCGACAGCCAGTGGGTGTCTAAACAGTTGTAGTAGCGATGATAGAAACCTGCACTCGTTAACACAATGGAATAGTGGTTTGTTCATTTTGATGTGTAACCCCAAGCGTTTTTTTTCAGTCATCCCGAAAATGTGCTCTTGCTGGATATCCCGCTATCCGATCTTTAAAATCCCGCCACACCGTATATGCGAAATCCAATTCATCTGGTAGATGCGCAACGCTACACCGATAATTATCAATTCGAAATTTTATTTTTTTTCTCTACCAGGCCTCGGCAATTGAATTTCAATTTACGGCACTTGCCTCGTAATCGAACATCCACTTCCTCCTTCATGAACTCCTCCCCAAGCACAAATCCGCTTGTCGGCAACGGGATCCCCCGAGTTTTCGTCGTGGTGGATTTTTCTTCCGCCAGCGTGTCGCCCTGCTGGTGGTTGTAACTCTCTAGTGTGTCATATTGGCGGAATTGCCACACTTGAGAGGCGAATTACTACAACTTTAATCAGTCAACGCTAATTAAAAATGTGAAAACGCTTATATTGAGCTCATATTGATATATTAATTCTCATTAAGCATAAGGTTATGTTGATTAATGACATTAACAACGGAATTATAGATTTGAGCATATTTTATAAGCTTAGTGTAGTCTTGATATCAGCTTCAGAAAGCAATTTCCCCATGTTCATTCGGCTCGAAAACATAAAATCCGAAGTCAATGATCTGTGGGAATTGTATGAGATGTGCGGGGCACAATTCTTCGGGAAAAGATCTTCGTTGTTTTATTGATCTATGGACAAAATATTGAAAATGAGTATTTGGATAGTAAAATGCGAATGAAAACAAAACTTGTGCTTGAATTATGCAAGCAAATGTTGTGACGTTTGTAACCATACATAGTTCAAATCGTGAAATTTTCGCCCACTCATTTATACGACCTATGAGTGTTTTAAAGTAAGCAAGATCGTTGTCCACTTTCGGTAGACTGACTGAAAATAAATACCAGAGTTTCCACTCTCTGGATTAATACACAAGGAGTTTTTAATAATATTGAACCAAACCGAATGTTTTCTTAGTCTAGCTCATCCAGACTTATCTTTCTACCATAGTTTCGGATTCTTTTATATTGTTTTTCTTGCTGACCAATTACACAGGTCTGCGACCAAAAAACTGGATAGGATTTTTTTACATTTTCTTACAGATTTTGACCTCCCAAAAACAGAAAAAATATTCAAATTATTATATCACATAAGTTTTTATGTATATTGCAGTATCTTTGTTCATTGGTAATAAACCTATATGATTTTTATTTGATAATGGAGAAAAACAACTTGAGCTGTTGGGGAGACTGGTAATGTTTTAACATGTTGAGACAAGTCAAATGACGTATATCGCTTGAAACAAAGAAAAGCTCTCAGTAGACATACTGATATTCAAGTGAACAGTGCTGTTGTCTGTTAATCATGGCTACAAAGGTTTTGTTATTTCTCCAAACCGTTTTTGTTATATCTGTGGTGAATTCACTATTAAAAGTCAACAGAGAAATATGAGTGATTTTGTAAGGAAAGTTTATTTTGCCTACTTTAAATTAAAACTTGGTGATCAAGATAAACCATGGGCCCCGCATAAGGTGTGTAGAAGATGCGAAGGAGATCTTCGTTTGTGGTTTAAGGGAAAGAAAAATGCATTTCGATTTGGAATTCCTATGATATGGCGTGAGCAGAAAAATCACACCACTGACTGCTACTTCTGCTCAGTTGACGTAAAGGGATTCAATTCAAAAACAAAAGAAACATAAGTTATCCTAATCTTGACTCAGCTATACGTCCAGTGCCCCATAGCTCCGAGATATCTATCCCGCAGCCACCTTCCAGTTTTGATGAATACCCTAGTGAGTTGGAGGACGAAGCTACATTACCTCCTCCAGGTGAATCAAGCTCAGATTTATCTTTTGACGAAGATGGAAGGCCTCAACTATTTTCTCAAGGTGAGCTCAATGATTTAGTAAGAGATTTAGGTCTTTCAAAAGATGCAGCCGAACTGTTAGGTTCTAGATTAAAAATAAAAACCTTTTATCACCTGGCACTTCTTTCTACTGGTACAGACACCGAGAAAAAGAATTTACCCAGTTTTTCTCAAAAGAAGAAAATTAAGTTTTCTGCAATAATGTGGAAGAACTCATACATCGCTTTGATATAAAGTATGACTTATCTGAATGGCGCCTATTCACTGACTCATCTAAGACTAGCCTTAAAGCAGTATTATTGCACAATGGAAATAAATTTGCCTCGATTCTGATTGGACATTCTGTGCATATGAAAGAAGATTATAACGATTTGGCCATTATCCTGGAAAAAATCAAGTATCAAGACCATCAATGGATGATTTTTGGGGACTTCAAAATACTGACAATGCTTTTGGGTCAGCAGGCAGGCTATACCAAATACCCATGCTTCTTATGCTTGTGGGATAGTAGAGCCAGAGAACAGCACTGGAAAAAAAGTGGTTGGCCATCCCGAGAAACTTTAAAACCTGGAGAGAAAAATGTTATAAACACTACCTTGGTACCACCAGAAAAGGTTTTGTTGCCCTCTCTCCATATCAAATTGGGGTTGATGAAACAATTTGTAAAATCGCTGCAAAAGGATGGAGACTGTTTCAAATATTAATGTACAAAATTTCCGAAGCTGTCAGAAGCAAAGTTGTAAGAGGGAGTTTTCACCGGCCCCGACATAAGAAAACTTTTAACGGACCCTTCATTTGTGGAAACTATGAATGAGAAGGAAAAAGAAGCTTGGGTATCGTTCAAGGACGTAGTGCGAAAGTTTTTGGGAAATGCTAAGGATCCTAACTATAAAACCATAATATTTATAAAGAATTGTGGAAAGAGCTCAAGCTGGTTTCGAACACGCGTCCCTGCCGCTTCTCATCAGGTGCCAACTCACAGGCTGGGACGCGTCGATTGGCACTACCAGCTTAGGTGGATGTCGACTGGTTATTTACTAGTTATTAATATTGCTCTACAGCTTTGAACTTTTTCCTATATTCCAAATTGCCTTTGGTCTGGCTTTATCAATTTCAGAAGTTTTTGGTAGATCAATTTTCCCTGTTCACTTACAACTTATAAGTGAATTATACCCTTGCTAAGCTAACTCAGCGAAGACTCATGGGTGCGGAAGTTCTGATCAAATGTTTCGAATACCTCGATAGTGAATTTAATATTTATAAAGAATTGTGGAAAGAGCTCAAGCTGGTTTCGAACACGCGACCCTGCCGCTTCTCATCAGGTGCCAACTCACAGGCTGGGACGCGTCGATTGGCACTACCAGCTTAGGTGGATGTCGACTGGTTATTTACTAGTTATTAATATTGCTCTACAGCTTTGAACTTTTTCCTATATTCCAAATTGCCTTTGGTCTGGCTTTATCAATTTCAGAAGTTTTTGGTAGATCAATTTTCCCTTTTCACTTACAACTTATAAGTGAATTATACCCTTGCTAAGCTAACTCAGCGAAGACTCATGGGTGCGGAAGTTCTGATCAAATGTTTCGAATACCTCGATAGTGAATTTAATATTTATAAAGAATTGTGGAAAGAGCTCAAGCTGGTTTCGAACACGCGTCCCTGCCGCTTCTCATCAGGTGCCAACTCACAGGCTGGGACGCATCGATTGGCACTACCAGCTTAGGTGGATGTCGACTGGTTATTTGAGTCTTCGAGTCTTCGCTGAGTTAGCTTAGCAAGGGTATAATTCACTTATAAGTTGTAAGTGAAAAGGGAAAATTGATCTACCAAAAACTTCTGAAATTGATAAAGCCAGACCAAAGGCAATTTGGAATATAGGAAAAAGTTCAAAGCTGTAGAGCAATATTAATAACTAGTAAATAACCAGTCGACATCCACCTAAGCTGGTAGTGCCAATCGACACGTCCCAGCCTGTGAGTTGGCACCTGATGAGAAGCGGCAGGGACGCGTGTTCGAAACCAGCTTGAGCTCTTTCCACAATTCTTTATAAATATTAAATTCACTATCGAGGTATTCGAAACATTTGATCAGAACTTCCGCACCCATGAGTCTTCGCTGAGTTAGCTTAGCAAGGGTATAATTCACTTATAAGTTGTAAGTGAAAAGGGAAAATTGATCTACCAAAAACTTCTGAAATTTACAAAACCATTTTGCAACGGATGCTAGCAGCATACGAAGCTCAAGGCTGCAAGATGAGCTTGAAGGTCCATTTTTTACACTCTCACATAGACTATTTTCCTGAAAACCTGGGAGCTTACAGTGAAGAGCAGGGGGAGCGATTTCACCAGGATGTCCGTGATATCGAGAGAAGGTACCAAGACTCGTCAAAGTATCAAGGAAAAGAAGAAGAGGTTTCATAAAGAACATGAATAAGTATATGTATCAAAATAATGTCTCGTTTGCTTTAAAAATAAATACTTATTGTTTGAAAATTTTGAATAAAGGAGTGCTTTAACCAATTTTTTGTGTTTGAATTTGCAAAAAATCCTTATGTGATAGAAAAAAATAGCCATCACTTTTGAAATCAGCGCACTTTAAAACATATAATTCAGTAAAAATATCTCATGCAGCTGACAAAAAAATTTTTTTCGCAGACCTGTGTTATTATTAATCTTGAGATCCAATATCTTCTAGTATAAACAACATAAGTGCTTTAGATTTTCTTGCTGACCAATTGTTATTAATCATGAAATCCAATATCGTCTAATATAAACAATATCAGATTTAAATCTTAACGTCAGCAATTTCACTTGAAATTCTGAATTGCATTAACATACTTAAACTTCCCTTCAGAAATGAAATCAAGCAAATTGAATTGCGGCTCCCTTCTTATCTTTTGATTGGTCAGCACGTTCTGGCTTAAGCTTTGATATCACATGCTAATCTTTGAATAACTTACAGTAAAGTGAAAAAACTAGATTATAGCATGGTGGAACAGGACATTCAGGTAAAAGCTTAAAATAAGGAAGATATAGCATTTTACCTTCTTGAAAATTAATTCGATTCAGTGCCATTAGAAAATAAATTATTTATTGTAAAATAACGACCATGTCTAGACGTGCAAAAAATTGTCGTCATTCGGGAGAATAACAAATCGCGATCTTTTAATTGTGCTTGGTACGCGAAATGTGATTGACTCACTTGAAGTGAAACATTGAATAAAGTATTTTGCTTAAATTGTCATTTATTCAATGACAAATCAACAACTCCGTGGAATTATGCTGGATATGGTGATTTGAAACATATCAGTGAGTCAATACAAAAACATAGAAAGTCTAGCGACCTAAGTATCTGCTTCATTGAAATTTAAATTATTTGGGAAACAGCAAATTCTAGCATTATTTGATTTGTTTTATCACAAAAATATCATTAAACACAATAAACTCGTTGAAAGAAATCGGTAATATTTACTGTGACATGTTCGAATAATGTCACGCGACACTGTAGTCGTCTTAAGAGAAAAGTCGTAAGCTAGTTTCAATTACCAATACATCGATAATTCTTGAAGAGGAAAAAAGGCAAAACATTGCGTGCATTGAGTACAACAAATACGGGTGTAAGTGACTCAGCCCGTAAGCTCGAGAACTATCCACATGGAAGATTCGCGATTGAATGGTACATGTATCAAAGCGACTACAGCGGGCGGCGAAAGGAGTCTTGTGAATTAAGTGAAGAAGTGAGCGACAGTGCGCGTTAAAAGTAGTGCGGTAATCGAAAAGTGTTGTGAAATAAAATCGCATGCGAATTTTAAATAGCGAGTGAAAGTGATTGTTAACTAAGTGATTAATTAATTCATGTAAGTGAAGTATTGATTAAGTGAAAATAGTTGCAAAGTGTTAGTGATTTTTAAGAATAAAATTTCTCAGGGCAGCAGCTGACAAGGCTGCAGCGCGTGAGTAACATATAATAATGTTTATTTACCTAATATTGCAATTACGGATGGTAATGTTCATTCACCCAACAAGAGAACTAGGTCAGAATCGAACATTGCACCATATGTTGAAAGTGCTGTTAGCAGTCAATTGCTCTTTCGTAATGTTAATTACAATTCAACTAGGTCAGGTAATATTGCTGACACCATAAACAATGCCGAGTTAAAGGAAAGTGATCAAATCGGGATTTAAAAGAAAAATCTTGTGGAAGAATAGTGAACGAGTTATGTATGCGTCAGCATACAACACTGATACAAGAAGTTCACACGCGCATGCATCAAATCCGTTAAGTGCAGTAATATTAAAAGACAAGAAAAATGAAACCGTCTGAAATGAGTTTGCCGCGGTTCTCAAAACATACGACGCTTAATCGGCAGTTTTAGATAGTCTAAAATCCGTTAAATTAGAACTTCTCCCTCAGTTGACGTGAATACTTTAGAGATAATAGACGAAGTCGATGCGAAAATCGCACTTTGAAAATTATAATAAAGAAGTTGTACAATAAAATAAAACTCGTTTTTTCTTAGTTATTAGTTGTGACTTACAATATTTTTTTCGCTCCTCAACATCGGAACCACGTAATTGGCGCAGTCGGGAAACAAGAAGTAAACGCGACTTAAAATCGTTTGGTACATTGGTCGATTAAACTACAACCGTGTATAAAGTGAACGTGAAATTGTAAGATAAACCAGTGGAATAAACCAAAAAAAAAAAATAATAATAAATAAGTCGCGTGGGTTAATTCGGTCGAAAATTAACCTACTAACCAGACTGGAAGGACCGGTGTCAAGCCACAATTCGGTCTTTCAAAATCCCTCCTGAGGCTGGGTTGGGAATCCAGTCAAAACAAAATAATAAAATTAAAAGTGGATGCAGAGCAGAGAAGCTCTACGGAACGTATTCAGAGTAAGTCAATTAGAACCTAGTATAATGGAGGCCCAAATGGAGGAATTATGAGGAAGATTAGCGACAAGGGAAGCAGAATTCGCGCAGCTCACCGCAGTGGTTCAACAATTGGTGAACAACCAAAGCAGAGAAGACCAAATCGATCGATTAGCGGAAGCAATCAACCGAATCACAGTGTCAACAAACCACTCCGTTGATCCTAGCAACAGGATCCTGAAGGAAATACGCCATATGAGTTCTTTCACAGGGACAGGAGAAGTCTCTATCAACGCATTCATCAGTAGCATCGAGTTTTATTTAAATAGTATTGTCGATCCGGAACTTAAGCGTGTAGCTACCAGGCACATATACTTCGAAAAAATACTGGGGAAAGCAAAAGATGTTGTTATCAATGTAAAGCAAACCGACAATTGGGAAATAATTAAAAAGGCCTTACAAATGTGATACAAGCCAGATATTGAACCGTTCGAGATCTATAGAAGAATCAGCGATCTACGTGTTAGTACAGTAAGTGAATCAGCAGTAAAAATTCAACAAATAAAATGTAAAAAGGATGAATTATGTATTTACTATAAACACACTTTACACGTTGACCTGAGTAATGTTGACTCAATTTTAATCAACACTCTTAAAGAAATTACACAGGGTATACTTTTTGATAAAATTATTGATATGCATGACATAGATGAAATTATTTGTTTAATGACAAGTCGAAGATTCGAAAATTCATGCATTAGGCCTGAATACAGAAAAGTGACAAGTGAAAATTTAACGAGAATGTTCGAGAGTGACCGTAGTAAAAACCGTAATATTAATATCAAAAATAAAAATAATAACGATCGACAGCAAAACAACAGTTCAGGACTCCACAGACAAAAGACGTACGATAACAGACACCAACAAAACCGTGAACACAATCAATATTATAGTCAATTTAATAATAATTCAGGTCAGTTTAGGACACAAAATTATACAAACAGTTATGAAACACAGAATCGTCCTCACACAAACTCTGAACAGTTTCGCAAATATAATCGTCACTCGGGATATCAAACTCCAAGTTATAACAGAAACTCTGGGCAATACCGCCAATCAGGGCAAAGCCGATTTAATAGAGTTCTGAATAATGACCCTCAAAAACAAGAACCGATGGAAATCGACAACATTCAAGGAATTCTGTCAAGAAATCATGAAACTCTATCTCAAAATTTTGATCACAGAAATTTAAATAACTCTTTTGCAGGTGTTTCAGTTCGAAATTACCCCCATACAAATAACATGAACGAAGGGGCGACGTTTTTTCAAAACTAGCCTCGGAATCACTACCAATGATCAACATAACAATTGACAATACGACTTATTTAGCTCTGATAGATACGGGGTCATCATTTTCCATAATTGATGACACAATTAATTGTTTTACCAAAATATCAATAACCCCAATTAGCTTCAGTACTATTACAAGCAAAGATGTGATTACGTTCGAAGTACATACTCACGCCCCAAAGGAATTCAATTTGTCTTCTGCGGCAAGAATAAGGTGGAAAGTAAAATACTTACACAACACAAAGTACCAATTTATAATTGGCATTGATCTACTCAATACACTTAATACTTTAATTGACATAGAAGAAAGGACGATAACGCTAAACGGACAAGTGGTTAAATTCACAAATAATCCGTACGCATTGGATGAAATTAGTTTATTGGAAAAAGTCGAAAATAACTTTGTACACCGACTTAAATTAAATCATCTGAATGAGGAAGAATATTCTGCAGTTGCTAAAATCATTAAAAAATTCGATATTCTATAAAGAAGGCGATAAATTAACTAGTACCCCATCAATCGAGCATGAAATCAAAACAACTACAGATGCTCAAATCAACGCAAAATTATATCGTTACCCCCCTAAGCACGAGGAGGAGGTCCGCCGTCAAATAGAAGAAATGGAATCACAGGGGATAGTAAGGAAAAGTTGCTCCAAATATTCAAGTCCTCTGGTGATAGTCCCGAAAAAGAGCGATAATTCAGGAACTAAAAAGTTTCGACTGGTGGTCGATTATCGAAAACTAAATGAGGTTACGGTAGACGGCAAATACCCTCTACCTAATATCGACTCATTGTTAGACAAACTCGGCAGAGCTCAATATTTCTCCACTATAGATTTGGCTAAAGGCTACCACCAGATCCTGGTGAAAGAACAAGATAGGCATAAAACTGCTTTTGTATCACCTTATGGTCTCTATGAGTTCGTCAGAATGCCGTTTGGTTTGAAAAATGCCCCGGCGACATTCCAGAGGCTCATGAACGATATTCTACGAAAATTTATAAATAAAACCTGTGTTGTTTATTTAGATGACGTACTTATTTTCAGCACGTCCCTTCAAGAGCATATTAACGCAATCACAGAAATCTTCAAGGTTCTCGAAGCGAATCACCTTAAAATACAAATCGACAAATGCAACTTCATGCAGAAAGAAACTAGTTTCCTGGGACATATCATCACGAAAGATGGATTGAAACCTAACCCCGAAAAAATTAAAATAATACAGGAATTGAAGCTGCCCTGAACTGAGAGACAAATCAAAAGCTTCCTAGGGATTACAGGGTACTATCGCAAGTTCATTCGAGATTACGCCAAAGTGGCGCAACCCATGACGAAATACTTGCGAAAGGATTGTAGAATTAACGTCAATGATCCTAATTATATACAAGCTTTTGAAAAACTGAAAACTCTCATAAGTACGCACCCAATTTTGCGATTCCCGAATTTCAACAAGCAATTTCACCTTACTACTGATGCATCGAAATATGCAATAGGCGCCGTTCTTTCACAAGAAGGCCATCCTGTTTGTTTTGCATCTAGAACTCTTAATTGCCATGAGCGGAACTACTCTGCCACAGATAAAGAATTCCTTGCCATAATATGGTCTGTGGGATATTTCAGACCATACTTATATGGAAACGAGTTCAAAATCTTTACCGATCACCAGCCAATAAAGTACTTGCAAGCAAAGTATAGAGGGAAGGATCTCTCGCCAAGACACCATAGGTGGCTGCTAAAATTAGGCGAATACAACTACGATATTGAGTATATCAAAGGCAAAGAGAATCGAGTCGCAGATTTCTTAAGCCGAATTGTACAGGACAAAGAAGTCAAGTCACTAGCCTCTATTTCCAACAAAACTAATACATATTCAGAATTAGGAATCTTAGCAAATATAGAAAATGAAAACGATGATGTCACCATGGCAACTGTACACTCCGCGGAGGAGGAGCTTCTGGATCATATACCGATCAAAGAGGAAATTGTAAACAAATACAATACACAAATCATCCTCACAAATAATAAAGTTCGTGAAATAGACTTCGTGCACAAAAAACGTATTATCTACATAGCAGAATACGACTTCGACAATCTCAGTGATATTCTTAAGAGATACATACGAAAAGGAGTCATCGGAATTTATTCAGAATTACCAGATCATAAGTACAACATTGTGCAAGAAAGAATACGTGAACTATTTTCCAATGACAAACAAATCAAATTCATAAAATGCTCATTCAGAGCCCTAGACGTCGAAACCGAAGTAGAAGCCGTCAGGCAGGTAGCACTTTACCATGTGCAGGAAAGCTTACATTCTGGAATTCAAGAAACATTTAATAAAATTAAATTTAAAATATATTATCCAAAATTGTTTGATCTCATTCACCTTGTAATAAATCAATGTGACGTATGTCAAGCCGTTAAATACGATCGTAAACCAATCAAAACAAAATTCAATCTCTCCGAATCAGCGAGCAATATAAATCAAATTATTCAAATAGACCTGTTTACCATAATGAAGCAATCTTTCCTCACAATTATCGACAAATTTTCAAAGTTTGGGACTGCTTACTTTCTTACGGATAGAAACCACGTAACATTAATTGAAATTCTAGAGGAACATTTCACGCGACTAGGCAAACCACAAAAAATTGTCGCAGGAAATGAATTCAACGGCATTCTAATGAAAGAATTTTTAGACTCTGAAAATATAGAACTTCATCCAACAAAACCACACAATAGTACTGGAATCGCAGACGTGGAAAGATTTCATGAGACAATTTTAGAAAAATTTAGAATCCTCACTTACCAAAAACGGAAAATTTCCACGAAAAGAATGATGCAACAAGCAGTTAGAAATTATAACGACAGGTATCATTCTACAATCAAGTGTACACCAAATGACGTGCAATCACACAAAGTCAACTTTGACAAAATACGAGCGAACTTAAAGAAAACAAAGGAAAAATGGATAGAGAAAACAAACAAAAAACGTGAAGATTATGAGGAAAGAAGGACAACAGGTTTTGTAAAAAACTATAAAGCAGCAAGACTAAAGCACCAACCCAGATTTGTTAAAGGTAAACTGCAGAACGTACATCCAAGCAATATCAAAAGGCCCCTGAAATTTAATCTGTTTCCTAATGACAAAGCAAAAAATGATAACGATACGGAAATTCCAGAATTTACCCAAGAACAATTATCCATTATTAATACAGCACTAAACGAAGGTCAAGAAGATGAAGTCCTAGTATCCAAATTTCATATTGATATCACCAAACGTGATATTAAGACATTAGAAAATAATAAGTGGCTTAACGATAAGGTAATTTAATTCTACTTAAAATTAATTGTCAATCGCAGCAAAGAAAACAATCTCGGAAATTCACACAAAGTTTTCGCAATGAACACATTTTTTGCAACACGTCTTCTTAACGTATGTTACCGATCCATTAGAAGATATACCCGAAACGTAAATATCTTCGATTACGATCTTATTCTGATACCAGTACATGTGAACCAGAACCATTGGACTTTAGCTGTAATTGATTTCAAAGAGAAAACAATTAAATACTATGATTCATTAGGAATACCAAACCAAAAAATTATAGGCATTCTGGAAGAGTATTTAAAGAAAGAATCCTTAGATAAAAGAGGGATATCCTTCGGTAGATCAGATTTTATTAAAGAAGTATCTACAAGTACCCCCCAACAGGAAAACACAAATGATTGTGGTGTATTTGTCTGTGGCATCGCAGAAAACATCTCTAGAAATCGTCAAATCCTATTCGCACAAGAACATATTCCTCACATCCGTAAGAAAATGATAGTTGAAATTATACAAGGAAAACTACTAACATGATTCTCATCTCTCTGTACTTTCAAATAACCATCTCAATATAGCTCTACTTTCCTTTGTACTTGTAGTTATTCGTCACAATAACGGTAATACTATTCATTGTATCGACTTCAGCAAACGGACAATTGACTATACAGAAAATTGAAGACAATACGGGATTTACGGAAATACATATGAATAAAGCCGAAATACCGACAAAATCTAACATCATTCTTCACATCATAAACCCTTTAGAAATCCATAACGTAATTAACGAATTCAAAATCAACGCAGAACACTTAAACGGACAGCACAAATCTATAATTCTGATGGAACTCGAACATTTAACAAATAAAGTTAACACATTGAAACCATTAAAGAGTAGAAATAAAAGAGGACTGATTAACCTAGTAAGTAACGCACAAAATTGGCTTTTTGGAACAATGGACAACCAAGACAGAAAAAACATAAACGAACACCTCAAGACAATCGACATAAACAATCATAATATCATACAAACAACTAACCGACAAGTAGAAATCAATAAAAATTTTAGCGACACAATTAAAAGACTTGGCGACATGGCTAACAGAGACAGACATACAATAACTAGTAAAGTAAACAGCATATTGAATGCCTCATTTGCAAATAACCTATATTATGACCAAATTTTCAAAATTGGAATTCTAAAAAGTAGAATCGATCACATACACGATAATATTGCATCCGCGAGATATGGCATGTTACACCCAAACATTCTCACCGATGAAGAGATAAAAATTTATAAAATTGACGTAAATAAATTACAATATGTAAAAGTCGGATTAGGTACAGCACAAAATAATGAATTGATCTTTGCAATAAAAATTCCTGTCGAATTCATAAGCATGAAACTTAAGATAATTCTACCTATAACAAATGAACAATCGAAAGAAATAGATTCTCCAATAGAAACTATTGTCTTAATTAACAACACTGTATACACCTATGAGCCTTATAAGTATTTTAACGAACTCACAAATAGTAAACATTGTATCTAATAGTAATACCTGTAAACTAATTAAAAATTAAATACCGAAATATTGGAATTGGATAGAGAAACCATTGTTATAAAGAACGCTGTGAACCTTCCCATTAATCAAACATGTGACATCAGAAACCTCAATATGAAAGGAAATATGTTAATAAATTTTAATAATTGTACTATCCACGTTTTGAACCACTATTTTTCGAATATTGAAGAAAAAACAAATGAAAGGTTTCACTATTCCAACAAAGAATTGGTAATTTTTAAGGATAAAATAACATTAGAAGATAAAGTTGTAAATAATGTACACAATAAAAAAAATTAAGGAACTACAAATCCACAAAAATGTAAACATAGGATTAAATTTAAGCATGATATTCATATTAATTATTGCAATTTTGTTAATTGTATTGTATTTAAGAAAGCAAAAACAACTAAAAATCCGAATTGAAAATCGAATTCAGGAGAATTCGAAATCAAAGGGGGGAGAAGTTATGTATGCGTCAGCATACAACACTGATACAAGAAGTTCACACGCGCATGCATCAAATCCGTTAAGTGCAGTAATATTAGAAAACAAGAAAAATGAAACCATGTGGAATGATTTTGTTGCGTTTCTCAAAACATACGAGAATACAGTAAGATTAGAAGACAAGAAAAATGAAAGCGTCTAAATGAGTTTGCCGCGGTTCTCAAAACATACGACGCTTAATCGGCAGTTTTAGATAGTATAAAATCCGTTAAATTAGAACTTCTCCCTCAGTTGACGCGAATACTGTAGAGATAATAGACGAAGTCGATGCGAAAATCGCACTTTGAAAATTATAATAAAGAAGTTGTACAATAAAATAAAACTCGTTTTTTCTTACATGGTCATTGGTTGTGACTTACAATATTTTTTTCGCTCCTCAACATCGGAACCACGTAATTAACGTAGTATCGTGAAGTGAACTTTAGCACGAGACGCAGAAACAAATTCAACACAAGGCAGCGACTAGCTATCCAATAAGGAAATGGCGCAGAATCAACAACTCGAGCAATGTCTGGTAATTCTGACGGAGATCTTGGCTTGACAAAACCAGGCAAATAATTGGAGAACATCAGTGGAGAAACGGATCAAATACATCCAACCCTTCAAAGGAGAACCAGGGACGTTACCATCATTTTTGTCAACAGTGGAGCAGATACTTGAAGAATATGGCGAACGAGCACCACTGGTTTACGAAATCATCTACAACGAAAAAATCACCGGGGAAGCGAGAAAGTATTTAGCTGTGGACGTACCGGAAACGTGGGTAAAGTGCAAGGAGAAGCTGAAAATACACTATCATCCGGTAAAAGATCAGCTACAGATAACAAAGGAGATAAACAATATCAAGGTATTTACAATCCATCAATTATTGCTTAAAATTCAAGAAATTGTGGACTCGATAACCGAATATGCGGCGTTTTGCAAAAACAAAAACCAAATAGTTATTTGTTTAATGAGTGCATTAATTTTAAAGATTAAAGAGGTTACGGCAGGTACAGTGGCAGCTGAGATTTATAATGAATTCTCTTTGGCTAATATTAGAACAATTTTGTGTAAATATATTGGACACGATAAATATAATTTGAATATTTCAAAACTTGACAGATATTCCCATAAACCGAAATTTTATAAAAATTCCGAAGCAAATGTTCCAAATGAAAATAGTGAAAAAAATAAAAGTGCCTCGAATGTAAAGAAAATTCAATCTAATTCTCAGGAATCTGGTCAATTTAGATACAGAAATCAGGTCAGTACAGGCAGGTTAGTTCAAATCAAACAAATCAGAGTAGGAACCAAAATAATTATAGGAATTCCGGGCAAAATCGATTTAATCGGAAAAAATGAAGAACCAATGGAGGTCAACTCCATTAGTAAAGAAAATGTAGATCAGGTAGAAACTTCCGAGGTTTTTACGAACTAGCCTCGGAAGAAAAGAAAATTTTTAATTCCTTAACTTTCCAGTGCAAAAGCTTTATTGCGTTGATGGACACAGGATCCACAATAAGCTTGCTTAATTCAAGCAATGTCCCTGCGGTGTTACATAGAGTAAGTAGAGAAGAAACTACCATTAGAATCAATACAATTCAAGGTATAGTGACGGACCGGACGGAATAGGTGAAAACTGAGTGTCCTAAAGCGTTTAGGCAACCCAATAATGCTCGAATCAGATGGACAAAAATCAATTTAAATAAGCCATATGATTTTCTAATCGGAGTGGATTGGATTAATAAAAATGTTAAGGTCATTGATATAATAAATAATTCTTACGAATGGTACACATCTTCCATTTTTAGCCAAGTCGTTAAGTGGAGTAAATGTGCTAGATATAAGTAAAGTCGGTGACGTTCAAACGGATCATCTAAATGATGTCGAAAAAATTGAGATTAAAAGACTTCTGGATAAATACCAGCGTTTAATGTTCAAAGAGGGTGATACTTTAACAAACACCAACTTAGTGGTTCACCAAATAAAAACAACAACGGACCAACAAATAAATGCGAAGTTATATAGATATCCACAGCATGAAGTTGAGGTTCGGAGACAAATGAAAGAGATGGAAAATCAAGGGATTATAAGAAAAAGCAATAGTCGATATAGTTCACCTATAATTGTGATTCCCAAAAAAATGGATAATTCTGGCAAACAAAAGTACAGAATTGTGATGGACTATAGAAAGTTAAATCAGGTCACAGTGGACGATAAATATCCACTTCCTAATATAGATGGTATCCTGGATAAATTGGGAAAAGCTCAGTATTTAAGCACATTAAATTTAGCAAAAGCCAGATTCTTGTGGCAGAAGAAGATATAGAAAAAACCGTTTTTGTTACACCTTTGGGCTTATACGAGTATGTTCGAATGCCGTTTGGGTTAAAAAACGCCCCGGCAACTTTTCAAAGGTTTGGTTAGGTAAACCAAATTTGTGTGGTATACTTGGATGATATATTAATATTTTCAACAACATTGGAGGAACATATTTCATCACTGGGCACAATTTTTAAAACCTTACAAAGACATAATCTTAAGATACAAGCTGATAACTGTAGTTTCATGAAACGAGACACAGAGTTTTTAGGGCATATATTAACAAACCATGGAATTAAACCAAATCCTAATAAAATTAAAGATATTGATAATCTTAGTCTACCAAAAATCGAGAGACAGCTTAAAGGATTTTTAGGAATGACTTGCTTTTACAGGAAATTTATTAGGGATTACGCTAAAATAGTGTATCCAATGATAAAATATTTGAAAAAGCACGAAAAAATAAACATAAATGACCCTCAGTATATTTCAGCGTTTGAGAATTTAAAAGCATTAATTACTGCACATCCAATATTGAAATTTTCAGAATACGATAAACCATTCACACTTACAACAGACGCTAGTAATTTTGCAATTGGAGCCGTGCTTTCTCAAGACGGACACCCAGGTTGCTTCATGTCACGAACCTTGAATAAACATGAAAAAAATTACAGCGTTACTGACAAAGAATTTTTAGCTATCGTCTACGCAGTAAATTATTTTCGACCATATTTGTATGGAAGGAAATTTAAAATTATTACTGACCATGCACCCATTAAATATTTAAATAGTAAATATAAAGGCAAAGAATTTTCACAACGTGAACAAAGGTGGATTTTAAAATTGCAGGAGTATAATTTTGAGATAGAATATCTTCAAGGAAAGGAGAATAAAGTAGCAGATTTTCTTAGCAGACTTGAAGATACACCCAAAATCGTGGAAAGTAATGATGATGAATCAAATATGGACTTATCAGATACAATACATTCTGTAGATGAACAGCAATTGAACCACATTGGGATTAAAGAGGAAATCGTAAATAAATTTAAGACACAACTGATATTAACGTATAGTGTTAGCAAGGAAATAGAAATTTTACACGGACGTAGAATTATATATTTGAACCCACTGGAAGAAACAAGTAAAATCAAGGAGGTATTAACTAGGTTCATAAAGAAAGGAAAGACTGGAATATTTTCAGAAGTGGAAGATTACGATTACGATCGAGTACAACAGGCAATAATAGAACTATTTTCAAATGACGAAAAAGTTAATTTTATAAGGTGTTCAATTAGAGCTACAGAGATTCACACTGAAGAGGAATTACATAAGCAAATTTCTATGTATCATACAAAGGAATCGATGCATAGCGGAATAAATGAGACCTACTATTCATTGAAATCAAAGATATATTTTCCAAAAATACAGGAACATATACAATTGGTAATCAATAATTGTCCAAAGTGCCAGGAAATAAAGTACGACCGTAAGCCCATTAAACCAAAGTTTCAATTAACTGAGACCCCAACACAAAAAAATGAAACCCTACCTCTGGATATTTTTTATTTGTCGAAACGAGCATTTGTAACTATCATTGATAAATTAACTAAATTTGCAGTAGCTTACACTATAACTGATAAAAATTGGAGGGCGAAGAAAGCGATTTTAGTAGAGCATTTTGCTAAATTTGTTACACAAAAAAAATGATATTAGACAATGAGTCCATTGCAGAACAGTTGAAAGAATATTTCAAAGAATGTGATATTCAAGTACACTGGACAAAACCGAACAGCCATACAGGGAATGTAGATGTGGAAAGATTGCATGCAACTATCTTAGAAAAGGTAACAGGTATCGAGGACAAAAGTTTATCCGTAGAATCGAAAATTCAATTAGTAATAGGAAACTACAACGATAGGTATCATTCAACCATCAGAACTACTCCTAGAAAAGCTAAAGAAGAGATGGATGCGAAAATTTTGAGTAAAACTGTTAAAGCAAACAAAGAAAGAAAAATTCGCAAGTTAAATGAAGAGCGAGAAGATTATATAGAAAGGAGGCAGGAGGGACCAATTAAGAATTATAAACATGTTAGGCATAAAGATGAAACTAGATATAAAATCAAGAAACTCGATAACGTACATGTAACAAATATTAAAAGGCCACATAAATTTACAGGCAATTCTGTTTGTAATAATTCTAACAATATAAGCGACACAAGGAGCACCACAAACAATACAAATTGACGATGAGTCCGGTTTTACAAAAATTAAATTGCGAACGATACAAGTTGTTAATCAAACAGATACTATTTTACATTTAGTTAACCCGAAAGATATGTTAGATGCTGTTTTAAATATAAGAGTTAATATAAAACACTTGGATATTGAGAATAGAGAAATGGTTTTTAGGGAAATAGATACAGTTATAGCTAAAATAAAGTCAATTATTCCTAGTTCGGCGAAAAGACAGAAAAGAGGTTTGTTAAACATTGTAGGCAATGCACAAAAATGGCTCTTTGGGACAATGGATAGCAATGATATAGAGGAAATTTTAAACCATTTAGAGAATATAGAAGAAAACAATCACAATTCTATTAACAACCTCAATGGGCAAATCAAAATTAACAATCATTTTAATGAATCCATAACGTCATTGCAAATCATAATAAACAATGATAGAAGAAAAATACTAGAAGCCTTTAAAGGATTGGAAGGCACAACAAAAGAAATCCTACATCAACAGTTATTCTTGGAACAGATAACAGATAAGTTAAGATTTCTAGAAAATAAAGTTAATCAAATTCAAGATAATATTGTATCGGCAAAACATAATTCGTTGCATTCAAGTGTATTGACAATGGAAGAAATTGAGGAATATGAGATCGACTTTTATAAACTTAAATTGTCACAAATGGGAATATTAGAATATAAGAATAAATATATTGTCATAGCTGTTAAAATTCCAAAAAATTATATTGTAACCGATTTAAAACTTATTACTCCAGTACCGAATAATGAAAATTTTGAAATAGATAGCGAGGATGAGTATATTGTGGAAATAAATAATTACACATATACCTATAGACCCAATATAATAGCAAAAGACTTAAAATTAAGTACACATTGTACATTGGAAATAAATTGTAAATTAGTATACAATAATAAAACCCAGGTTGATATTTTAGGGGAAGAAAGCATCGTTATTAAAAATACCAGAGAATTAGAAATAAGGCATAATTGTGATGAAAGAAAAATCATATTGAATAAAAATTATCTCGTTAACTTTTGTAATTGTCAAATAACTATACAGGAAGAAACCTTTACCAATAAAGAAATTGTAGAACATGACAAATACTTTTATCCATATCCAAGATCAAACTTTAATTTTTCTAAATCTTTTACATTTGATAATTTAGTTACAAGCAATTTCGAAAACAATAAAGAAATAAAGGAGCTTAAAAATGCATAAAATTATATCGTATGGAATTAGTATTACTTACATAATATTGGCAACTATAACGATTATGATCATTGTATGTCTTGGAAGAAAAATATTGTATAACTTTTTCGATGGAAAGATTCAGGAGAATCTTCAGTTAAACCGCAGAGGAGTAACATATAATAATGTTTATTTACATAATATTGTAATTACGGATGGTAATGTTCATTCACCCAACAAGAGAACTAAGTCAGAATCGAACATTGCACCATATGTTGAAAGTGCTGTTAGCAGTCAATTGCTCTTTCGTAATGTTAATTACAATTCAACTAGGTCAGGTAATATTGCTGACACCATAAACAATGCCGAGTCAATAAAAGAGCAATGGACCGATCAATCATCAGTTGTTGTTTCATTAGCCTAAGCGATAGTAGTCTTAAATAAAATTATAATCATAAACGAAGTTGGCGTTTTCTTTTTTTTATTAAGAACCGCGACTTATTATGTTAGTCGTGTGACGGCACTCACCCGATTAATGGCCAACATAGGGGGGCCCACCACATCAAGGAGACGACTCTTAATGAGCGTTGTGCAGTCGCTTCTACTCTACGGATCAGAACTGTGGGGCGACGCTCTCAGCAAGGAGTTACATGGGAAGCGGTTGGCACAGGTGCAGAGACAAGAAGCGTTGCGAATCGCATGCGCATACCGAACGGTCTCCGGGGCGGCAGTGCTGGTAATCGCAGGGGTGATACACATCACCCTCTTTGCGCAGAGAGAGTGCAGAAGTATTTACCTGCGCAGAGGCGAAGACCGAAGAGATACGTCGCTCTCTCAGCGATTGGCAACAGTCTTGGGAGCAAGAAACAAGGGGAAGGTGGACTGCACGTCTGATCCCTGATCTGAGGCCGTGGTTCAGTCGAGTGCATGGCGAGACCGATTTCTACTTGAACCAGCTCTTAAGCCGGCACGGTTAGTTTCGGTCCAACCTGTACAAAATTTACAGAGCACGGTCTCCTAACTGTGTGTTTTGTGCAGGAGAACCGGATGACGCCTGTCACACACTCTTCATATATAAAAGGTGGAGACAGCAGCGAGGGGACCTCCTCAGCGAAATTGGAGAGCTCTGTCCGGAAACTATCGTCGGAGTAATACTGAAAACAGTTGACAATTGGAATCGCGTGGCGCAATATGTTCGGGCAGTGCTAATATTGAAAAAAGCTTTATTGGAACGCTGGGAGGCATCGGGGGTGGATGGATCTCTTTTCTGGCACTTCCTTCTTCTCCCGTCCTTCCCGTTAGAGAAGAGATTCCCATAATCCGAAGGCGCCTCTAGGCGTAGGAACACGAGGCCTAGCCCGAAGTAATGTGTCAAACGGTTCCAGGCTAGGTCCTCAGGTTGACAGGGGAGGTGTTTAGTGGGAAGTCCAAAAGCATTTTGCGTCTGGGAGTCCCACACTCAGGGCGTAAACAGCCTTCACCTTCCTACCACAAAAAAAGGAGGAATTAGAAAGGCGGAACGTTTCCACCGAGGGAAGCAAGGCTAGACTAATCACCCGGTTAAACGAAGCGCTGGCAGCAGAAGGGATGGATCCAGAGTCGTTTGAGTTTCCCGATGCTGAAAGTTGCACTGAGGAGGAACAACAGGAGGAACAAATTCTGACTGCGAAAGGGCTGATGCGGATGTTGATGATAATGCAAAAGCAATCAACGGAGTTAAATGAGAAGCTCGATCGGCAGTCAACAGCGTTAAACCAGCTCGACCAGAAACTGGACCACCAATCAGCAGACTTTAACAAGAATCTGGACCAGCAATCAACAGCCTTTAACTAGAAATTCGACAAGCAATCTGCTGAATAAAGAGCAGATTTAGGTGAGCTAAGCTAAAAACTGAACCTCCAATTTGAAGGTTTCGAAGGAAGGATGGACAAAATGGAAAAAAGGATGAGCAAAGTGATGACGGTGCGGGAAGAGATGGAAAAAATTAAGGGAGACCTGAAGTAAGCCAAAGTAACGATAGCGAGTAACCCGTTAACGAGTACCGCGATAATGAGTACAGCCAGTGTCTCAACGAGGAATGTAAAAGCACCAACTTTTGATGGACAAATAGCTTGGAGCATTTACAAAACGCAGTTTGAAGCTGCCGCTCAAACGAATCACTGGAATGAGCAGGAGAGAGTAACAGCCTTAATTCTTGCCCTGAGACGTCCAGTTGCGGCAATACTTCAAACTGTCCCCGTCGAGTCGCAGTCAAGCTCCATCGCTATCATGAACGCAGTCGTCATGAGGTATGGAGACAATCACCTGAAGCACATCTACAGGTCGCAGCTGCGCAACTGGATGCAGAAATCAGGTGAAACCCTTCAGCAATTAGCCTAGGATATTGAAAGGTTTGCACTTTTGGCTTACCCTGCATATGATCATCGGGACGATGTAGCAACGGAAGCATTTATTAGCGCATTGCAGGACAGGGAAATGCAACAAGCTGTCAGCCTAGCCGAAAAACGCTCAGTAATGGACGCACTGGCCTACTGTTTAAACTTCGAAGCCGCCAAAACAACCACTCGTAATACAGCCAGGATCTGGGAGTTTGCAACGGAAGAATGTAGATGTGAGCGTTTTCACGTGAGCGAAGAAGCGCAGGTGAATGGTGCGCCTATATGCTGGAATTGTGGTGAACGAAGACACCTACAACGAAACTGCAAGCAGCAAAGGAAATTAAGTTATTGCCTGGCGTGTGCCACTAGAAGGCAAATCAAGGGGTCGGGAAACGCGTAAAAGCCAATTTCGTATGGCAGACGTTAGCTTGGAGAATCCAAGTCCCCAGCACCACCATCATAGTATCAAGGCTACATTGGGGAGAGGCAGACTTATGTGTTCGTGGACAAGTCGACGGTGAATATTGCACCCTAACTATTGATACTGGTTCAACAAGATCAATATTCCGACCAGATTTGGTGAGCAGGCGTCTTCTCTCCAAAGGTAAACCACTTTTGCTACGAACAGCAACGGGAGAAGCAGCGCCCATATACGGCAAGATCAAACTCCAAGTACAAGTAGGGGATATACTGTTTCAACATGAGTTTTTCGTTGCCGATATAATAGACGACTGCATCCTGGGAATGAATTTCCTAAGACCACATGGGTTCACGTTGGGTTTTGGCGGACGGGTCTTAAGATGGCGGAATGTTGGGATCCTGATGGAAGACCATTACGACAACATCTCAACACAGAAAGTGGACGTAGGTGCTGCCACTAACGTACCAAAATCCTCCGAGAGCATTGTATGGGCCAAATTTCAAGGGAATCCTGGAGACCATTAATCCTTCCTTATTGAGCCAACAAAAACACCGGCACTGCGTAATCTAATTTAAGGACGTTTTAGGTGTTTCATTCACTATTGCGAACTTTTGCGAGGAGCAAACAGGTCGCGCAACTGACATAGCGCAACAATGCACTTATTCGATAAGGTAGTTTACTTGGCATCGTAGGAGCACGCATTTCGTGGTGACGATGAGTCATCTAGTTCATCCAACCGGGCCATTTTCGGGAACTTGCGGATTTCAAAGCTAAATACGACAATGATTTGAAAAGCTTTTTGGATGTATCATCCGGTTTTAGTGGAGTTTTCAAAACTATCTGAAATGATTTAATTAATTGTATGGGCTGAGTAATTCAAAATTTCTTATCTATTGAAAATAAGACACCTTGTTTTTCATGGCAAATCGATGAAACCACTGTTTCCAATTTTTCCCAACTAACTGTGATTTTTCGATTTTTCAAACGAAGGTACATTTGTTGAAATATGTATGGCATTTTTTGGAGTTAGGTAACATAAAATAATGTCTTATATTTTTTGCTGACTAACCGGTTTTTCTACTTTTTTTGGGAACTCTAGCAAAAGCAGGCTGTTGTTAGATCAAATTTAAGTAGTAATAGTAGCAGTAGTAATACTCGTTGGAATTTTAAAACGTGTACCATGGATGTTTTGCTAAATAACCGATGTGATCTGTTGGAAGTCTGTAAAGCAATTTTAGGGAGGGCCAATTTTGCCTGCCATCGAGAAACTTTGCGTGAATCGATGAGGCTTCAAAGTATTTTTACTGATTTTTCATTCAATTTTTTACTCAAAGTATTTAACTTGATCTATCAGCAAACGGATGTCATTTCCAATGTCTTACAGTCAAAGTATTCAGATCTTAACCACCGCAAAAGTAGAATTAATAATTTGATCACCATCCTTAAACGGTATCGAGAGCAGCATGCATGTTTTGAAAATATTTTCGATGATGTTTGCACCTCAGTGGGCCAACCATCAAAGAAAAGAAAATTAGATCATGATGTTACTTCTGAACCGTGATTATATTGCAAGCGTCTTTATGCTGAAATTATAGATTAAGTGATTAATCAAAAGGAAATAAATTAAATTTCTTAAACCTACTCGGCCGCGAAAAATTCTCAGAGTATAAAAACAAATTTCCAGTTGATTTATTAGAGAGTCTTTCTTAACAGCATCCGAAAATATCCGCAAAAACATTTATGAATAAATTATTTGCGATTGAATATTTACTCTTGCTTCCTTATTTTTTGCTCGATTAAGCACCTTCTTCTAGATTTTTAATTTCAACCTAAACTTTTCTCTTCAACCCCGTCCTTCCCATGGCGAAAGAGCTCTAGACCTTCACGTTGGTTCTCGCTGTTAATAGAATGCTTAACTTGAGTTTTCTAACTGACATAGAGTGTCCCTCAAATCGTGTTTACGCACTAGAAATAGTCAATTTATCAATCTAGACATTTAGTCAATTTCTCACAGGGATCGTATGGAAGTACACGATTGGCTCGGAATGAGCGTCCGTGGGAATCGAGATTCAATGTCACATCAGAAATATTGGCTTGACTTTTGTGGGTGTCTTCGTAATATCGTTTATTAGATGAGTGAAATTAAAGTGGTTAAGTGCTAAAATTTCCGTACATAGACAAATGTAAATTAGACAAATATATCTATCAGATTTCATTGATTTGACTTTTTAGATTTGAAGCGTTAAAATAGCATTGATCGGCAATTTTCACCAAAGTCTAATACATTTATTACTTGTTAAGCTTTAAAAATATGTATTAATACTATTTTCATTATAATATTCTATATTTTAAATATACGTATCGTTGCGAACCACGGCGGTTGCAGTCGCAGAGATTTATGTGGCAGTAATCTTTGGGTCCCCTAGGTGGCTATCTGAGGCCGGCTGCGCTCAGTCTGTCGGGGTTCTGTGGGGAAGATCACTGACCATGCCGGCCACCTTAATAAAAACTAAAAACACCTAATTAACATATTGGGGAAAAAGGGAGAGGATGCGGAGGAGAAATGCCTCAAGAAATGAAAGTCAGTTGTGGTTTAGTTGAAATTCAGGTAATTTAGGAAATTTAGGAAATTTAGGTAAAGAAAATAAGATAATACTTTTGAAAAAATAAGGAAAGCTGATACTAGCAAAGAACTAGAAAAGAATAAAATACTAAAAAAATAAATAGAGAACCTTGAAAACAAATCGAAAAATAGAAAGAGAGAAAAAAATTGAGTCTGCCAGCCGTGATCAAATAACAAAAACAGAAATGCATTAATTGAAAAAAAAACCACCACGTAACCCGATCGGGTACGGTTTACATGCATTATATAATGAACAGAACAATGATATAATACAGTTTCTTGTCATTCGACTCGCCTGGGTCCTTTTCTTTCGCTCTAATGATGTTTTCAATATTTTCTCGTCGAATACGATTACCAACTATTCGTTGTTCAAGGGGAGCCTTTCACGGTGAGTGCAATTCAAAATAAAAGTCTAATCGTACCGAATATCTTTTCGCTGGATTTTCAATTTAAGCTTATTCGTACAAAACGTTATTTCATTTTATATAGAATGTCTCTTATATGTCTTGTTACAAAGTCACATCCTTAAATCATTTAGTCACGTGCGAACAGGCAATTTTTTTTTCTTTTTTTTATTGTGGATCCTTTAGAAAAACATTTTTCTCACTATCATCTCTCAGCATTTCATGCTTTACTCAATAAATAAAGTAGACGAATATTTACAACCAATCACGAACTTCATCATCCATCATCACGTTGCCTAACACATCGTCGGGTGCACCATATAAAGTTTTTCACTTTTTCAGTAGCGCCGATTTATATTCCACCTTGACTTTTACTTTTTTTTGGTGATCTATATCCAACAATCGATCTGTTCTTTTTCGCGATCTCCACTCCACTTTGAATTTTTCTTTTTCCCGGTGCTCTATATCCAACAATCGATCTGTTCTTTTTCGCGGTCTCCACTCCACTGTCCCTTTTCCGTTTTTTCGGGTCCAGATTTCCCTAGATTCCCCGTCAATCTTTTTTCTTCCCAACGAACCGTCCTGTTCCCGACACCGTTTTTTGCTGTTCGTGGGCAATACCCTTTCATCCTTCAGTCATGGTCAACTTCCTCAGAGCAGATTGAATATAATGTCAATTGCCCTAAAGAAAGGAATCGAACCCGACGAAAAGATTAAAAAGCCATCACTCACGGTAGACTCGAACCCAGCGGCTAGAGGTCCACAAGCCGCCGCCAATTCACTGTGCAACGGAGCTGCTTGACTTGACTTATTCTGTAACATGGATCAAGCAACTCCGTCGCCACTCGCAATCTCACGCTGCATGTGCGTTTGTGGATACCATTTCCTTTGATGGTAGCTGGATTGTTGTTGGTAGTATTCAATGCATTTGAACTATACAAAATTCAAATACATTGGATCGTGTACCAACTATTGGATATTTGGAGAAGGGCTGTGGGGAAAATAGTGAGAAATGGTGGAAATCAGAGATGAGAGGAATAAGTGTAGATTGGAATGGAAGGATTAGAAATGACGTCAACACCCGCACAATGCTAGGGAGAACCAACGACGCGGCGTGGATTGCAACAATCGTGGGGACGACCCAGACCCTGAGTGTCTCATTCAGCCGGGCAAGAAGAATCTTTCATTGAGAATCACGGATGTCTTTAGCATGAAACACTCCGATCACTTTTCCAGTACCGTCCTCCAACTCGTAGGACCTTGACCTATACGGCGACGGACCACGGCCAGAATAAATCGTGGAGAAAGTTTAGCGGTGAATCGATCTGCAGCGCTACTTACAGCGAAATTCCGAACGAAGACCTTTTGACCCTGACACAGCTCACGAGAACGAGTCCGAAGGTTGTACTGCTCCCTTTTGATGGACTTCTTTTAATTTAGTTTTCACTTGGTCCTGTATAGCGCGCTGTCTATCACTGTTTGCATTGAGTTGCACTTTTCCATCCTCAAAAGCGTTTAGTTGGCGGAGGAGGGTGTATTCAGAACCATGCTGGATAGGGTGATACCCGAACATAAGGAAGTAGGGCGAGAACCCCGTGGACTCATTAATCACTTTAGGAAACACGAAAGAAACACGACTCTGGAAGACTCTCGTCCCACCTACCATGATCGGAACCTATTTAGGCCCGGATGGCATTTAGTGTAGACTGATTGGAACTCTCCGAAGCATTTGCCTGAGGTGAATGATAAGGCGTTAAACATTGTTGAACCCCATAATCATTCAACAGTTTGGCGAATACTTTAGAGATGAACTGCACGCCATTATCTGAATGTAAGTGCTCAGGGACTCCAAACGTCAGAAAGATCTCTCGTTCCAGGAAACGTACTACCGACTCCGCGTTGGCTCTAGCCATGGGTTTGAGCAATATGAATTTTGTGTAGTGATCCAGGACTACCAAAAGCTGGGTGTTACCTGAGCGGGAACGAGGTAAGGGCCCATAAAGTCAACAAAAAGTCGCTGCATGGGTCTATCAGAGTCCCGGGGTGCTCCCATAGGTGGTCGCATCGTGGAATTCGCAGGCTTTATTTGTTTGCACACTAGGCAATTCTGGATATGCCGAATTACATCTTGTCGCAAACGGGGCCAATAGAAATACCTACGTAATAAATCGGTAGTTTTTCGAATTCCACAATGCGAGCTCCGGGAATCATCATGAGCCTGGATCACTAGTGCATGATGGTAACTTTCAGGAACCCATAATTTTGTCTGCGGAAGATTGGAAGTTATATTTGCAGAGTAGCCCGTGTTTATGTAAATTTTCCCATCTGTGATGTAAACGTTTTCATATTGCCCGGGGTGTTCCATAATGTTTACCTTCAAACGTTCATAATCCGGATCTTGGAAAGCAGACTCGGGAATAAGGCTATTCAGTCGCTTATGTTCCGGAAGACAGGGGGCAATTGAAGCCAATTGAGGTTCTTTTTGTGCGCACGATCGTGATAATGCGTCTGGTACAACATTAAAAGAGTCTCTCCGGTGCTTAATTTTGAAGTTGAAGGCTTGAAGTTTCAGGCTCCAACGTGCTAACCGACCAGATAAATCCGTCTGCTGCATAAGCCATTTGAGGCTAGCGTGGTCTGTGATGATGATGAAAGGCAAGCTATCTATATATGCACGAAATCTCTTGACGCTAGCCAAGCATTCTAGTTCCATAATGCTGTAGTTGCGCTGAGCAGCATTGAGTTTTAGAGACATATAGGCAATAGGATGTTCTGCACCGTCATCATCCTTCTGAAAGAGGACACTTCCAATACCCACCGAGCTGACATCACACTGGATAAAGAAAGACATTGTAAAGTCAGGGTTGGTCAGCACTGGAGCGGAAACAAGTGAGCGCTTAACTTCCTTGAAGGCTGAATCGACTTCAACAGTCCATTTGAAAGTACGCCTTCCTTTCAGCAAATCAGTCAGAGGAGCAGTCACAGCGGCAAAATTTGGTATAAATCGTCAGTACCACCCAGTCAGTCCCATGAATCGCCTCACGTCTTTGGCCGTTTGGGGCTCTGGATAGGCAATTATTCCAGAAACCTTCTCCGGGTCGGTGCGCAATATACCATCACTCACGACGTAGCCAAGGTATTTAATTTTCCGTTGAACGAACTTGCTCTTCTTGACGTTGATGGTTAAGTTTGCGTCCTGTAGGCGCTTAGCAAAGGTGCTTAAGAGCTCCAGATGTTCATCAAAAGTGGAACTGGTTACAAGTAAGTCATCCAAGTAAACAAATACCTTGTCTTGCAATGCGTGTGGTATCACTTCATGAATCAACCGACACATTGTTTGCTGGTACAGAGGCCGACCGGGGACCGTAAACGCTGTCTTCTCCTTGCTCTAGTCGTCCAGGGGAATTTGCTAAAGGGCATCTTGAAGGTCCAAGCTGGTGATGAACTTTGTGTCCTGTAGTCACGCTGAAAGCCCTTTAATTAAAGGAAAGAGGATACGCGTCCTTAACCGTGACTTCATTAAGGCGACGAGCATCCAGGCATAATCTGACCATCCCAGGCTTCCTCACCAAGGTCACGGGTGAACTCCATGCACTGCGACTTTCCTCTATTACCCCCAAAGACAGCATTCGATCGATTTCGTCATACAACAGTTTCTGTACAACCGGAGATACCGCATAATGTCGCTGCTTAATCGGTTGAGCAGAACCAGTGTCGATACTGTGTGACACGAGCTTGGTTTTACCCAAGCCACTCCTATTGTATGAGGGAAGCTGTTGCTTGATAAGATCAAGTCACCGCTGGTTCTGATGAGACAGCAGATGAAACTCCGGACTTGGAAGGTCTCTGGCAGGCTCTAGAGCGTTGATCTGCATAGGTGCGATCTTGAAAAGATCCTAAAAATCTATAACAACGTAAACTGAGTGTATCAAGGTAGGAACGACCAGGAACTGCATTAATTTCGTTGTGTTTTTAACCGTACGGGGCCGTGGTATAGCCTAGAACCGAATTCTTGTGTCGTGAAGCGGTCTGCGCTTGGGCGTGCATCGAATGAAGACGCAATCCCAAGTTGAACAATACGTCCAAGGTTCTGGCTCCAAGGATGCTTACACTGGCCCCACTATCGAGCAAGCCCGTAAATTTATGACCTTTGATGAAAATTTCAGCATGGGGTTTATTGTCGCCATCAGCTGCGACAATCGATTCCATGCAGGCTCGTTTCAACAGACGCCTGGTCATAAAGTATTTCCAGGATCGACTGAAGCGATTCCGAAAAGGTCGGAAATTAAGGGGAGCAGTTAATTCTGGACAGTTGAAGGTGAGCCCACTGCCAAGGTGAGAGGTAGCATTATTAGCTGTGTAGAGCGAACATGATTGTGGCGTGGAGTCATCATAAATGGGTCAAGAGGAGCGGCGTAATTCGGGGTCCATATTGGTAGCTACATCTACTCGGTTATGAAGCCTGGAAGGGGTGGCAAATCTGGGTGTAGCCATAGCTGGTGTTTTTTCTCCACGTCCACGGCAGTGCGGACATTGGGGTTTTAAAGCGCCTTCCTGGCCGAATCCAAAGCAAAAAACGGGGCGAATAGGGAAAGAACAGTCAAACAAGGAGTGTCCGAGATCTTGACAATTCCAACAAACGCGGTACTGTCTATGAACATTCGAATCGAGGTGTAATAACATTAAGCAGGCCAAGGTCTGATCGGGACCACTCCGATGCCCGATTATTTCCGACAGTTGAACTCGAGGTCACTCCCAGGGTTCCAACGCTTGCACTGTACCTGTTATCCGACGGGTAGTCGTTCGTTTTGCTGTTTGTCTGCGGCATCTTTCAACCAGGTCAAATGGTGAGGGAAACGTGAATCCAGCCAAATGCTCTTATAGGCGCAAATCCATGTTTCTAGTTATTATATATTTTAGGTCTTCGTCTAACATGGGAAACTGCAGCTGAAGAGACAGTGCTTGAAGAGCCTCAAAGAATTCAATGAAGCTTTCCCCGGGTCGCTGCTTCCTTGCGTCTATGCTTCGATGAATGTCAACATCCGTGAGGTTTGGTGAAAATCGTTTCAATAATTCGGATTTCAAATGCTCCTAGCTTATTTCAGGATATATATCACGCATCTGCCAATACCAATTTTCCGCTGCCCTCTTCAAAAGCACATGGAAATCTCGAACCAATTCAGCGTTCGAGAATCCATGATCTGCGGCCATAGTTCTGACGCGAAAAATGAATTGGCGGGCAGATATACTACTAGATCCACCATCATAGGATAAACCCCACTTAGTTATAGGCAGCGGGGCCTTACAACGCTGCGCCCTACAAGGCGGTCTCTGGAAGGTAACCCGAGGCTCCATAGTGGCCCCTGGTGTTCTTGTTTCCGAGGATACCACCACAGGGGTTCGGCGGTGAGGGATTGATGTGAATCGTGAAGGACCTGGTTTCTCTGCTCATTAACAAACCAGCGTATCTTATTCTACGGATCATTCTTTGTCAGGATGACCCTCGCTTTTATCAAGTGCCAGAGTGAAACCATGAGCGGTCTTCCAGTCCCTTACTCGCCTTGACATTGTCCGGATAGCTGATCAACCGTAATTCACTCAGCAGCTCAGGCCGCAGCAGTCCATCATAGGAGGTGTTCCACAGGCCTGGACTAAGGATGGAGCCCTGAGAAACACCTGAAGTGAGTATCGCCTTTCGTTTACCTTCCTTCTTGTCGTAGAGTATGCTACGCTTCTTTAGATGCATTTCGGACATCCAGAGTAACAAGCAGAATGACCCGTCGTATGGAAATGCTGTGTGCCTCCACACGTTGGACCGCACTCACGACTTCTTCGATTGCATCAATGGTAGAACAACCTGCTCTGAAGCCATAATGTTGGGTAGATAAGTCCCCGGTAATAAAAATCTTCGCACAGACATACGTTGAGCGTGCTGAGCAGCTGGAATCCCATCTGGTCCTGGAGCAATTTTGCCTTCATAGACAAGACTATTTTCCTTAATTCCATCTTCGTGAAAAGTGGAATTTAGACTAGTATTTCATTGTGGACAACTTCAACGATTGCAGGATGGACAGGAAAAAGAGCCCGCACAATTTCGTCTATCATTTCTGCCTCGTATGAGAGAAGTTACCTTTGGGCACCGAGCTTTTGCACCACTATTCTGTAGCCCAGACTCTATGAATCCCTGCTCACGTCATCCACTAGGTTCTGCAATTGGCTGACCTTGCTGCTGTTGATGAGTCTGCGATTACATTTTCTAGCTGACTTATAAGCTGCTGCTTGGGTACATGCTTCTTCCCTTATCCAATCTCGTAGACCCTTCGTCATAGTTTGTGACACTCCCTTCATTTTTACGCAATTTCAGGTGAAATTGCCAGTATACTGGGGGCTTGCCGCGCCGGGGTCGTCGTAGAGGCATGGAAGACCTGCAGGTAGACGTAATCATTCTAATAGTTGAGTTCACTCCATCTTTTGCCACAGGTCGTCCGCTCCACTGTGGAGCTTCCGTCAGCGGTGATCGTCTCATAAGCACTTCAACAAACTTCTAAGTATCAGCTTTCCCAGTGTTCCACCGTAGCGCAGAAGACTCAGTGCGTGGTCTTTGGGAAGTGCCAACATGGATCTCCAACGCTGTGTCCTGGTGATCGCTGGCCGAGTAATGCTCTAGCACTGTCCAATGTCCAGAATCTTTATCCCGAGCCTCTGTTCGATTCCTTTAGAGTTGAAGTCACCTCCAACGAGCGCATGACCCTCTGTACTTGAAAAAGCGTCCTTGAAAGCACTGTACTGAAATTGAAAGGATGAGAACAATTTGTTGGCTAGGTGTGCACCAAAGGGTTTTGTTCCGGAACACCAAACGCAAACGAAACAATCTCCTCACTACGGGCCCTGTATTTGGAAATGAGCACTGTTCCTAATCCAGATGGCGGTTGAATCGCATTCCTCAGAATACCATGTTTGTGAACTACTGGTGTGATGTTCCTCGCTTAGCAACAGTAAGTCGTATTGTCTGTCTCTCGCAAACACCAGATCTTGGGCGATTATGATTCGATGCAGATTGATTTGGTAGGATGCGGATCATTGCAGAAGCGCTTTAGCCTTGGTTAGAGCTTCTTAGATTAAGTGACACCTGGATTATGTTTCAAATCTTTCTTTACCGTTTCGCCTCTCATAGGTAGGAAGAGTCTCTGCTCTTCTTTTGATTGCCGCTCCCATGTGCGAATGGTTTTCCTGTAGTGCCTTAATGCAATAGAATCTGTCCTTATGAGCATAATTTTGCTATCATTGCTTATGGGTCCCCTCTCGGAGCCGCTATCTGCGCTCGTTTGTGTCGTCGCCTTAATGTATCCCAATGGTTATCTTTGCTTAGCAAGGAGGCCATGCGAAGTTCGGAACCAGCCTTTATGGCGACAGGTGCTCAGGGTCAAACAAGTCTCATTAGGGAGCTTGCCTGAACCGAACTTACCCGACCGACTCAATGGTGCAAACTTCGAATGTACTTTGAGACCTATCCAGGTCTTACCCGAATGAAGACGATATAATCTTAGGGTTGGAGCCGTTCACACTCGAGTGTGAACCCGGTACTACCGTACGAAGGAACTTAGTTCAAAACATGGTATTCAGTAGCCAACATTGTCAATTTCAGTTAATCAGTCGAATCGTATTTCATGTTTGGTTAAAGGTCCTATTCCGTGAAAGGGTCCGTGAAACGTCTTCCATTTCCTCGGGTATATAGGGGCGTGCTCTCCAAAGAAAACTAGCTTTCGGGAATACTCCTGTTGACCAGCATTCTCCCTGCGGAGACGGTGCTAATGAAATCATCTGTTATTTGTTTTCCTGACACAGAATTATGTGTTAATTAATCAATTAATTACGCGAAGCTAACTTGCTTGAGTCATATATCTAATGCGCTAATGTGTCCCTAAATCCTATCATAGGAATTAAGCAGACCTGGATGAGTTGAGGGTACCATTTAGGCGTGGCTCGTAGCATAAAGGAGTCTTAACGCTGTAGTAATTTGTGCTCCAGTAAAAAGCATAAATAAGAATAATGTAGTAATACAAAAATTAATGTAAATGTTTTATTTCTCCATATATTAGCGGTAAGTATGTGGTAGATAACTTACCAAAACAACGGCTCATTAATGAAACGTGCATCAACTTTTCTTTGGCGCTGACTTTTGTAGCTTGGTTGTAGCTTATTCCGCGAGTAAAGTTTCAAGGAGCCGCAATCGCGGTTGGCACTCAGCTGGCTAGAAGAATTTTTGCGATATTGCTAAGCCATTATTATGGAGCGAGCCTAAAGATCACAATAACGACTTCTCTCAGTTTCTTGCCAGGGATATTCTTGTGCAATGAAAATCAATGTATGCACCTCGAGTGACTTGAAACATAAATACTGAAATGATACACCTAAATTGATTGTATTCTCAGAAAACTGTAGTACTGGGCGTTTGATTATGGCATTGAAAGACATATCATTGCATTAAAATAGCCATCAAATAAGAACATAAAATAATAAATTAATTTGAAATTCAAATCAAACCGCTCCAAAAGATACTTATGTGTAGTTATTTCATTATTGACACACGATGTGTACGCCTTGACTCTAGATTATGGTTAGTTCAGAAAATGTATTTCAATCTTAATTCTATTGAAAGCAAACCAAAATCTAAAAATGAATGGGATATTTTCAACCTGTGCTGCTTTAAGGTCTTGCATACCTTTAATATCATTAAAATGTCAAACTAACTGGTACGCTTTCCATTTTCAGGTGTTGACGAATTTTTCGGATTGTGATTGCTAAAGATCGTTAAAGAACAACGTTTTGAGAAAGCAATCAATCTATTTAGAGCGGTCCCAAGGTATATTCCATTTGTTACATGACCTATGGTCAACATCATTACATTTGGGTAAGATAATTAACAATTTAAAGCATCATGAGATTACTCTTGTTTCCTTACAATAAAGTCGATGTTTGATTGATCCCCTGAATTAATTTTACATAATGTAAAAACAATAGATATATTGTATTTAATGAATATGGTGCTTCATCACTTTTTGATTCATAGAATTTATTGAATTGAAAAACTGTCAATGTAATAGTTTTTGTAGCTATTAAATACTAGAAATATCATTTTCACATACATTTAGGCTCAGAAAAGTAGCCATCGCTCTAATTTAATTTCTAAGCTCACACTTTTGCCAATCTCACTTTATTCAATACATTTGGTATTTGCATATTCTTCTTCGTGATGTGCCTCCAAAGTATGAGCACTTTTTATTACATACAACGCTAGACCTTTGAATAAACTCACGATCTTACAGTGTTTGACCGAAATAAATTAAATTAACTTCGATCGGTGAATTTCTTTGGCGAATTTGTTTTCTTTTCACTATGTTTTACGTAAAATGCGATATAAATATAAATCTATTGGTATTATCTTTGTATAAAAGAGAAACCAGAGAGCGTTGAATGAACAAAAGTTATGATTACTGCAACCAACTTAGTTTCCGAGAACAGTATGTAGAGCAGTAGAGCTGCGGAAGAAGAGAAAATGACTTCTAGAAATGAACAAAATGGATAGTAATTTTATAATAAAATTAAAATGTAATAACATTATAGTATCAGGCGATGTTATATGGAGAAAACGTGGGTTTACGTCTTTATACGGGTTGGTGACTCTAATCGGCAGCAACAGTAGAAATATCGTTGGTTGTGTAGTGGAATCAAAATTTTGTAAGTCTTGTGAATTTTGGGCTCAAAAAACATACCGAAGATTATGTAGAGTGGGCAGAAAATCATAAAGAAGGATGCACTGTGATTCATGATGGATCTGCAGGAAAAATGGAAGTCGACGCAGTAGTTGAGATGTTTCGGCGCTCTGAAACTTTGCACCAGGTCATATACACTCACTATATTGGCGACGGTGATTCTTTTAAAGGCATGAAGAAGAAGACTTTTAAAGGCATTACAGATGCTAAGCTATATGAGGATTTCATAGTTCTCAAGAAAGAGTGTAAAGATCGCGTGCAAAAACGTAGTTTGAAAAAAAAAAGATAAAAGGTCTCAGTGTAAGGGGAAAATTAACTCGAAAACTTATAGACGAGCTATCTATTTATTATTGATTAGCAATTCGTAGAAACAGTTACTCAGTTGAGAACATAAGAAGCAGTATGTGGGCTACATTGGATCATAAATTATCTACTGATGACAAACTGCAGCAATACCAATGTGCTATTAGAGCAGATTCATGGTGTTCATGGCAACGGGCTAAAGCTGCGAACACTTTGGATGAGTATTAAGTTCTTCTTAAAAGCATAAAGTCAGCCAGCTCTTCCAATTGAAGTATATGAAGCTATTAAACCAGTCGATAAAGAACTAACCAGTGAAAACTTTCTAGCTCGATGCACCGACGGTTACACACAAAATAGTAACGATAGCTTCAACGCAACTGTGTGGGCACTGGCCCCGAAATCTATTGCAAGTGGTAAAACAGTCTTGGATGTGGCAACAAATATTGCAGTTTGTGTGTAAAATTTCTCACTTTTCATTTTGGAAGTGTGCCAATTGTTCAAAAATTAAAATATCCAAAAAAACCTACGTATTTCTATAGCAGTTAGTGTATGAAATAAAAAAGCAAATCCGCTAATTGAAATTAAAAAATTACTGGAGCTGTTTGTCCGGCCGAGGGCCTTGAAAAAACGAAGACGTTATCGGAAAAATGCTCACAGCCGCCATTTCGCAATGAATCACTGCGAAAAAATTTTTGTATACATTTGTTCATATACATAATGAATATCTGTAATTGAAATCTCTTTTTATTTTGTAGTATTTCTAGAAAAAAAAAACTAAAAAAGATTATTTTTTCGGTCTCTACAGTGGCCAAGTATAAATAGGAAATACTGATTTGTAACTAGCCAGTAAGTATCCAACTAAGAAGATTTAATAAAATATAACTATACAGAAACTAATTTTTGTTATTTTTTTCTCTAATTCAAGGAACAAGTATAGGTCCTCCTATCCTACACTTGTAATGGAATAGACCAAAAAAGATATGTTGCTGATCGGAACCATCCTCTTTTCATTGGTGGCTTAAATTACACTGGATATTTTACCCATTTTCTCCCTAAAGTAATAGCAATTATCTCAGAATTATGGAAGTATCCAATTGTGGTATGTGTCTCGGAGTGAAATCGATTTCTAATTGCAACCGTGGCTATATTTCTTGATTTAACACAAAGAAAACAGCGTCAAATCTTCATTCAATTTCCAATCTTGATGACTACAATAAAAAAGAAAATCACCTAAAGATCAAAAAGGTGGACTATTTCACCAATCAACGGCCAGATTTTGTCCGGTAAAAACTTTATTATTAGGGTTGCTTGACATGTCATGCAAAGAACCTTAAAATCTCCTTAAAGCATAACATAACGTTTGTACATTGGATATCAAAAGGTTCACCTCTTAACAGGGGGAACGCAGCAACTCATATATCCTCTTATACTACAAAAAGCAACAAAAATGGCTGACCTCAAAAATATCAAAGCCGTCATGAACACAATCGTGAGATGCAGCTATTATTCAAACAAGCGCAAAGGCCCCACCCAATGCCGAAATGTAGTAGTGGCTCCATACGTAGTAGTGGACACCATTACTCAAGTGTAAAGGCCCAGATACAATACTGCGTGACGGCGAGGCGAGAACGCGATGCGATTCTCACTCGTCGTCGCGCAACGCATTCAATTTACAATACACGTGATGCGAGGAAGAATAATGTTCATATGACAAATGTCAAATTGATGACGTTTCAAATGAAATTTTATTAAAATAGTTTTTGATTTTTTTTAAATTTGAATTTGGAATTTTCCTTCGTTTGGCAAATAATAGCCTCAACAAGGATGCACGAAATTTTCATTTAAAATTCATTCCGAATAACCCTTCTACTTAAAAAGTAATTAAGGCGTTTGAATTTCAAATTTCATTTACGCGCCATAGAGCATCTGACAAACGTCTCGCACCTCGTTGCGATGAATTTTCATTTTTCCGAATATTTCTCGCTTCGCATCAACGCATCGCAATCATTGTACGATGTCGTATACAAATGCATGTTACGAAAACTGCTTGACTTTTGCTGCGAGACTCTCGTTGCGCTCTCGTATTGCAGGCTCGTACTATTATATTTCGGCCTTTATTTATTCAGTTACATACATCGTGTATCACATCTGCCGACTATTCTCATTATCGTAGAGTGACGATACAAATCTATCCTTTTTGCTTTTATTGTGTTATGGGGGTGTCGGCATTTCAAAGACTATGCGTAGCTAAGGAGCAGACTAATCACTTTGTGATGTCTTGCGAAAAGGAAAACTTTTATAGCGGTTAAGATTTTATAATGTACGTTCCGAATAAGTAAATAGCAACTAAGTAATTATGTATAACCCACATAGAAATACAATGATCTCATTTAAGTATAAATAGTTAAGAATATTATGTAACTAGTCAGTAAGTACTCTATCGTGGACGAGGCAACAAGATTGAAAAATAAAGCATATAATTTTAATCTAATCTCCTTTTTTCAATTTATGAAATAAAGAAGTACATTTGTGCATAACTGGAGTGCATACATGTGATTTTTCATCGATCAGTTCGCGGGTGGTTATTGACGATGGCAGGTTGATAGCTTCCACTCGGGATATTGTGTCTGCTACAATATTTTCGTCTTTATTCACGTGAACGATTCGGGTGCATTGAAATGTGGCAATTGAAATATAAAGCTTAAGTGCCTCATCTGTCTCGGGGGGGATTTTTCCGTTTTCTGGCTGAATGCATATATCAAGGATTTAAGATCCGTTTTAATAACAAACTGCGTGCCTTCCAGCCAGTGTTGGTAAGCAGCATCACGAATAAATCTTCGGTAGTAGTTGAACGTGCCGAGGAAACAACATAATTGCTTTACCGTTGGTAGCAATTTAATATCTCATATGGCTTTCACTCGCGAATCAGGTGGAGAAATGCCATGCATATTTATTTTGTGGCAGATATATTCGATCTCCTTTACGCCTAATTCACATTTGGCGATACTTATGATTATTCCGTATGATTTGAACCGTTCAAAAACTACACGAAGTTGATGCATGTGTCCCTCGTTAGATTTAAATACTACCAGAATGTTATCTAGGTAACATACACAAAAGTCCAAACCCAAAGTCGTAAGCACCTCGTCCACGAACCGCTGAAAGGTTTTGGCAGCATTTCGGAGGCCAAATATAATAATATTGAATTCAAACAATCCGAAAGATGTTACAACCGCGGTTTTCGGGAGGTCTACTTCGGCAACAGGTATTTGGAAATATGCACGAAGCAAGTCTAAATTCGAAAATATACATTTGCCTTGACGGACGGCAGTAACCCTTGTCTGGAATATACTATGAACTATATACTGTGAGTATGATATATTGAATATACTGAAAATACTGGAACTCAGCTTTGACGATTTTCAACTTGTCTGGTGGTAGTCGTCTGGGGCGCTCCACTACGGGTGGACCAGCGGTGACGATGTGATGTTTAACGGAATGTGTTATCGTTTTTGCCAAGCAGGATTTGCAATTTCCGGATGTGATTTCAGGAGTTCGTGGAATCGCGACTCTCCATTCACCGTAGAAAAAGATCCTGTACGCAGAGTTGATAGGACTCCGGCTGACGTGAGAGTTGTTTTTAGATCAACAAAACATCTGTTTTTTTAATGTACGGATAGACCTTGCTCTTTCAAAAAGTTAGTACGTATGATTGAGTGCGACAAATCTGCAACTATAGTTGACCACTTAAATGGTTGACGCAGGTTGAAATTTAGTGTTAACAACTTTTCATCATACCTGTTTATAGGAGATTTATTGGCCGCATATAGCTTATATTTCGTTTTATTATGTTCTCCGAACGATTAGAGTTTAAGTATCACCGACATGTCCGCGCCAGTATCGAACAAAAATTTTAGTTTAGAGTGCTGATCTATCACAAACAGACGGTTTATTGTGGAGCGGCTACGATCGGTCTCAACCCGCAGTGCTCGACTGCGTTTCCCGATGTCACTTGTGCCTTAAAGTTACATGGCTTAGTGCAACGATGAGCGGCTACTTCGAACTTCCGATCAAAGTAGCGAATTTTTTTTTCGTTTCTTCGATTGCGAGAACGGCTTTGTCGCCTGAAGTGTCGTGGTGATGTTAATCGTCGATAAGTGGACACACGTAGTTCTTCGATTGATGCCTTTAATTCTGCGCATCTAAGTCTACTTTTTTGGGCGATCTTCCTTTTGAATTTGGGAAATTTGAAATTTCGTAGATTTCACTTGGCTGTTTAACTTCTATAATTTTGTCAGCCATTCCGCGAGGCGGATGAGGTCGCTTGTTTCCGCGATGGCGAGTATTGATCGCACGTCCTGGGGCAGTCGTTGTAACCACAAAGATTTTACAAATGATTCGCTTACTTTATTTTTCGCAGCTGAGGTCATGCATTGCAGTAAATTTGACGGCTTGCTGTCGCCAAGTTCCATGCCTGTGAGTAGTGTCCGCACCTGAACTTCTTCGGACGGCGCGTGCGCTTTGATCAGCTTTGCGTTGATTGCCTCGTACTTTCCGGTTGGTGCTGGTTTTTTCCACAACATCTGATACGGCGTCCAAGATAGCGAAATCCACTTCGCTGATGATCCGATCAAACATGGCGGTGTCGAACGCTTTGCATACCCGAAATTGGGTGAACTATAGCGTGGGTCGAGTCGTCCAAGATGGCCGAACGCGCACAATTGCGATGTCGGTGGTGCTGGATGGTGAGGTGCGTGCAGCTCCAGTGTCAGTTACGGATCCATTGCTGGTTTCCGCTTTAGTGGCGGCTTCGGCTTCAGCGCCGTCTTTTCTGTTGAAGACATCTTTTGTTTCGTTTCGGCTTCAAATCACGTCGGGATGACCAATGTAATGTCTTAATTTATTTAATTACAAGTTTTGATTAAAATAACTTTCTACTTTACATCAGTTGTCAAGCGTCCAGATAAATTCTATGGAAAGTGAGAGAGACAATTTCTCGCTGCCGCTTTTATAGCTCCATCACCTAGTGGTGAGATTTCATCTGGCAATCGCTTCACTACACGCGTCAAATCTTCCAAAGAACTCAAAGCAAAAGCAAATACAGCAACAACCTACGGTGGTACTACTTCTGCTCACCTAAGTTACAGCATGGCCGCAAGAAGCAGTCCAGCTGTAATTTATAAACGCGACCACTAAAAAAGTATTGCCGGAGGCGTGGCAATACCCATCAAAAAACTATCCCACATTCCCCTCTCTCAACCTTCAATTCCAGCTTAATCGAAAACATTAGGGTAATGTCTTTTGAATCTAACATTAAACTATACGGAGTATATTTTCCTGGGAAGAAACTCTTGAAGGAAAATATCACTTACCAAGTCAATATCACAAGAGATCTAGTGTGCTTCTCTTGGGCGCATAAAAAAGTTCTGCTATACGGTGACTTTAAAGCTCGACATAGACATTGGAATTGCACACGTAATAACCAAGCAGTTTATAACTTGGAACAAGTAAACAACCTGGTCATAGACGACACTCCTACTCCCCTTAAGGTGTCGGAGCTACTCTCGATTTGTTTTACGGGATGTAAACGTCAACTTCTCGGAACTCACTGTACTGCAAGCGCTGTCCTTTCGTCATCTTCCCGTGGTGTTTTGAATCAAAATTTTTCACAAAAAATTCGATACATTTGTTGAAACGATTCCACTGCTACAAAAAAGTTCATTGATGCATATTCCGTACAATTAGTAACGACCGAATTTCTTTGGCTCTAACACTCTGAGTTGACTTAATTCAGCGGAAAAAATAAAATGGAAAATAGAGGAACTTCAAAATATCATTTAAATATCGAGGTTCAAAAAATATCAAATATTCAAAAATAATATTCAAAATATCGAGGTTAATTCAGAGCAATAGACTACTGTCTATTGCTCTCAATTAACCTCGACGAGGAAGCATATAAGTTGATCCGAGCACGTTGTTCACTACGGCACCAGTAGAAAAGAAATCGTGACTCTTCCTTTAAAAACCAGCGTAAACTCTCTAACGAGAGTTATCAAGGCTAAAATCAAGAATAACCGAAACATTCTATGGAATAATCTTCTCACCAAACTTGACTATAACGCACGAAAAGTTTGGAAGGTGACAAAAATTCTGAAACGAAAATATCATGATCTTCCATATGCTCTGAACGACGACAATTTTATGCAGATCCATTCTAGTGAAGTAAAAGCAGAGTTACTTGCTGATAAGTTCCACGAACAGTAAGATATTTCCTATAGAATGAGAAACAATATGACAGAAGTAATAGTAGCTGTCACTGCTATCCTAAGCAAACTCAATCATTTTACCTTCTGGAGCTCTCATAAAAACAAAGTGCATAAGTGAGCAAATAAAAAAGGTAAACAACGGTAAGACCCCTGGATTCGACGGAATACCCAATAAAGTGTTCAAAAACCTTCCAAAGAAAATGATAGTGGTAGTCTGCCTCATTTTCAACGCCTGTCTGAAAACATCACACTTCCCAAGCTGCTGAAAACACGCTAGAGTAATACCAGTCCTGAAGCCTGACAAAGATCCGCATGACCCTAGCAACTACCAGCCAATAAGCTTACTGCCGGCGCTTGATAAGCCTTTCGGGAAGCTAATCTTAAAAATTTTTACGGATTACGTCGAAAACAATAACATTCTCCTTCACTTTCAGTTTGGCTTCAGACATGGATACTCTATAGAGCACCAACTAGTATGTGTCTCCAAAGACATAAAAGCAGCACTGCCTACAAAACAGTCCGTTAGCCTACTGACCATCAATATTGAAAAGGTGTTCGATATCGTTTGGCATAATGGCCTAATTCATAAGCTTAAAATACTACTTCTTACCTGCTGAAACTAATTTCATCCTTCTTGAGTGACAGAACATATCACGTTAAAGTTTTTGGTTCAACATCCGCTATCAAAACCGCTCATGTCTGAGGTCATGTCTGAGTCCAATATATTCCAATGCATAGACGTCTGACATACCCGCAAGTAAATACTGTCAATTAGCTGTTTTTGCGGACGACTTTTGTCTCAACACCTCTCGCACAATCCTGTCCAGATCGTTTCCAAGCTAAAAGGAATCCTTGAAAAAATCTATCAATTCTTCTACAGGTGGAAAACTAAAATCAATGGCAAGAAAACTGCGCCAATATTCTTCAGCAGGAAACGCAAGCCCACCATGCTGCCAAACGGTTCCATAAACTTTTTGGGCCAAATGATTTCCTTGACCGAAGAACTTACCTATTTCGGTTTAAAACTTGCTCGCAAACTAACCTTTAAAACCACATCGAGCACATCAGATCTAAGGCATTCAAGTCAGTTCCGTCTTTATATCCATTACTGAATCGAAAGTCGCATATGAGTCCACGCAATAAAATCCTTATCCTCAAAATGAGCATTCAACCTATAATAATCTACGGAGCATCCACATGGAACCAATGCGCTAAATACCTGAAAGCAAAAAAGCAAGTCATCCAAAATCGTCGTTTAAAAATGGCTCTAAGCAAACCTTATTATTTATCCTCTGGATTACTCCAACATATAGCTAATATTACCCCTATTAGCATTCTTGTGGACTCGCGTAGTGCTAATGTGCCCAATAAAGCTAAATACTCTAATAGATATGTAAAATCAAGACCAAGTGTCCTCAGAAATTTCTCTCAGATCTCTAGACATAAGCAAACAACAGTTAGAATGCGTACAAATGACAATGCCAACAAAGAATCAGATTGTTAATGGGCCATCAGCCCATTATCAAAGATTGAAGCAGAAATCTTATAATATCATTCACACACTTTTCGAATAAGTGGACCAACAAAAACCAGCCTCATCCGTTGGCTAAAGCTGCAATCATTCCATCAAGAGGATCAAATGTAACCAGACTGAGAAAAAATCGAGCGCGCTGCTGCAGAAAAGACGGAGCATGTCAGAAGACTGAATCTTTAATCGGCTTACAAAAAGAATCTTTTCTATAGCTGAAGAAGCCAATATATATGGACTACAAATTAAATCAGCCGTTTATTTTTGGCTAATTTAATATGAAATGCCAGGAAGTGCTTTAAAGGGAAAATGAGGCATACATACAATACATGAAAACACAAAACAATTGGCCCACTTGTGACGTGTAGTAAAATAAATAAAATAAGGGAATATTACCGTGACGTATTGAAGAAAAGTAGTGGCAAATATACGAGAAATAAAAGAAGACTACCCTTGAATGAAATGAAACCATTGCAACGAAGTTGTCAGCCAACGATACGGAATGGGAAAACATTGGTGTCTTAGATTTTTTTCATAATGAAGCATGTCAATCATTCACATAGTACTGACCTTCGAAAGCCAATAAAATTGACTTATGATGTAGACAAACACCCTGAACCATGGAAGATTTTAAATGTGGACAATAGAGGAGTTAGTGGACGATATTAGAATCTAAGAACAGATACCGGACGGGTGGTCAAAAAGTTGTAATTTGAAAATAACCTATGTAAATGGTGTCAACATCATATGGCAAACCTGATAGAGCTGCTTTCCTCCAGCTTAAATTAACACCAACCAAAGTTTGTCAGAAAACTCAATGAAGATAAACCAAAAACTGTAACCCAAACAGAAAAACTGACATGCAAAGAAGAAAAAAACTTTATGCAAAATTGAAAACGTAGACAACTTTTTAGCATTACAATTGACGAGACGCATGAATTAAATTGCTGAGGTAAGAGAACAAATTTACCTCATAAGTAGTTTCTCGCAATTAATCTTAAAATCTTTGCTAAGACAAATAAGGGTGCGTCTAGACATATCTGTGTTATAAGTACGAAAAAACACATGCATATAATCGATGAAGACCGGACAACGCTTCTAGAATTCCAAAATGGAAGCACCTAATCAAAGGATCGAAAAAGTGAAAAGAAAAAGTCAAGCAATGTAGAGGCTTAAGGATGAAATTGAAAAATTTGATCACGTAATCTTAATGCTAAGAAGAATTTAAGGTGTTTAAAAATTCAGGTTAAAATTTATTCGGCCTTTAGCTAAAGTCGCAAAGATTGATCACATGTTAATCAGGCTGATGTTAATCAGGCTGTTACCGTTGTTAATCAGGCTCACCTCCCTCACATCTTCGACTTACCAATATGTCTAATTCCTTCATATCCTTACCTTCTCATTTTGGCGTTCCACTTTTTCTCTTTAATGAGTTCGTGATCATTGTCTGCGTATTTGAGTGTTTCTATAGAATTCTCTCTATCCAATTGGGTATTTTAATTTCATCATTAAGATTAATTTTTCTCCATGAGATTTTAGTACATAATTTGGTCCTGATAAGATTAAGAACTCGAAAAGCTATACAACCATTGTCCTGAGGAAATGATTCATTTTAATAATTCAAAGAAATAAATAAATGTTAACATATATCAAGCAGCAAAACTGTTTTCCTTTTATCTACTTATATGAAATGGAAACCCTGTTTTGACAATCTATAAGTTAATAGAAGTGTTAAAACGTTCTTTATCAGTTATTGCTCAGAATTTCTTCATTATTTTTGAGAAGCCAACAAGCAGACAAACAGTTAGAAAAACAACACATATTTTAAACCTTTTTAGTCCTAGAATGAAAAACAACCCCCTGATAAAATTTGAAAATATATAGCCGCTTATATTTAACTTCTAACGAGGAGTATTTGAGCCTTTGGAGACAATTATTTAATCTTTAAATTTCATCCTGTTCTTACTTTAAATTTTCTATGAATTAATCAGTTCAAACTGAATGAGTTAATATGTTGTCTGTTGAATAGACTTGAGCAATTGAATGTGCTAAAAACATTCTACCAACATTCACGTGACATGACCTGCTTAAATTGAATTTGGTTTTGAATTTAAACTTCTTTCTACCCTAGCGGAGGTTGAAATCAAACTCATGTATTTTTTTTATTCATTTATTATAAATAGAAATTGATAATGGAACTAAGAGTGTGCATTGTAAGCTAGGTTATGGCTATCTTCGTTATGACGTAAGAATTCCCTACTGTCCCAATGAGGATGAGCTACGACATGTGGAGCAGAATTGTCTATTGCGAGCTAAAAAAAGATATTCATGTTGAATTCGTATGTGCAATGTGCAGTAGATACAACCTTTTTGCAAATTTGGAAAATCGCCAAACTGACGGATACCAGAAAAGATATAAAACCAAGCTGCAAAGAATTGAACGCTTTCAACGCCAAAACACCAAGCGCCATAGGAATTAAAGTCATTGCCTTTAAAAGGATTAACACCATGATCGGAATAATCATACGTTTCATTTTGTTTCTTCTTCCTAAAAATTGTATAGGTAAGTAAGACTTTGAATACCGATGGGATTTACCTTCATCACTAGCTGATGCTTCGTTGCCGGAGAAGTTGAATTTCACGTCTACTTCATTCATATTGATCTTGCGGCCAGATATTAAAACGTTGGTTTCAGCATCGGGAAATTTCATTATCACATCGTGGGAGCGTAAAAAGTCTTCCAAGAATTCATGTGGATCTTCGATACTTCGTGTATTCTCGTTCACATAGCCATTTGATCTGATTTCAAAGTATTGGGAAAGCTAAAAAGGCAAATATAATCATAAGTTGAGTTAAGAGAGATGCAAAGTACTGAGATCAAAACATTGCGAAAACTTAAAATGCAAGTATATTCATATTCTGAGTAAAGTAGTAAATTATTTTACTTCAAAATAATTTTTACTAACAATCGCATCTAGTGACTCCATCAATTTTAACTTCATGCAAGCGAATGAGTCATTTTGTGCATTGCAATTTCCCTTTGTTTCTAATAACAATCCTTTTTCTGAGTAAGAATCCGATTCGAAAGACTTGGTAACAACATAGCAAGCGGCAAAACCGAAGAAAACGAAGTAAATTATGGCCTTCATCGAATTATACTGATAATACTTAAGTATTACATCAACGAATCGCGTATTTCGGTTTCTATATGAATGATGGTTGATATTTTTCTCCAGGTGTTTTTATACACTACTGTCTTCAGTATTCATTAGAATTCAGACAATTTACTGGCTCCATCACCACTATTCAATTCAAAGCTTAAGACAACCCTTAACTGTTTGAAACTGTTCAATTGATTTATTCGAAACATGTCTGCTTATACCAATGGTCCGCAGAACTGTTATTGAAAGATATTTCATACAAACCTGTAACAAAATATGAATTTCACTTTTGATGCGAGCGTACGCTCTCCCAATAAGCAAGCTAACGAGCACATTCGAAAGGAGAAAGAAAACAGACGCTAAAATAATGAAGTGACTACAAATCGATGTGTATGATGTACCAAAATTACAGACAATTTCCTAATTAGATGGACGTCTACCAGGATGTACGTGGTCTGAATCATGATCCATTAAATCCAATTCAAGAGTTATTATTGGAATTGAAGCTCAAAAAAATTAAGAATTGTTGTGAACGCAGCGGTCTGGAATTACTTCACTTTTAAATTTTAGTGTAAAATTGGACTGGAAAGTGATTTTTATAGATAATTAGAAATAGTAAGTTGCTTCGAATTCGAAATTGCGAGAGTTTTCTTGACAATATTTCAGTGGTCCCCAACCATTTCAGAATCATTCGCTCAAGTAGGCTAGAACGTAGAAACACCAAAATTTGACATAAAAAATCTTTTGCTTAAATGAACTAAAAAATAACAAACCAGATGATTGCATACAAAAATAATGCTTACGAAACATTCCGACACGGGGCCACTTGAAAAGATGGATCAGAACCATGGGGTATTTTTATTATCTGCTTCTAGATGAAAGGGATTGTATTCCCTTACTCCAAGGTGGCAACTTTGTTTTTTCCTCTTTTTTTTGTTTCTTTTGTTGTGGAGAAACCCATTTCTCCACAACTCCCACCCGGTCCACTATTATACTAGCCGTTGCGGGACACAGAAACACGAGGGCTTGGGATTTTTATATTTCTGAATGTTTTCACATGAATAACCTAATAAAGTAACAGAAACGGAGTAGGATACGCACTGAGTAGCCGAAATCTATATTTGCAAAAAATTAAATAAAAAAACTAGCAAGTAGAAAGTATTCAACGTGGTTTTATTAATTTCAATAACACCACTAGAAAGCTCGATAAATTGACGTGAACACTAATATAGTATTTTATTTTGCTATATTGTTGGACGCAAAAACGCCTACAATTACCTACCTACGTAACTACGTACCTACGTACCTACCAACCTACGTAACATTAACCGGAAAGCCAAGTTTGAACAGTTTGTAGATAAGTTCCTTGATCCAAACCAAATTAAAAGCTTTTTCTACGTCGATGAGACACACTTCAACGAACTTCGGCTTGCCAGTTTCGTTTTATACTGGTTTGGAAAACAGTGAATGCATCTATCGTTGAGTGACCTCTTTTGAAGCTAAATTGTCTTTTCGGCATAGTTCCTGCCTCTTCAGAGAACTGTGTGATACTTTGGAAGATTACTCTCTCAAGTAAGTTTTCCACATTAGACAAAAGAGATATTGGGCGAGTGTCGACTACGCTTGCTTTGGAATAGCAAATATTTTGGCGCGTTTCCATTGCTGTAGGAAGTAACAAATGCATTTTTCATAACGATTGCGAGGCGCACAAAATGGGTCTGAGCAAGTTTTTTTTTTAAGAAACAATTTGCAATCGCATCAACCCCAGCCGATTTTTTGGAATTTTGCTCAAGTGCTTACAAACAGGGTACTGGCAATAGGTGCGTCGGAGGGATTCGAAACTGAAAATCTTGTCAAGCACAGGTTCTTACGGTCCTTGTCGAACGTTGGTATTGTTCTCTTTGAATTGTTATTCTCTAATGAATTGTTAGTTCTGAATTGAATGAATTGAGTTCTTGATTGCTTTGTCCCCTTGAATGACTATTGCAGAATTATTTACGATAGAGACAGAAACTGTCATTTGATCCATGAGCATGGAACCGTCATATGTGAGAACTCCTGCCAGGAGTTCCGCGTCCGGATGTCTTCTGGCAAATCTCTATAAATATAATTTCTGGAGGAGTGTTTTATGGATATCTTTGAGATGATCGTATTAAGGGTTGAATTCAAACAAGTGATGCCCAATTTGATCTCGGTGGTTGAGAGATTTCTCGATCTGTTGATCAAGGTATTCAATCAAGCCTTTTACTCAAGTTACCATTAACAGCTTCCCAATCGTTACGTTTGTAAGGGATAAAGAGCTGCTGGTTTGCTACCTCTAGCCTTACACCCTTTCCAATTCTTCAATCGAGTTCTATCAAAAGAACTTTACATTCAAAATTCCTTCAGCTTATGAGAGATACTTACCAGATTAGCAACCACAATGAAGAAATCGATGTTGACGTGCTTCTTGGCAAAGTTGACTCGTTCGGCGCAATCAAAATGAGATCTCAATTATTGGTAGATGATATGAGTTTATATAGTGTTAGTAATTGAGTTTGTTATGGTCTTCTTGTATTATCTTATTGTTTCATCATATCTTTTTATCTATCGTTTCTATCATATGTAAAAAGTTGATCTAAAATTTTACGTTGTGATAAATTTTTGCAATCAAGTATAAGAAGTTTATATTGTACACAACGAGCAGCTTATAACAACGTTTACAATCAGCTTACAATCAACAACGTTTGATTCACTTTAGGTCTCGAAAAAAATAACGTCCTAATAAGCAGTAGTTGTTATAAAACCTTGCAGTACTATAATATACAATCAATCGATTTTACGAACTTTATATTCTATATCTTACTACTGGTGGGCATGAAAAATCTTGAAAGGAAGGAAATGGACTAATAATTCAAAGATTAAAAAGAACTAAATAATGTTTTTTTTGAATTTCATGCTCTAAGTTATTGACTCAGTGATCATTTTATGTGCTTTTATTTTATGTTATCATTTTATTTTAGGTAAAGTAAGACAAATGGTAGACTTTACTTACTCTCTGCATCCTTAATTTTAAGAAAATATTCGGGGCTTACACAAGTTAAACAAATCATACAAAAAAGGTATTAATTTTGTTACAGATCTAGGGATCTACAGTCTAGGGCGTTTGAAATTTTATTTATAGCTCGTTATTGCTAGATTTCTGGAAACCCTCGAACGTATTTAAACCCAGATGGTGAAAGTAAAGGCCGAAATACAATACTGCGATCCGAGAGCGCGACGAGAATCTCGCAGCAAATGTCAAGCAGTTTTCGTAACATGCATTTGTATGCTACATCGTACAATGATTGCGATGCGTCGATGCGAGGCGAGAAATATTCGGAAAATCGAAAATTCCCCGCAACGAGATGCGTTGACGCTTGTCAGATGCTTGATGGCGCTTAGATGGAATTTGAAATTCAAACGCCTGAATTACTTTTTAAGTACTAGTGTTATTCTGAATGAGTTTTGTATAAAAATTTCGTGCATGATTGTTGAGGTTATTATTTGCCAAACGAAGGAAAATTCCAAATTCTAAACTTTTAAAAAATCAAAAATAATTTTAATCAAAGTTCATTCGAAACGTAACCAATTTGACATTTGTCATATGAACATTATTCTCCCTTGCATCGCATGCATTGTAAATTGAATGCGTTGCGCATTCAGTGTAATATTTGGAATAGTGTAATATTTGGACGAGGCCGCATGTTTTCAGAAAGTGAGGAATTTTCATAGGAAATAAATCATAAACAAATTTTAAGGGCCATCAAAGGTTGATGCGGATCAAAATGAATATCGATACACAGATTGCCCATTTCAGTGAGGAATGGTTTTGGACTCAACTACTAGGACTTATCATTTATTTTGAGAAGCTTAACCAGTAGGGGCAAAAGAAAATTGCGCCGCCTAAGTTTACTTTCCAAGATTATGGGAACTTGTTAAAGTTCATAGTTTTCATATGCAATAATGTGACTTTTGACATTTAGTGCGTCGATTGTGCAACCTGACCACCCAATAGGTCAATGATTTAATGAGTCCCCGGAATATTTATTTGTTTTTCCACGAACGCATATGAGTTTTCCACCACGATAAGGTTTTTGCAATGCTTTTAAAATACTTTTGCTGCATTATTAATTATTGCAATCTAAGACAATGCAATCTTTCAACATTCGCTATTCAGTACATAAGCCTTACTGCAACTTTTTGAATATTTTAAAATACATATATACGAGGTATGAGCACATAAATTTAAAAAATCGGCGAAAAAGCAATATCAACTGTTTCAATATCAACAATATCAACTATTTAATGTCAATCATTGTGCCAACCCAGAATACGAGTGAATGTAGTAATCAAATCTATTCAATACGGACGCATTTTCCAAGGAACATGGTGCATTGGTGCAAATAGGTGACACTTTAAGTTTCAGCAGTCGTATCGACCCATTCTCGTTTCGTAGAAAAACGATTTTCTATTATTTGGAGACAGATTACTACATGCCATGTTTACCAAAAACAATAATTAGCAATTTTATAACATTTTTAACATAGCACGCAGACGACAATCCGAGAAACGCATATAAGACTTTAACACACCAGTACACCAACCGCATTCGATTGGAGGAAATTATTGTCTATTGAATAGTTTAAATAGCACATGAATGTGTTCCCAGTTTTCATATTAAGCTTCGCTTCGCTACTCACACTTCTTGTATTTTGCCATAGTTTCGAATCAACTATTCCGCGCCTTTCCTTAATTTTTGTGTCAATACTTTCAAACAATTTCGATCAAAGTAAAACGCTTCGCAATCAAAACAAAATCAGAGCGTACATAGGGATTTTTTTTTGAATATGTAGAAGGCATTACGTGTAGAACTTGTTTGAGAACTTATTACAGTCTTTTATTGTCAGCTTCAAACACTTAGGACCAATATATAAATTCTGACAATGCTATAAAATTTCTCGGAGCTGAACGCGCAGTCAATGAATTCACACCAAAAGCTGAGACGAAACTACTGACATAATGAAAAAATATCATGGCATTTCATAGAGAAAGAGACGGAGCTTCACACTTTTTGGAGTCTGGGAAGCCTCGGTCAAATCTGTTGTAATCTTCTCTCAAATGTGGCAGATCGAAGATCAGGTGTTGAAAAGCAGATAAGTAAGATAACACTGATAGGTAGTGTTACCTTGGAAAATGATAGAAAATTTTTTTTTAGAGAATATATTATCAGTGGTGGAACTGAGGCCTAAGCCCTTAAATTTTTGGTGAGGCTGGCAAGGAGCTAATAATCTCCATTTACTATTTATTTTAATTTAGTGCAGTATTATTTTTAGAATTATGAGGTCAGTGGGCGAACCCTTGACGAGGCCGGCAAGTTGCTGAAACGTATGTGTAAATTAATATAATTAGAACATAAGAAATAATAAATTAAATTTTGTGCAAGGGGTCCCCTTGATTTAACCCCGCTTCCAAGCTCGGTCTTGGAAATAGCGACAATGGGTGACGTGGGAGCGGAAGGGAGCTCTCCGTGGCAAAGGCTGCTTTCACGTGGAAAGCTTGTTATGTATTTTCAAAAAAAAAAAAATTAATTAATAAATATATAATTAATAATGATGAATTAAATACATATTGGGAAACCGATCGGTCCCACCTGCAGCGAAAGAAAGGAACAAGGTTAAAAAGACAGGGTTATTTGAAAAAACAAAGGCCGTATAGTGGCGGCCGAAGAAAATTACTTTTAACCGACTAGCTCACCGCGTGGGCGTGGGGGTAAGAACATTACTTAAGCCCTGATACTTCCATGTTACACATACACACAGAGGAAAAAGCTTACTCCTTCATATTAGATTAAAATAAAAGGATCAAAAATCAAAAGATGTGAATTGTAAATTATGCTGCGCTGATTCTGACCACCTGTCAACTGTGTTGCGCTGACTCTAATCGTGCTTCCTGTATCACGAATCCCCACTTCAGCTGGACCGCTCCACTTCTATTGAAACTCCGATTGATACTTCAATTGATACTTCTTGATACTTCTATTGATACTTCCTCTATTGATAGTGTGTCCTCTATTTGTAGTGTGTCTCTATAGTAGTCTCCTACCTCACAATTTCTTTTCTATTTATACTGATACGTGCACAACATCGTATTGAATCATATCCATAGAAAAATTTATCGCAAATTACTTCCAAGAAATTTTTTTCGATTTTTGTTTTTGCGACTGGGAATAATTTTTGTTTTGAGACTTCTTTTTCTTCTGACATTTAATTTTACTGAGACTTTTATTTAATAATTTTTTTTCGTTTGTTATCAATATTATTTAACTTAATACCTAAATCTAACTATAAATGTTTCTATTTTAATTTTATTCTTACTTCTTTTTCATCTCGTATGATTTTCTTTTAACTTAAAAATGTTGGTACTTATAAAAATGTTAACCAAAACAATTAATTGTTATATTCAAAATTAATTGTTACTTTATTTATTTATTCATTTATTTAATGTCGTGTGTTTAATGTAATGTGTGTAATTTATTCATTTATTATTTAAATGTTTGTTTAATGCCGCCTACACCTCGGAATACGTAACACGTTGAGACGACCTACTCCTTGAGAAGGGTCTCATTCCAAAAGCCGGGCTACTATCCGTGTGGGATTAAGGGACTAGAGCCGAATGTCCTGGCAATGGTAGACTCCTAAGGGTTTCCCATCTGGGGACTCCAGTTCATACGCGACCTGTCGAACTGAACGAACTACTCTGGCTTGTATGAATTTTGGTGCGAGCTTAGCTGCAAATTCGTCCACAACACTACTGAGTACGTGATTTCGTACGAAAATCATTTGTCCGGGGATGAAAGAACGGGTCCTTGCACGCAAATTGTAATGCCTTTTTCCTTTAGCGTAAGCTTCACCTAATTTCTTTCTAACTCGTTCGCGTATCACTCTCAATCTCTCGTGAGGGGTCATGAGCTCGACTTCTCCATCTTCAAAAGAAGACAACTTCCGGAAGAGCTCGTAGTCAGAGCCATGACGCACTGACTGAAATCCGGACATCAGGTAGTGAGGTGAACAACCATTCGACTCGTGTTCAGTGTTTCGGAAAGAGCTTGATTCTCGCAATTACTTATCCCACGTGCAGTGGTCATCACCTATATAGGAACGAATGGCAGCTAAGATAGACTGGTTAACCCGTTTGGAAGCATTCGATTGAGGTGAGTTTTTGGGAGAGAAAACGTGCTGAATGCCATATTCTCGAAGGAATTGCATGAAATGCTTAGATGTAAACTGCACACCATTATCCGAATGGAGTAGTTCGGGTACACCAAATGTACAGAATATATCTGGAAGGTATTGAGTAGCGTCTTCGGTAGTGGCCCTGGGCATGGCTTTCATCCATACAAATTTTGTAAAATGATCGAGCACGACAAACAATTGGGTATTTCCACTCTTGGAACGTGGATAAGGTCCTAGGAAATCGATAAATAAGCGCTGCATCGGCCTATCGGAAATACGCTCTTAACCCATAAATGGTCTGAGGACCTTATTGTAGGGCTTAACTTGCTTACAAGTATTGTACTTAGGTGTAATTAGGTGGTCTTACGTATGCCACAATGAGATGCTTCCGGTCTATCGTGAGCTTGGGAAATCAGCCTAGATTGCTGACTCACGGGTACCCATAATTTGGTACGGGGAATGTCTAGATCCGGGTCGTTTACTCTTCCTAAATTAATGTAAATACGACCAACTCTTATCAATAGGTTGGGAAACCATGTACGTTCTTGCGAAATTTTAAGGATTCACTCTATATAATCAGGTTCTGTGAAAGCAGAGTCTGGCAACAGGGAATCGATATGATGGTGCTCGGGAAGGAAGGGAAGATACAGACACGAAAGTTCACTAATGCTCTCGTGAGCTCGGGACAGGGCATCGGGAACGGTATTAGCGGAGCCCTTAACATGTTCAATATTGAAGTTGAAACCTTGCAACTTCAGACTCCAACGAAATAATCTGCCGGAAAGGTCTTGTTGGCTCATGAGCCACTTTAAACTAGCCTGGTCAGTGATGATGGTGAAGGGAATGTAGGCACGGAATTTTTGTACGCTCTGTACGGCGGCGAGACACTCCAGCTCGGTGATAGTGTAATTTCGCTTCGCCGACGTAAATTTGGCAGACATGAAGGCAATGGGATGCTCTTCTCCTTTCTCGTCCTTTTGAAAGAGGACGCTACCAATTCTAGTGGTGCTTGCGTCGCACTGAATGAAAAACGGTTTTGTAAAGTCAGGGTTAACCAGTACGGGTGCGGACACAAGAGCTTGTTTCATTTGGTCAAAAGCAGTTTGAGCAGCGTCAGTCCATTTAAAGGACGATTTGTTTTTCAGCAAGTCAGACAGAGGGGCGGTAATGGAGGTAAACTTATGTATGAATCAGCGGTACCATCCAGTCATTCCCATGAGACGGCGAATGTCTTTAGTAGAGCGAGGAGTTGGGTAATCTACTATACTGGAGACTTTAGATGGATCTGTCTTCCGGATACCATCGCTAACGATGTATCCAAGGTACCATGAAAGCTGTCTTTTCCTGAGATTCAGGATCAAGAGGTATCTGCCAAAAGGCGTCCTTTAAATTGAGACTCGTAATATACTTAGTGGACCTTAATCGAGATAATAATCCATCGATTAATGGCAAAGGATATGCATCTTTGATGGTAACATCGTTAACACGTCGCGCATCCAGACACAGACGTACTTTTCCAGGTTTACGAACCAACGTTACTGGAGAGCTCCAGGAACTGTGACTCTCGCCTATCACACCTAATGCGAGCATATGATCAAGTTCCATGTACAGCAGATCCTGTACGACCGGTGAAACAGCATAATGCCTGGCTTAGCAGTCCCAGTGTCAATGTGGTGTGTAACTAGTGACGTTTTACCCAGACCAAGCTTATTGAAGGAAGGAAATTTGGCAACTACTTGTTGCAATAGGAGCTTTTGCACTGGTGTCAATTGGTGAAGGGTGTCAGCCTCTTCGGCTGGAAGAGAATTAGGGGCTACTTGGAACGCACTGAGATTTTTGAACGACGCTGGTGCTATCTGGAACGCATTCCACAAGTCAATGCCAAGGTATAATTTACTGGCGAGGGAAGGGAGGACTAAGAACTGTAAAAGTTTAGTCTCGTCATCATATGTGACGGGAACATTCATGTATCTTGCTACTGGAACTCGCTGTCCAGACGCTGTTTGGACGCTGGTTTTAAGGGAGTAAATTTTGAGATTTAAGTCTCGAAGTAACTCAATTGACCCGTGTCCTAAGACACTGACGCTAGCTCAACTATCCATAAGACCGGTGAGCTGATAACGTAAAATAATGATGTCACAATAGGGACGAGGATCGTTCAGATCGCGATCGGGCACTACCGAAATAATCGCTAGTTTATGAAGGGGGCGTTTCGCGCGAAAGTAGATGATAGCGCGAAGTCTTCTTCTATATCTTCGTGTAGTGGTGAACGGAGGAAAACGATTGACGGGAGTGGGTTTGTTCAATCGAGTGGTCTGAGCTCTTGAAGTCTTTTCATAATATGATGATGAAGTTTTCGAATACAGTGATTGCGACGCAATTCGGGATATACATTGGTGGTTTCGTCCACAGTAATGACTCGGATTTAAGTTGTTGCTTGAGGGTTCAAGTGTCGAAAATTTGGAGCGTGCCGACCCCTCATATGCGGGCCGCTCCTGGAATAGTTTCCCGGAGGCTTACACTTTTGGTAATGAGTCTTTCGTACTCCCGGAGTACCGCAACCAAAGCAAAACACTCTCTGGATGGGAAGTTGGCAATTGCTGATGGAATGACCTATATCCTGACAGTTCCAACACAAACGGTATTCGGGATCACTACCAGGATGCAGAGCTCTTACGACTTCTTCGGGCACTTCTGTTGGGAGGTTTTGGTAGCGTGTGTAAGCCAAGGCGTGGACTTGGCGAACAGGACCGAAAGGTCCTTCTTCCTTGCTCGAGTTCCAAACAGATTCTATTGACGTGCAGCACTATACCAGCTCATAGACTGATGTAAATTGCCGACCTGCGAGGTGGTCTCTCAACCGACGATGCATATTAAAATACAGCAAGTGCTGGATCTCCAAATCAGACATGCCTTGCTGTAACTGCAGCAACAACGTCTCTAAGGCATCGAAGAATTCAATGAAGGTCACACTGCGCCTGGTGACGTGCATTCATTTGACGCCGTATATCTATGTCTACTCGCGCCCGGGAAAATCTATTGAGGAAAGAATGGGTGAGAGTATCCCAGTCTAATGAATGCGGGTGCATTTCATGGTATTTCCAGTACCACTCGAGAACAGGTCCTTTCAGGAAAATGTGGAAGCACTCTGCCAATTGGTTAAGCGGCACCTCTTGAGAGTCTCCCGTAGCTTGTAACTTATATAGGAAAGAATGAGCTCTTAGGCTGGAGTGGCTGCCATCATACCCAATACCCCATTTGGATATTTTAATAGACATTTGGCTTATTGGACGAGAGCGTGCGGGAGAGCGCGTACCAAAATTACGTAGATTGTCTCGGGGAATCTGTGCTGTAGTTGTAGCATGGACTGGACGGGACGCTGGACAAACATCCAGTGATTGCCCCATGAGGCCTAGAAAATTTGATTTCAGAGCTTGTTTAAGCCGCTGGATTTCTTCCATCAGGTGCTCTATTTTAAGTTCCAAAATGAATGGGTTATTACTCGTGGTTACGGGTGGCAGAGTTTCATACAATTCTACCCTGAAAATGTGGGGTTGTTGAGACTCAAGAGACACATGATGAAAGAGGTTTGAATCATTCAGTTTCGTTTTTCGATCAAGCGGACAATAATTTGTCTGCACACTCGAGGGTAGTCCAGTGTCTGCAAATCATCTTCCTGTCCTCACCGGGACATTGGTAATGGTGAATACCTGAGGCGTAGAGTGCCCTGACGGCAAAAATTTTTCGGGTGGTCGAGACGACATTTTTTTGACTCTTTTATATTTTATATTCTAGATATTTTATATTGTCCTTATTTACTTTTTTAAATGCTCTACTTCTATAATTTCCAAATGATTTTCAGTTAATTTTGAGCTTCCTTTTCCCTCCTGTTCTTTTTGTTTTTTTTTTCTTTCTAAATTTCAAATGTTAATTTTATAAGTGTAAAATGCTATCTATTACGGGTAATTCTTTTTCCAATTCAATTAATCTGTTTTTTTTTTTTTTTTGAATTATAAGTTTCGGTTTAATTATGTGTATGCGTGTGTGCGTCAGAGAACATGTGTTTTTTCGGATCAGGACGTGAAGGCTGAGAAAGTTAAAGTGAATGGAAGTATGTGAGCAACTCCAAGGGTTGCTGATACTCATCTGACCTCTGATTCAAACTCATAGAGCGATAAATATCAGTCGGCATAGTGCCAACAACACCGCAAGGTAAATATGTTTAAAGAAGATAGCAAAGGAAAACAATTAGTGGTGTTTCGAGGTACGTGTGCACCCGCCTGTTCTCCGCTCAAACCAAAAACGAATGGCGAAATATACCGGATCAGCAGAGGCAAACGCCCCTCAAAAGTAGGCGTGCGCAATGTCAGCCAAGTCAACTTAAAGAGGCATTAAAATCCTTCAAGGAGAATACAACCATCTCCTTCGTTGACCCTTAACGCTACGTCTCAAGACTCATCGAGGCGAAATCTACGGAAGCGACAGTCAACATAACTCATGTAAACAGGAAAGAAGAAAGATAAGAAAAGAATATTTTAGGGCGCCAGCTGCAGATGCAAGCAATCGGTGCAATATGTACTTAAGTGATGGTGCAGTGTGCCAGCGGGGGAGCAAAGATTTTGTTTACGAACTTCAAAAACGAAATCCTCCACTGCCACATAATGCCATCGCTTTAACTGAACAAAGCCACAATAAACTTGGGCGCCATGTTATGTATTTTCAAAAAAAAATAATAATAAATTAATAAATATATAATTAATAATGATGAATTAAATAAATATTGGGAAACCGATCGGTCCCACCTGTAGCGAAAGAAAGGAACAAGGTTAAAAAGACAGGGTTATTTGAAAATACAAAGGCCGTATAGTGGCGGCCGAAGAAAATTACTTTTAACCGACTAGCTCACCGCGTGGGCGTGGGGGTAAGGACATTACTTAAGTCCTGATCCTTCCATGTTACACATACACACAGAGGAAAAAGCTTACTCCTTCATATTAGATTAAAATAAAAGGATCAAAAATCGAAAGATGTGAATTGTGAATTGTGCACCTGTAAATTGTGCTGCGCTAATTCTGATCACCTGTCAATTGTGCTGCGGTGATTCTGACCACCTGTCAACTGTGTTGCGCTGACTCTAATCGTGCTTCCTGTAGCACGAATCTCCACTTCAGCTGAACCGCTCCACTTCTATTGAAACTCCGATTGATGCTTCAATATCAAATAACTATAAATGTTTCTATTTGAATTTTATTCTTATTTCAATTTCATCTCGTATGATTTTCTTTTAACTTAAAAATGTTGGTACCTATACAAAACTTAACCAAAACAATTAATTGTTAGATTCAAAATTAATTGTTATTTTATTTATTTATTCATTTATTTAATGCCGTGTGTTTAATGTAATGTGTGTAATTTATTCATTTATTATTTAAATGTTTAATTTGTTTAATGTCGCCTACACCTCGGAATACGTAACAAGCTAAGAAAAATCTGCAAAGGTTTTGTGAGAAGTTTTGATGGAATGTAATGGAGGAGTTCTTGCTAGACTTACTAGTAAGTTGCAATTTCCAACTACAGAGAGACTACTCTTTCAGAGGGATTACGAGCAGAGGACAAAGATTTCCCCACTACCAAAGGGGACGCTCCAGCTGATTTGAACAGCGAGTCACAGCAAGAAGAGCCGATAGAGACGGTCCGGGAAGACCATTCTCATCGGAAAAGACCAATCGTGTCTCCGACCCCGGAGCCCACTTCTTAGCGCTCGGTAAGCCTGGGCGAAAGGAAATTTCCCGAACCGAAATTTCACGCTGCCGCTTCCAATGCTTCGGCAAGCGTAAGAAAAGACGAAATTGTGTCCACCCCAGTGCACAGGATAGCTGTCAGAGCTAAAAAAGTCCGCCCAGCGTTGCAGCTACTAGGACGCAAGGGGTTCCTCCTATTACATAAAATAATAATATCCTCCTATCCTATAAAATGAGACAAGGTGGCGTGCTACACCTATAGACTCCCAACAGAAAAAAAGCTGACCCTGTTACTAAAGGGTGTGCACTCTTCCTACGATGACAATGATGTCACGGAAGAACTCCAAGCCATCCTAGGGGAGGATGTTTTGGGAGCCAAAAGTTCTCAACAGTGGCGTCAAGAAAACTCTTTCGTCCTTTCTTATTCAATTTAAGCCAGACTTTGACGTCAAAAAGGCGATGAGTGTAAAAATGTTCCTACACTTAAAGGTAGAATGGGAGCGTTTGGCTAAATCAAACACCTCGCATTGATTCAATTGCGAACGATGTGGTCAAGAAGCTTCAAATTGCTTGATTGAAAAGGATGAGGGTAAAGATGCCATTTTCTTCGTTAATTGCAACAATAAAGGCCACCTCGCGAGTTTCAGAGGCTGCCCTAAAGCCAAGGAGGCTGAGGAGAGGAGACGTTATCAAAAAAAAAAAACGAAAAAGGAGGAACGAAGGGATTTTGTCTCTTCTTCCGTGAAAAACGTCATTCGAAACGGTGTCTCATTCGTTTACATAGCTAGAGATGCAGCCAAACCAACTGCAACTCAGTCTGTACGGCAAGATAAAGCGAATTATAGTACACAGCAGCAAAAAGACAGAAATTCTATCATGAACAACGACTGCAATCAATTCTTCGGGTGTGACTTCGCGTACTTAGACTTCGCCTTTAAAATCTGTTTTCGCGATGAGCTCTATTAAGCTCTCTATCGTTAACAATAACGTTAACGTTATACATTGACATGCATGGACCAGATTTCTTGTTCATTTCGGAAACAAGACTGAAAATTAAACACAAAGTTCACTTGGGGAAGTTTTTTCAGTGTGTCTGCCAACCGGGTAAATATCTCCCACGACTGGAGCAATTTCGAATGTGGAGTGATCGACGCCGAGTCTGACCATCTTTAGGTAGAGCTGACCATAAGTGTGAAAAAGGGTGTAGAGCTGGAGGTAGTAGAACCTCAATTCCTTATCCCATACAAGCGTATCGACTGGGAAGCAGTTAGTGCTGACTTGACTGGGAAACTTGACGATGTTTCAATCAGCAGATCGCAAAATCTCGCAACCACCGAAATCGAAGAGAGAATCGCTTACTTAAATTCAACCCTTACTACGGTCATCTCAAAAATCTCCATAAAAATTCCTCCAGGAATTATCTTTAAAGAGATTAACCACAGGACATTCTGGAGCTTCATCGCAGACGTAGCGCCCTAAGAAAACTGCTCTCAACAATATACCACCGCAACTTGAATGTAGTTCACTGGGAGTACCAAAGGTTCACCTTCCTAAACTCTCCCTTAATAAAATGATTTCGAGAAGAACATCTGATTTTGCCAATTAGAGATTCGAACAGACCCTAGAAAACATCAGACCCGGTGCCTGGATGTTTCTCCAAATAAACAAAATAACTGGCCGTAAGCGCCTGCCAGGAGTTCTCAATTATAATGGTTCCATGGTCATGAATGACAAGCCCGTTGCTGACTCCATCGCAAACCATTTTGCGAAAGTTTTTCAAGGGGAGAAGGCAGGTGATGACTTCCTCGTGCGAGTGCTTTCAATTGGTTGATTAAAAGAACTATATCAACGTTTGACAGGGACCACAAGAATCTGTGCTAGACTAGATTTTCCGATTTAAATCCGTCGGACGCTCCTATTGGCGGATTCCTGTTTGTGAGCCCTGAGAGACTCAGAATGCTTGCGCTTGAGGAAAATTCCAAAAAAATCTGCTGGGGCTGATACAATTTCAAATTATTTATAAAAAACTTCCCCATACTTATTTTGTTCTTCTTGCAATCCTTTTGAAAAATGGCATAACCATTTGCTACTTCTCTCAGCAATGGAAATGCGTGAAAATATTTGTCATTTCGAAAGAGTCCAACAGTACTGACGTAGCCGATACTCGTCCGATATCTCTTCTATCCAACGTAGGGAAGTTCTTGGAAAGAGTAATCCTTCAAGGCATCACACAATTCTCTGAAAAAGCAGGAACTGTGCGGGAAAGACAATTTGGCTTCAAAAGAGCTCACTCAACGGATGACGTGTTGGCTGTTTTTCCAGCCAGTATAAAAAGAAATTGGCAGGCCAGAAAGGCCTGCGTGCCTCATTGACGTAGAAAAGCCTTTGATTCGGTTTGGATCGACGGACATATCTAAAAACTCATTCAATTTGGCTACACGGTGAGCGTTACGAAAATAGAAGGCAGTTTCATGAAGGGTCATACTACTTTGCGGTGTCTGGTGGAGCTAGTTCCGAACCCTTTGGTATCGAGTCAGGGCTCTCTCAGGGGTCTATTCTATTCTCTTTGATATATTCACGTTTGATATTCCCGGTATCAGAGATGCATTTAAACCTGGAATCGAGGTGAATCTCTTCGCTGACGATTTATTGTCGTAGTCATCTGAGCATAATCTCCGCTTTGCGCGAACAAGACTCCAAAAGTACCTGGACTCGTTAACTGCATACTATGGAAAGTGGGAGATGAGGGCCAACGCTAGGAAAAGCGAGCTAATTGTGTTCAAGGACCCACATCAAAAATATGGACGTCGAACGAAGAACATCTGTGATACCAGAGTGCACTGCTCCAAGCATGCGAAGTATCTGGGGGTGATTTTCGATATGAAAAACACCTCCCGTGCCCACGTAGACTCCGTTTGGAAGAAAACCATTTATGCATACCATCTTCTTAAGCCTCTTTTCAGGAAACAGTCAACAAGCGGGTTAAGATACTTGCCTACAAGGCACTGATTAGGCCCATACTCATGTATGCGGTTCTGATCTGGCAGGCAACAGGAGCGTACAAGTGGAGCAAGGTAGGGTTATTAGAGCGGAAAATCTTTCGGGCGTGCACTGGCTTGTACAAAAGGGAGGACGGACGGCCCTAACCCTACCGACAACTGTATCGGTGTATGCTAAGAAGTTGATCAGATGCGCGACCAAACGTATGGCGGAGCACGAGACCGCCACAATTAGGAACTCGGCAGATAGTCGAGGCAGCCAACGGTTAGGATAAGTAATTATATTTAGTATTCTTAATAATAGTTATAAGAAAAAATATTGTATAACTGTAAATAACAAATGACTGTACATAGATAAATACTCCTTAAATACTTAAAAAAAACATAAAAATAACTGGAGTCACACATAGGGTGCAAGTGTTAGCATTAATAATTTTAAATTGCAATATAAAGTTAGTTCTATTTAATATAATATCTATTAGTATAGAATTCTGGGCACAGCCATTAGGCAAAGCCCGTAGGTTAAGTATTAGGATAAGAAAACCTTGTAAATAGTGATTGTAAATACTGTAAAAATCACGCAATAAAAATAATTTGAATTTGATAATTTGAATAATTTCTTAATTGTGGCAATTCCGACAGGATTCCAAACTTGAGAGTTCTAAATTGACACATTTCACGTCGAAGTGTGGGTATGCCGACAGGGTGCCACACTTACGAGGATAAAAAAAGAAAGAAGGCAGGGATTCCACCACGTGGTGTGAGAAAAAAAAAACGGGATAGAGAAGCGATGTGTGGTAATAAAGTAGTCGGGGAAGGAAAACACAAAATCCAAATACGAGTGCATTGATAATTCGTCGAAAATGAAAAGCTGACCGATTCTGGAGCTCAGTGGTCCATATTTCCAAAGAAGGAGGTGAAGAGTTGCGATGGACAAGTTAAGTGAGTTGATTCAAGGAAATCACTGACGCAGGTTGCCTACGATAGAATAAATGCAGAGATTCAAGCAGCTGATTCTTCAGTTCCATCCCAAGCATACATCTATATCGCAACAAATACAATTTCGTCGTCGCAACCTCGATACACAGGCGACATTACGTGAATTACTATTAAAAAAAAAATAGACGTGTCAAGTGTGCATTATCCGTTGAAAAGTATGTGGAAAATTGTACAAAAAAAAGAACAAAACTCAAAATGTGCACAGAAAAGTATTGCGCACAAATGCTTTTATCAGTGCAGAATTAAAATTTTATTATCGCCGCTAGCGCCTTTCATAATCATTATTGCCAGGGAAATAACGTCTTATGAAATCCCAACAAATCATCGCAAGCAGCGGTTTAAATGAATTACACACAGATGAAAAAAAATCTGTATTTTTATAGTCTAACGTTCAAAAAATTGTCATTATCGAGATCTGCCGATGAACCCGCGTATGCATATTGTCTAGAATTAAAGGTGACACGGAGACGAGTTAATTCCAACATTTTCGTTTTTCTTCGTCTTTTCATTTCGGTGCAGTTGTTTTCATTTTTTTTTTGTTGAACTGTGTGGTAGAACGCTTTCGATTCGACGACAACGACAACGCGTTTTCCTCATACGGTTTCTTCGTCGAAAATGTTATAACACGAGGCGAAATCGGGAGCAACCGAAGGACATTTAAGAAGTCCAGCATCAACACAACAGTTAACCTCAAGGAGTGAATTTTTGTTTGAAGTGTAAATTCGGATGTATAGCTAAAACATGTTTTGAAAGTGCTCACATGCGGTTGAACTAGGACTGTAAATTCCTTATGTTTAGAACTTGCTCAACAAATAAGTGGGAGAGACTTATACAATTTTCTTAAAAACGATTAGATTATTATAATTTAGTGGTACAACCTAAGTTAAATTGAGAGGGGCTCCCAAAGAAGTCAAATCTCAAGCAACACAAAGATTATCTCGAATTTGTGTAGGATAAGTGAATCATTTGAGTGATTGAAATGAGTCATTTTTGGGTGTTTTTCGTTTGATTTCTGACGTAAACGTAAAAGTTAGTCCGGAAAATAAATCAAAATCAATTTTCCTCCGCATCTCTTGCTATTTGTCTACAAAAAGTCAATTTCAAAATTCAAAAAGTCGAAATTGTACCATCATACATACCATCTTATCAATGCATTGGCTTGGGAGAATAGTAGTATATTTTCTTTTGTTTCACATTAATTCTAGTTTATTTTTTTTTCTTTAGACTAAATCTACCGAGAGGCCATTATAATAATAAGTTAATAATCTTACATAATTTAACAATAATTAAAAATTATAGTGGGATTAAGGATTTCTGTAGTAATAGAACAATATCCGTGAATTAAATAAAAAAATATAACAAATGAAGTACTTATCCCATAGTGTCCTTCCATCGGTCCGCCGTATTTTTTCAGGAGGAAGGTAATCGCGCACAGGTAAGTCTTCAGTGATGTAGGGTTTCCGGTGTTTCGTCGGCTCGGGTTCCGCAATACCTTAGTTTGTAGCTCGGTCCATAATTTTTTTTGGGCATTCGCGTAACTATTTGATTTCTTTTGCGATAGTTTTTAAAAGTTGTTCATTTTAGGCACTGCGGAAACGTCTGCATACCTCGCCGCACTGAGCTACGATGGTGGCTGCTGGCGGACTAGGTCAGTGCGAAAAGCTACCAAAACGGTAGCTTTTCAGTCAGTTTCTGACTATTTTGATTATTGGATCTAGAATTCCCAAAGGAAGGCTCCTTTGCACGGAGTAGTGAAGTTTGGTGTCTGGCACCACGGAGTCGCGTCATGCGGGTAATATCTTTCACTCTCTTTTACATTTTTTATTATCAATTGATGTGATACGCGATAGAGTTTCTCTGACGTGTTGTCCTAGTTAGAGTTACCTGTAAGGACGGTTGGGCTTTTGATGCGAGTAGCTACTGGTGTGGTGTGGTTAGATAGACTCTCAAAAGGAACAACCCGAATCTTGCCTTTTTGTATCGGAAAAACTCTCGGGTTTATATGCGTAATAAGGGGTGGGTCGATTCGTGTAACAACCGACCATTACTGGAATTATGGAGCGCAGAATGCCATGGACGTCACGGTTTCGTCCGCATGGTCGCTGTTAGAGCGGGTTGACTTGATTGCCTCGTTAAGTAAAGCAACATAGAGTGAAGCTATGCTGTGAAAAGTTTTCTTTTGTAATGGTACAACACGAGACGCCTGATGAACATGCACGTTACGATGCATTCCTGAGCACCTCACTTTCTAACTGAGAAGGCAACACGACGGAAGGAAAGATTTCAGATTGGCAGAAACAGATATAACAATTCGCTTTTTTTGCAACAGCTACTTCCCAGTACTGTATGAAGTTCACCCCCAGTTTTAGACCGCTCTTAATGACATCCATCCTTAGCAGAAGTTAAAGACTTAACCCGAAACACGATGGCAGTACATCGCAGTCCTTAGTTACTGGACGCAACGATTGAGACGCCCCAATGTGTGATCTGCTGCATCGAGTTCCTCACAGCTGATTCAGTGATGTTGACTCCCTGTGGGCATGAGTTTCATCCAGGCTGTATTACAGACTGGGTGAAGCCGTCAAAGGCTTGTTTTTTATGTCGCCGACCCATCAATCCCAAGGAACTTTAAGCACGAAGCAAAATTTAAGCGGCAGGATAGATCGGCTGGAAGAAAACTGAGTGCCTAGTACTCATGGTCCCATGAATCCCAACTGGAACAATGCTCCATCACACTTAACAGACGTAGCCCCAAGCGGATCTTAGAAGGGGACTACACTGCCCTGATGCAGCAGATTCTCCTGCTGTTGACTGGAGACGTGGCTGATTTTGGAGATATGATCAGGTGGTTCGCAGCCTTGACTTGGCATCCTTCTGAGCAGCGCTCTGAAACCAATGTGATGATGGTCTCACGGATCGGGAGATCCGGAAACAGATGCGAATGAGAAGGCAGAGAGGTCACGAATCTTTTGACGATTACTATAGTGACATCATGCAAATCGCGACACCACTACGGACACCCATTGTAGAAAAAGACCACCTGGGGATGATCCAGGAAAATATGCGGATCGAACTGCGGAATAGTTTGCTGCACGTCCCCATAAATACTATCCACGCTCTCTGACTGCACGCAAGAAGGCAGGAGTGTCTAAATAAACAAAGAGAAGTTTTCGGTCCCCTACAACGTGCTGCGGGCACCATCACTCACTCTTTGAACACCTCATAAGTGGCCACTCACTTGACCGCAGTTATCGAACCCCCCATCCCCCCATTCCTCAGCCACTGACACCAATTCCACCAGCCTATACGGATACCCTTGCCGCAGTGGGAGTATTGAAACCCGCAGTCTGTTGGAACTGTCGAAATCCAGGCCACCGGTTTTGGTATGCCGAATGGAGCTAATGCTTTTCTGATACCGCTGTGGTAAGGCGGACACGTATGCTCCGAATTGGAAGGACTGTGAGGAAAGAAAAAACTGCCAGGCGAGTACTCAGCTCACCCGGAAGCACTCGTGGGCTTCTCAATAAGTAGACCTGCGACGGAAGAACGACCCGCTGATTGGACCCAGGCCTTGACTTCGCCAACTCTTATCCCCGAAATCCCGCCCACTCAAGTTTTGACCCCGATTGACTGTTTCACCGTCATAGACCCCGATTTCCAATCAGCCACAGACCATTCCACCATACAATCCAACTACATCCAACACATCCAACTACACGAATACCATAAGGCCCGCGAAAGAATCTTCGCCGAAGAAGTGGGCCCGGTTTTGTCTCACCGGCAAAGAAGATCCACCATGCGCATGTGGAACTACTGGACGGTCCCGAAAATTTCTGCGAAGGCGCAGATACATAAACTGGCCACGAATGACATCCGTCCTAATGTTTCGGTCGGAATCTTTGCCTAGCAGATGATTGGTTGACACTGGTGCTAGTGTCAGCTGCAAATCATCTGACTTTGCAAGAGAAGTCCCGGATAACCACTGGGATAAACTTCAGCGTTTCAAATTCCATCTGAACGCTGCGGACGGAAACCGACACTCCATCATGGGCAAACTCATAGCCGATGTCGAGTTTCAAGGCGTGACTATGTCGCTAGATTTTTATGTCGTGCCCCAGCTGACCCAGAACTTGTATCCGGTAGTTGATTCCGTCCGGCAGTTCGTTGGCCCCAAATCTGTTTGGCTCGACCCTACTCGGGACTGTCGCGACAGTAAAATACCCTTCACCCTTGTTGCATTTCTTCCAACATGACCTGGATAGTACGCAACAACGACGGTTGGACGCGGCTGCAGCTGGGTTTCCATCCTACGAAAGTGAAGGTCTTGGCAAGACCGCCTTAGTATCTCAAATTATCGAGGTGTGTATCTAAAATTGAGGGTACTTTGCGAAGTAAAAGTGTAAAGTGTAAAAAATATGCTGAAGTTGACCAAATGCTATCCCTAGGCGTCAGTGAAGAGTCGAAGAGCACTTGGGCGTCACCCATAACTCTAGTCGTGAAACCCAACAAGGTTTGACTATGTCTGGACGCTCGACGTGTGAACGAAGTCACGATCAACGATGCGTACACTCTTACCCTTGATTGACTGATTTGAAAGACGCTTTCTGGTAAATCTCATTAGATCCTGGTTGGAAGGATAAGACTACCTTCACAGTGCCCGACCGGCCTCTATATCTATTCTATTCTATTCGTACTCTATTCGTCACCATGCCTTTTGGACTTTCCAACGCACCTTACCATTCACGTGCGGAAAAGCAATTTCATGATGACGGAGGCTCGGTCTCGAGCATATTATCGGACACGGCAACATCAGGACAAACCTGGAGAAGACCAGGGCCATCGATAAGTTACCGATACCAAAGACCACCAAACAGTTGTGACACTTCTTAGGCGTATGCGGATGGTACCGAAGGTTCGTTCGAAACTATGCCACGGTTTCATCCCCGCTATTTGATATGTTACTGAAAGGGTACAAGTTCCTCTGGACTGAGTCCAGGTTTCGAAGACATTCAAAGAGCCAAAGAAAAGCGTAACAACTGCTCTCGTGCTTCACAGCCCAGACTTCAACAGGCCCTTCTTCATCCATTGTGACGCCAGTCAACATGGAGTATGTACTGTACTGATCCAGCTCACTGAAGTCGGTGATGAAGCTCCCATAGCATTCATGTCCAACAGACTGAACTCAGTTCAGCGACACTACACAGTCTCTGAGTATGAATGTTTGGCAGCGGTAATGGCAGTGAAGAAGTTTCCACCCATTTGAAACCGTCACCGACCACGTGTTTCTAAAGTGGCTCATGAGCAAGTCCGACTTGCACGGTCGACTAGCCCGAGGGGCCCTAAAATTACAGGGTTCGTCTGTTCGTCTCAGAAGGAGCTTAACAGGTGAGGGACGAAAACGACAATAATGAAATCAACCTAGCCAGTCCAAACATTCAGTCGGATAGCTACAAGGAGCTGAGGCAAACCATTGAAACCAGGCATTCACAGCAACCTGATCTGAAAGTGTTGGACGGATTCGGGTATAAACGCATGAAACACCCAAATGAAGACCCGATTCCTGAACGGGACGGGTGGAAATTATGGGTGTCGGAAGAAATGACCGGTGAGCAAATCGCCCGACAAATGTAGTTTGTTTGTATTTGTGAAATAAAACTAACCAAACTACAAGTCTTTGGATTTTGTATTTTCGATCTTCATTATTCTCCGGGTACTTGAAGAACTGACTTTACTATATAACTCGTAATTATCATTACAACTTATTTGTGTACTGACCTACATACTACGATTATAATTATGCTTACACTTATTGATCAGCATATTTGCAATTGCATCAATAATTTTCAAGATTGCAAATCAATCTATTTTTTAATATATTTCCTGCGCTATCGTCAGTCGATATATTTGCTTCGTCAGTCGATTCATAGTTTGGTTTATTCTAAAACTTGATTGCACAACAAAATTCTGTTTAAAAGTTTGCAGATTATAAGAATATATTTGATCCGTAATATTTATGTTACATTTATGTAAATTTAAATGATAATTTCCTTCTAAGTTTAATTCTCTATCGTCGCTAGTACTATTAGGATATGTTTTGTTTACATTCTTTAACAAAATTGATCCAGGCAGTGTTTCTATAACTCCCATCTTAAATTTTTATTTTTGATACAATTGTTTTGGAAAACACAGAAGTCACATTTCTTTAAATTTCTTCTATTAACATTACTCGCATATTTGTAGCATATATTATTAATTTTAAAAATTTCATGGGCGTGAAATGAGAGTTGTAAAATTTTATTAGCACTTAGTGTAATAAATGATCTTACGGCATTCACAGAGTCTCCAAGAAACCGAATTGCGAAAAGTATTTTAATTTGTTTATAGCTAGCTGCACCCAATCTTACATTTTGTATGGATCGACATGGTATCGAACAATTTCCTCGTATGTTAAAATATTACTGCTCATTATATTGAACCTAGCAGATGCGATATTATTTTGAAAATGCTCCACATAATCGCCCAAAATCTTTATTTTCAAGATGATATCTAAGTAAACAATTTGTTTGTAAATTTTCTCATTAGTTGCTCGTAAATTGTTAAATTTTTCTGAAAATTTGCTCTGGTCAGCTTCTATAACTTCTAATAATTGGGAAAATGTATTAAAATGATTATTAATTGCTACATTTTTGTTAATTATCTCAATCGTCTTGTGAGTATTTTTGCCAACCATTTTAAAATTTTCTTCAATTTCAGATCTGTTGTTAGCGTCCATTGTCCCGTACAAACATTTAAGTCCTGTCCCTATAATGTGTTTAAGTCCTCGTCTTTGCCTGTGTTGTAAAATTGTTAGTACTTTGGTGTTAATTGTCGTCAGTTCATGTCGTACCAGTTGTTGGCTTTCAGTGGGTTCCATTTGATCGAGATTAGATATTACACTATTTAAACTCATTTGAACTTCATCATAACATTGCATACCTATGCACTAATTCAACAATTCCAAATTTAATTTGCCACGGATCATATTTGCACTTCCGCCACGCGCGTTTTTTATGATAATCAATTAAGCAGATGCCAGATTTAGATTTTTATTGCTGCAAAAATATGCACAGACTAATTATTGCATCAGCTCAGCGTTATTTTTTCATAAATATCGAAATCCAGCGGCCCGCGAGAGTTAGTTAGATTCGCATCAAGGGCAAGTACGGCCAAAGTAAGACTGCATTGAGGTATTTGTCGATTCGTGTATAGAACGCTTATTTTGTGTTACATGAAATAAACGCATATATAAGACAAATCGGTATTTTATTTTTTTTGGCTAATCGGTTGATTAATAATAAAATTGGCACAGTCTTACTCCTGTAAGGAGTGGAGAAAATTTCGGAAGATTTTTTTTAACGTGGCTCGAACTGTTAAACATTTCGCACAAGGAGATGTCGTCGAAGCCAAAATCGTCTAATTCCGGAATACGCAACAGATTGCGTTAATGCAAGGTAAAAGGTTACTTCGCGTACAAAGTGTAAAAAGTGAAGTGAGAAGGTGAAAAGACCATACACAGAGCTGTTTTGTGCATAAAGTGGAAAATATGTATGTGAACGGGAAATAAATAAAGTATAAATATATATGTGAACGAAAAATAAATAAAATATAAATGTGAAAAAAATACGTCATAACTTATTGTGAAAAAAAAAAACGATTTAATACTTCCTGGATTCGGAAGCTCGAAATTAACTAAATACGAAATTTACTAAATCTCTCGAGCACTAATTACTCAAGTATACGTGCCCACATATAAAAATCCAGTGGAATATCCTTCATATCAGTTGCAGAGTACCCTAAACAGTGTAATAGAAGTGACAGTATATCCTCAGTGCAAGCATCATAAGGAGCAGTGCGAACCTTTGCAGTATCGAACAGCCGTAATATCAAATCATAAGGAGTAGAATCATAAGGAGTACATTTAAGTAACATTTACGTATAAGAATAATCTTTCTAGTTTTGAATTATTAACTAAATAATACATTCCAGGCATAATATAAATATTTGTCTTATCGTATACGTAAAACGTTCGTTGTAATTTTTTTTTCTCTTGAAAATATATTGAGAGAGTGGTTTGGACTAAAATCTAAATTCGTACCAAAGATGGCAAACCCAGACATAGTACCCGCCGTACAGTTAGACCCTTTGAAATATTAAAACAATCTTCCTGAGTTCGATGGTAGGTCCGAAAACTTACAAACTTTCACAACATTGATAGACAGGATCAACCCTACACTCCGATCGTTGAATGATGCATGGCAATTTCTACTCAATGAAATAATTAAGACCAAATAAAAAGGAAGAGCTAAGAAAATTATCGAAATAAATTGCCATGCCACCATGCACTATTGCCATGCAAGACATGAAACAAATTTTACAGAATAACTTTGGAGATCGTCTGACTATAGATGAACTCTATAATAATCTACGTGGTGCAACATTTAAGACGAACACAGTGGATTTCTACAAAGAAATTAAAAACAAGCTGAGGAGACTAAACAATGAAAGTTTATTCGTTTTGGGTGCAGGTCACGCAACGCACGAATGTGCTAGGAACAATATGGGGACTGCACTTAACATTTTCAAAAATAAAATTCCAGAACCCATGAGGACAATCTTATTTTAGTCGATCTTATCTTATCCTGACCTATCCGGACTTCAATAAAACGTTCGTACTAACAACAGACGCTAGCAATTACTCCATTGGCACCGTACCCTCACAAGAAGATCAGCTACGCCTGCTGTATATTGAATGATCACGAAATAAATTATAATATCATAGAGAACGAACACTTGGATATAGTTTGGGCCACATAATATTTCCGGCCGCACCTCTTTGGTAGAGAATTTATCATTTAAACATATCATAAGCCACTTACATGGCTATTCTCTTCCCGGCGTCATTGTTGCCGGGTATCTAATACCCGGCGGATTTTAAAACCGTAATAACTTTAAAACAAAATACGCGCGTTAATAGCAGCTCACAGTAGCTGCGGTTGTTGACCTCTTCGAGCGTATTATCTACTCTTTGTAGTGTTGCTGCAGCTACGACGGAGTATATACGGCTGTAACGAGCGCGCAGGTAAGTCATACCCGGCCACGTAACATTTATACATACATTCTGTTAATTTTTTTTTATTGTTTATCGATAAATTGCATATCGTTTTTCACAGTTTTACTAACCATGTCTTACGAAAAAGAACTTCTAGCTTTATTTGAACAAGCTAGCACCAGTGGCAATGAACAGTACAGTTCAGACGACGAAGGTGAAATCGACCAAATTTCAGAGCGAAGTCAAGGCAGTGATACGGAACAAGAATGCAGCGATGATGAACAAGAAGCAATTGTTTCAACCAGTAACCGGCAGTTTTATATTGGTAAAGACCATTCCACCAAATGGTCTCCGCAACCACCTCAGACTAACGTTCGCACAAGGTCTGAAAATATAATATTACAAAAACCTGGGGTAAAGCCTATTGCGCAAAATGATAAAACTGAAATAGAGTGTTGGAGACGCTTTATAACTAATAATATGTTGGAACAAATACTTTGTCATACTAATGCCAAAATAAAACAGAGGCAATTGTCTAACAATAAACAATCACTTCAGTATTTATTCAAAGAGGCAACTATAGACGAACTATTAGCTTTGTTCGGCTTGTTGTACTTAGCCGGACTAAATCGTTCTAATCGCCAAAGTTTGAGTGACTTGTGGCGAACTGATGGTACTGTTGTGGAAATTTTTGGCACTGCTATGTCTTTGCAGCGCTTTTTTTTGCAAAGCTATTTGCGTTTTGATGATGCGTCAACACGCCAAGAACGAAAGAAACTAGCCAATTTGTCTCCGATTAGATCTGTTTTTGATGACTTTGTCTCAAACTGTAAGAATACTTATACTCCCAATGAATATCTTACAATTGACGAAAAGCTGGAAGCGTTTCGCGGTAGGTGTTCATTTCGTCAATAGATCCCAAATAAGCCAGCGAAATATGCGTTAAAAATTTATGCTTTGTTTGATGAAAAAAACTTTCATACAGTACACCTTGAAATTTATCCCGGTAAACAGCCTAATGGGCCATTTTTGCAAAGCAATAAAGCTTTCGATGTTGTGGACAGATTAGTGCAGCCCATTTCTAAAAGTAATAGAAACATTACATTCGACAACTGGTTTACGAGCGTTCTACTGATAACACATTTACGACAAAACCATAAACTAACATATACAGGTACATTACGTAAAAACAAAAAAGAAATCCCACCAAACTTTATAACCACGCGAGGAAAAGACGTTTACAGCACCCAGTTTGCATTCCAAAAAGATATGACGCTTATATCCTACATGCCTAAACGGTCTAATGTAGTGCTTGTACTGTCGTCCCTTCATCATGACCCAAAGATTGATCCAGGTACTGGTGATAAACGGAAACCAGAGATAAACACATTTTATAACTCTACGAAAGCTGGCGTCGATGTTGTTGATGAACTCTGTGCTACCTATGATGTATCTTGAAACTCTAAACGCTGGCCAATGACAGTATTTTACGCGGTCATGAATGTAGCTGCAATAAATGGTGAAATTATTTTTCGTGAAAATAATAACTCGAAAACAAACCGACGTGATTTCCTTAGAAAACTCAGTCTATCAATGCTTGAAGGTCATCTTCGCGTGAGGAAAAATATGGAAAAACTTACCGAGAGGCTTACGTAAACGTATTCACGAATAAGTTCGTGAAATTATGACCTACATTCCGAATAAAAGTTCGAAAACATATACGAGATGTAAAGACTGTCCTTCGGCCAAAGATAAAGAAAACTAGGCATAACTGCAATAAATGTAACAAGCCTATTCGTATGATACACATTATCCCATTATGCCAAAGTTGCGTTGATCTCGATAGCGAATAACTTTGTTTATAAGTAATAAATAAGCTTTGTTTTATATAGTTTCTAATTTTATGTTAATGCGTGAAAGTCAGCTTTATGTTTAGTACCTAAATCATTATTATTTTTTTGTTTTTGAATATATTTTTCAAGTTATGTTCTAACAAATTGATCTCAGGATAAAAAAAAATTGTTTTTTTTTCTGTTTGATGATAAGATGCTTATTTTATAATAAATAAATGTTTAATTTTTAGAAATAATGTGTATAATTACTTATTTCTTTAATGTAGAAAACTTGTACGGTTCCAGGCTAGAGTCTCTTGACAGGGGGTGTTTAGCGGGTAGTCTGGTAGCATGCGCTCCTAGGAGTCCCACACTCCGGGCGTAAATTGCCTTCACCCCCCAATCCAAAAAAAAGTGTAGAAAACTAGTATTGACATAAACTTGATTCAGTGTACAGTAATGTACATGGGTTAAATATACCCGGTCACTACGGCTAAGTTTCGTTTAGTAACCACGATGACGCCGGGTTAAGAAGCCAAATTGGAAGCTGTTAAGATGGCGATTAAAGCTTCTTGAATTTGACTACCCGATCAGATACAAAGAAGGTGTAAAAAATATAAACGCCGGTACTTTATCAAGGATCCCTAAACCGGAAGTAAATCCAACCCAAAATTTTTCAAATTTCATTTTTAGCAACTCATGCATCAACGTATTCCGGACTCAAATAATGATAAATGGATCAAATACACGTTCATTAAGAATTAAAAAGAAAAAGGTATTCGATAAAAACAGAACAACTATTAGTGCAAAATAGCTAGACAAAATATTATTACGACACTGTAGCACCATTTAAGCCGTATGGTCTGTATGCCATACTCGTTCAAGATGAGGAACTTTTCAGTAAAATGACTTCAGCTTTTAATTATCATTTTTCAATCAACGGTAAATGTAAAACAATTAGATGTTCCGTTCTTTTAGAAGATATAACAGATGAAGAAAAATTAGCTTAAATAATTGAACAGGAACACTAACGAAAGAATGACTTTGTAAACGGAAAATTATCACCAAGATGAGTATGAACACATACGTGAAATGATTCTGCAAAAGAATCAAAAAATTCTTACCAAGCTCAATAAAAATCGAACCGACAACAATATCGAAGCAAGTCAAAATTTTATAAAGGAAACTAGCGGAGCAGAAAACCATTTCAAATTTCGTAAAATAAATGCAAGAAAAAAGATACTGGCCAAATTGTAGATGTAGAAACCCAAAATAAATACTTTCCATATTAAAGCTAAAAAGAAACACCAGGATATCAATAATCCCACTAAAGCAGCTAAAACAAAGAACCGTTTGCTATTAACAAAGAACCGTACCGTTATTGCTATTAGCCTTTTTTGCTGCGACAAATGCCCAAACAATACAATTTGAAGACCTGAACAACAACAATGGTTATACCTCCATTAAAACGGACGAAGTGAGACTTACTGACTATTACTATAATGTTCAATACTTCAGACTACGAACAAACGCTTCAAATGATCCGACAATATATCGACGCCCTCTCAAGTTCTACAACCGAATCTAAGACGATATTGGAAACTCCTCACTTTAAAGAAAAAAGAAGCCTAATGAATTTTTTAGCAAAAGGATTAAATTATATCACAGGAACTATGGATAGCGATGATCGGACAAATGTAGAATCCTCCTTGAAAGTGACCTCAGAACACGAAGGAAACCTAGAGAATAGAATAAACAGAAACATAATCACTAACAATTTCCTCTCAACACAAATTAAAAGTATCACTAACCACATAAATACACAAAAAACCCTTGTCAAAAATTATTTAAATAAATTCAAGAACATAAGTCACAAACAGATAACTTAATTAGCAATTCAGAATGAATTAAAAATAACTGCATAAATAGAATTGTACAATCCAGAGAAATTCTATGTCAAACAGAATGATTTGATTATCAAGAAATTAAACAAATATCACCCGGAATCTTACTTTTTAAACATTTTCATGGAAATATTGAGCAGAATTGCAATTCAAGTACAAATGTCATGCAAGGTACCTACTTGTATGGTGAAATTCGAAAATTGTAAAGTTGAAGTTGAAAATACAACATATTCAAACTGTTACTTTAAGAAATACGACAAAATGATTTTACAACAATTTATTAAAAATGTAAAAGAAAATAATACCTATCCAAATATCAAAATCGAAGAACTTTATTTAAAACAAATCGACAATACAAATAATATAAATACAACTTTGTTCAAATTAAAGAACAACATCATTATAAGTCTCAGTTTAGATACCTTTTTTTATTGTAATATAATTATTAATTGTATCATTAGTATACATGAATCGACACCGTAAAAAATTCGTAATTTCGTCGGAGCCTCAAACTAACCGTGGGGGTGTTACACTATTTAAACTCATTTGAACTTTATTCCAAATTTAATATGCCACGGATCATATTTGCATTTCCGCCACGCGCGTTTTTTATTTTATGTTGCAAAAATTTGCACAGACTAATTATTGCATCAGCTCAGCGTATTTTTTCCATAAATATCGAAATGCAGCATCAAGGGCAAGTACGGGCCAAGTCTTAGAATCCCGTGAACCCAATGTGAGACTGCATTGGGGTACTTGTCGATTCATGTACTATACAACGCCTAATTCGAGTTACATGATATAAATCAAATCGGTATTTTATTTTTTTGGCTAATTCTTTCGTTAATAGTAATAGACTCGAATGAATTAATTATAAATTGAATGTCCTCTGGATTCTTAACATGTATTATAGTAAAGTAATTTTCGACAATTGCAATGTTTTTTTTTCTTATTTCTATAAAGCCATCCTTACTGCTCACTTCCTCGATTGTCAGCGTACATCTCGTTGGTGACAGCAATGTCAGTCTAGTAAGCGTCAATATCCAATTGATCTGAAAATTTCTTGTCTCTTTTGAAGAGATCTAATATTGACTTGCTGAATATTTTCTAAGTTAAGTTTACTAAATCTAGGTACATTTTAATGCTTTACCGGTTTATAATTCTTAACATACCCTTCTTCTTTACTCATAATTTTCCCTATCTTGGTTAAGTTTATTAATTCTTTTCTCCTTTGCAAGCCGCAATAAATTTTCAATTTTTTCGGATTTTACTTTTCCCTGTTAAATTTCTAATGGTTTACATTTAATAACTGAACGGACAGATTTATTATACCTTTCGACACACTTAAATACTTTCTCCTGGATGGACATTTTCCACCTCTAACATTTGAAGTCTTTCGAATAATATATTATGGAAGCAATTGTTATCAGCGTTTCCTGTGTGGCTGTTAGGTTTTGTAAAATGTATTTCGACTCCCTCAACTTTCCAAAATTCTTTCAAATTAACCGAGTTTTCAATTAAGGTTTGCCTTTAATTGAAAAGTATAATCTTATCTTCTCTGTTATGGTTATGCTATTCCCATCTTCTAAATATATAGCTGTGACATGTATCCCAAATCTATCAATAAACGTTATGAAACTATGCTTCTTATTAATGTATGCATCTACATGAACAATTTGGTTTACGTTGGATGGAGTTTCCGTTTTCCCATATTTTGATTTCAAGGGTTTTCAGTCATATTGAGCCGTGATGCAAGTATTGCAGCTAATAATATATTTTTGTATTCAAGTTCGTAGTTTTCATCGTAGTTCTCATTAATTCCGGTGGTTCCCGTTTCTTTCTTTCTAAAGGGTCTACCAAGTTAAAGGGTCTACCATAAATGTAAAAGCAAAAATAGTTAACTGCCCAGAAAACCGCTAAGAGTTCCTTTTCTATGACGGAATATCTTATATCATGATCGTTTAGTGTTCTACTTGCATAGCTAATTGGATGTCATTCTTGTGTACGTTTCATATCGCGAAATCATTTGCATCTGTAACTAATTGAAAGTTTTTACTGAAATCAGGATCATTCAAAATTGGTGCATCATTTAACAGCCTTTTTTATTTTTCAAATGCATCAATATATTGTGGATCATTTTTGTTAATCTTAGAATTTTTCTTTAAATATTTAGTCGTACCTTGGGCTACCTTCGCATAATCTTTTACAAACTGTCTATAGTAGCCAGTCACCCCTAAAAAGAAGTTAATTTGTGTTGTTATTTCAGGAAACTTAAATTTCTGTATATTTTCAATTTTGTCAATGTCAAGTTTGACACCATTTGTAATAAGAATATGTCCTACGTACTTTATAGTACTTGCAAAGAATGGACATTTATCAATCTGAATTTTGAGATTATGTGTCCCTAGTTTGTTGAAAACCTTTTGAATGTTCGACATATATTCTTCCATAGAAGTGCTAAATATAAGTCAGTCGTCCAAATACACTACACATATTTGGTTTATATAATCTTTCAATACAGAATTTATTAAGCGCGGAAATGTCACTGGGGCAATTTTTACCCAAACGGCATTCTGACAAATTCATAGTGACCTTAAGGTGTTGAAAATGCGTTTTCTTTCTGTCTTCTTTTCAACACCTGATGGGAACCTTTGGCGAGATCAAATGTTGTGAAGTACTGAGTCCTACCTGGCTTTTCGAATATAGTTTCAATATTCGGTGTAGGGAATTTGTCACTTATGGTTTCTTTGTTGAGATGCCGGTAATTGACAACGATCCTCCATTTTTTCTTTCCTTCATTTATCCGTTAATTTCCTCATCATGGATTTGTAGGTATCTGTAAATTTTCGAACAACTGGATCTATTGGTTTTTGTTACTACTTCGTGGTGAATTTCATGGGTATCAGTTAATTTTTGGCCTTGCTGGAAAAGTAAATCTTTGTTTCTTTCTATCAAAGTACTTGTTTAGCCTTTCCCTCAAGGTTCATATCGTCTCCAATTTCTTGTTCAACGGGTGACTCATCTAAAGAAAAATTAATTAAACTTATTTATTTCAATATATCCTTCTTCTAAATTGGTTATTGCCTGCATTGATATGTATATATATTTTAGATATATATTTTAGATATATATTTTATAAATATATATTTTAGACAATCAGACCATCGAAATCTTTGTTTTTGAATGTTGTAAGATTCCAACTCATGAAACTATTTTTGTTAAATTCGGTTGGAATTTTCGTTATAATTTCCTGGATAAGTTTCGTTTGACCTAAACATAAATAACGCATGGACAGGCAGGAAGGCGTACTGACGGATAGACAGGTCGTGAAACTAGTATAATTTTTGTAAATAAAACTTAAGAACTATTAAGAACGCTGTGCTTGAGCTTTCTGTGAATTTTTTTGAATCACTTATAAGTTCTAAGTGAAAATGAGTAAATTGATCTACCAAAATCTTCTAGAATTGATAAAGCTTACCAAAGGCAATTTGGAAAATAGGACAAGTTCAAGCTGAGAGCAACAATCATAACACGTAAAAATAGCCAGACGACATCCACCTAGCTGGTAGAGTCAATCGATGCGTCCCAGCCTGTGAGTTGGTAATTGACGAGAAGCAGCAGGAACGTGTGTTCGAAACCAGCTTGAGCTCTTTCCACCTTTCTTTGTAAATATTAAATTCACTTATGGGTATTCGACAAATTTGATCAGAACTTCCGCACCCATGAGTCTTCGCTGAGTTAGCTAGCAAGCGTATAAATCACTTATAAGTTCTAAGTGAAAATGGATAAATTGATCCACCAAGAACTTCTAGAATTTAAATCTAGGTAAGTTTATTTTTTTATTACAAAATAGTTTCCAATGAATTCGAGGAATTATGATAATGAACATTCTCCCCGCGTTGAAGGTTTGTTCAATACTATGGTTATATTTCAATTAAAAAGTCTATTGTATGACCGGTGGATGCAGCGGCACTTCCAGACTACAGAATAACCATGGTGGCATGATTGATCCGTAACCGGGAATGACGTGATACGAAATATATTGGTGGCTCGTATTAATTGGAAAGTCAAAGGACTCCTTACGAAGGGTCTGTTGTAGGTTATTCAACAGCTTCCGTTGTGGTTGATACTATTCATCGTATCCAGGGAATAAAATGGTTGGAATAGGAGAGGGAATTTCGATCACAATATTTCTCGCCCTATATGAGATATTGACTTGACTAGAGATGATGTTGTGCCCGGAAATGGTGACTGAGTCGTGTGTCATCACACAATCTGGTTCCAGGGTCAGTATTCCGGATACATCTAGTTGCAGCTTAAAATGTTGGCTTCCGCATACCACTTGTAAGATGCGGCTTGATGCTACGATGCATCAAGCCGAGGCACCATGCTCAAAAATCGATTGGGAAGTGAGAAGGACCCACTGCAGTTATGCGGAAAAAGTGAAATGTATAAAATCAGCTGTAAGGATTGCGACCAATGTTACATCGGCCTGACAAAAAGACTTCTGACAGTCCGATTCAACGAGCATATCAAAGAAACAAGCAACGGAGAAAAACGAGGACTCAACATGATTCGATCCGCACTTGCTTTACATATGATCGAAAAAGGGCACAAAGTTGACAATGGAAATGTAACATTAGCCAAATATACAAACAAATGCCACACTCTTGTTGCGTGGGAGAGCCTATTCATAATGCGACAAAACCCGGCAACACAAATAAACGCTGACGAAGGAAACTGCGCTTGGAAACTTGTTAAGTTCTTGGCTAAAAATACCCATATGTAAGGATTAGCAATTTTCTAATGACTATTTGATGAGGTTTACCCATTAAATTATAGATATGTATACCTTAGTCTTAAGTTCTAGTACTATTTAAGCAGTTCAAATATTGTCAATGATTTAGTAGCTAAGTACTGAAAACGGGAGTAAGCTGCATCCGAAATACGCGTAAATACGAAAAATAAAAATTATTGTAGAAGGAGAGGCTGCTTGGTTTCTTTCACATTCCACTACAAGAATCGGAAACATTTTTTTTTTTGGATTGAATGTTGTGCAAGTTGGCACTCGTTGCTGCCAGCTGAAGAGAGACAGTGGTCATGGTTTGAAAAATCCTTTGTTGGGTATCCTCTGTGTCTTTCACATTTAATTTTAATTTTAATTCTTTGTCCAATTCTACTAAATTTCCGTTGAGCGCTTAATTGAACAACCTTTATCAGGTTGATGGTCGAATCTATAACTGATTTGATTTCTTGTTAACTTCATTAAATGGTGGGGATCGGCCTTGATATTGTTGATAGTGGTAGATATTTCATTCACGTATATCGAGTCTAACACTGCAAACGATGAGTTCGCAAGGTTTGCAACTCCATCGAGTCCACCTCGTTTCAACCTCTTGGTTGTAAACAAGCTATTATCGAGTTTAAGTTCAAACTGGTCTTGCTCGAATTGGAGAATTAGATGTTTACAATTTGATTTGTGCATAGTTAGGTCGCATAATCGTGGTAGGGCCATTGTTCCATTTGAAATCGATGTCATTTCATCCCAATACGGAGATAAGTCGTGAGAAATGGTTCCAATGTTCTCAAAGTTAACTCCGAATGTGTTGTTAAATCGTTGTGTTTCAAATTTGGACGGGCATATAACAAGAAGGCACTAATATGCAGGCGAATAGTGTTGTGAGCCTTACTCACAGTGGAATTTCTTCCTTCCTATGGGTGTTTCTTCAACTTGACGCGTTGTATCGCTCGAACAATGTTGATTTCGAAGAGGTGGATGCGCTTTGAAAGTGGAGTTTGCAGCCTGGTTTCGAGCCTTCATTAATTTACACGTCTGAATTTGGAATTTTTGGAAAGGTTGCGGATATTATGGGTAGTGGTGCGAACCTATGTATAGGCTTGGTCAAGGTTATGTTTTCAGTTTTGAGACCAACAACTCGCGCAAATCCATCATTGCTCTTATAGGTGTGGATTATTTGGCCAAGAAGCCATTTTATAGCGAGTATGTTATCATCTTAATGATAACAATCGTATAAATGGGAACGTGGGTCATTGCTGTTGATGATTGCTGAAGATGCAGTTATCCCTTGCACCTTCGTTGCCAAAACTCACTTTTGATGTTGCTTATTTCTCGCTAAGCTGCTTGTAATCCGCCTTTCCTGCTTTCTGCATCACAGTCAAATTGCGCAGTCAGTGGTTCGCCTATTAGGAAATGCCCTGGTGTTAAGGCCGAAATACAATAGTGCGAGACTGCGATACGAGAGCGCGACGAGAAACCAGCAAATGTCAAGCAGTTTTCGTAACATGCATTTGTATGCGACATCGTACAATGATTGCGAGGCGGGAAATATTCGGAAAAACGAAAATTCCTCGCAACGATGTGCGTGACGTTTGCAAATGCAATATGGCGCGTAAATGAAATTTGAAATTCAAACGCCGTAATTACTTTTTAAGTACATTGATTATTATGAATGAATTTTGAATGAAAATTTCGTGCATCCTAGTTAAAATTTTATTTGCTAAAAATCAAAAACAATTTCCAGCAAATTTCATTTAAAATGTCACCAATTTGACATTTGTCATATGAATATTAATGTTCCCTGCATCGCGTGAGTTATGTATTAGGTTCAAATTCATCGCCGACTTACCTGACACCTAATTGTCTAGACAGATGATCTTCTAAATTTTACCTGACACCTAATTGTCTAGACAGATGATTTTCTAAATTCCCCATATTATCTAAATCCTTTCTCACATTGTTCTTGTTATGTATAATCAGCATTATTTACTTGAATTGCATTATTACTTTTGGACTGTTTAACGAAAGAGAAGTCAGTTCGTAGTTATCTTTTGGGCTGGAAACAACCAGATTAGAATAAATAATTTAGAAGAACGAAACCTTTGTCTTTTCTTTTATAAACGGATATGAAGGTTTCGTAACTGGCGCAGTCGATTACGGATTTTTTTTTCGCGACATTTTAACATTTTCTCGGTAGCATACACGAGAAGTTAGAAGTGCGAAAACGAACCAAGTGATTTCGAATACCAAGAAAGTAACGGTGAACCCCGAAGGAATATCGAGCAGTACCGTGAAAATACAGGAAACCGGCCACAAGGATAATCTTCGAAGGATCATCGAATTTGACGGACCACACATTTATTTTAGCCACGTAAGTCAAAGTTATTGAATACTTTCCTATATTCCTTCATCCTTTCCTTTATTATATAAATTGATTTTACTTTAAAATATTAGTGTTATTGATGTTGAAAATTAGTGTTTTATAAAAAAAAAAAAAAAAAAAAAATCTTAATTGACAAAGTGCGGTTAACTTAACGAAAAAGTGAACAATACGAACCGCATTTCTTTTACCCCTTATGCCATTTTTCAATAGAAAAAATTACAACAACCCTTATCCGCGCTTAAGAAATACTAACAATTTAAGAAGAGTGCCACCTGAAAATATAAGTATTGAACAAATTAGTGGAAGTGAGGTAAATTTGGGTGATTTGTTCGACGCGAACGTTAATATTTCGGAAAATAGTGAGTTATCGGATCGTTCCGCCCCTTTGTTAGACTTAACGATTGATCCGACAATGGCGACCATAGCGGATGTTTTCAACTCCTTAAGAGTCCCTGATGCGGTAAAGGACCTACCGAAATTTAATGGTAATCCCAGACTTCTTCGAGATTTCATCGACAATGTCGAGGAAATTCTCACAGTTATTTCTCCATCCTCACCAGCCTATGGCAGAGTCCTTTTGAGGGCAATTCGTAATAAAATTGAGGGTCCTGCCAACGAGGTCCTTAATATGTACGGGACGTCGTTGGACTGGTCGGAAATCAAGAAAAACCTTACGCTTCACTACAGTGACAAACGTAATGAAACCTCCTTAATTCGCGATTTGCACAATACACGGCAAAGCGAAAAATCAATCGAGAAATTTTACAGCGAGATAATAGAACTCCTTTCCACGATGATCAACCATGTTTTGATCCACGAAACGGATGAAAATGTAATTAAAGCTAAAAGAGAACTATTTTCGGAAATGTGCCTGAACGTCTTCCTGACAGGACTTCGTGAGCATCTTGGTGCAACGGTTAGGGCCATGAAGCCAGATGCACTCGCAACTGCTTTCTCGTACTGTATCCAGGAACAGAACATATTCTATGCAAAACACGATTGCTCGACTTTACAAAAGAAACCTCCAACAAATCCTTTTCTTTCGAATAAGGCTCCAATTTTACAAAATTTAAAATTACCCACATATTCTTTTAATAACAGTAATATTCAACCACAGTTTAAATTTAACCAACCCTCTCTTGCCACAAATCAACCACTGTTCCGTACATTTCGACCCACCCAACCAATGTTTAGACCTCAACAATCAGGACAAAATCCTTTCCCTCAAAGGAATTTTTCAAGCAATAATTTCAACAACTATCCAAATAACCAGCAATTTGGATTACAATTTAATAGACCGGCATTACCTAGGCCCGAGCCAATGGATACAAGCTCAGGGTACACGCATTTACGCAATAACCAAGCCAGACAGGCGCAACAGCCAAATTTCTTAACCAATAATTTCTTTCGGCAAACAGGACCTCCTCGTTTTACGTCCAAGGAACTTCATAACATAAATAAACTAGAACCAACTACCAAAAGTACAAACAACGCCACATATTTTCAACCAGCTCCAAGTGAGACTTACCGACAAGAACTTGACAATTCTTATTACTACAAAGATCCTGAAACAACAGACTACTACGAACCAGAAGGTTACGGACAAGACCAATCTAATACAAATTGCGAACCATACATAAGCGAAATAGATGATGAAAATTTTATTATAGCTGCCTCACACAACCTACAGGATACGTAGACATCAATTCACATGGATCAAATTTGCCATATATTAAAATATCTTCTCCATTTGGCCGCAATCTCAAATTCCTAATTGATACTGGTGCTTCGACTTCGTTTATTAACCCTGCATTCGTACACCCTAGCCAAATAGAAATTACCAAACCGGTTATTATTAATACCGTACTGAATAAACATGTACTAAGCCAACAAGTGACGTTCCAAAATTTCGTTGAGTTCAGACAACCAGGTGAAATGAAATTTTTGGTATTCAAATTTCACCAATACTTTGATGGGTTGCTAGGATTGGATATTTTATCCAAACTACGAGCGAAGGTTGATCTTGCAAACAAAATATTGTCCACCAACAATGCCTCAATTCCCTTAGAATTTAAACCCAATATAGTCTCTCAGAAATTTGTTGTACCCGCATTATCAAAATTCATAGTTAAACTCCCAGTTGATGTTCGCGATGGTGACATATACATTAAAGCTACTGAAGTAACACCTTACCTGCGTATTGAAGAAGGGGTTTATAAAGCTAAGGACTGGTACAGTTTAATAGCCATCAACAACACATCAAACGACGAAAAACTCCTTTTTCTAGAACAACCACTCGAGGTCTCAGAACTCTCAAAATTCATCGAAATAAATAATTTTAATATCGATCCTATCACCAACGGTGAAAACTTTTCTGCCGAAGATATTACCAAATTGATCCGTACGTCCCACTTAAATGGAGAAGAGAAAAAACTGATAACAAAATTGTGCCAAAATTATGACGATATATTCTTTCGCGAGGGCCAAAAGTTAAGCTTCACAAACAAAATCAAACACTGCATCACAACAACAGATGATGCACCTATTTACACAAAATCATATCGATATCCGTATATTCACAGGGAAGAAGTGAAGAAACAGATTTCAGATATGCTGGATCAAGGAATTATCCAACCGAGCTATTCACCATGGAGCTCACCCGTCTGGATAGTCCCTAAAAAGAAAGATGCAAGCGGTAAACAGAAGTGGAGGTTAGTCATCGACTATCGCAAACTGAATGAAAAGACGATAACTGACCGTTACCCTCTTCCGAATATCACTGATATCCTTGACAAACTAGGGAAGTGCCTTTACTTCTTTACATTAGACCTCGCAAGCGGGTTCCATCAAATCGAGATGGACCCTAAGGATATAAAAAAGACAGCCTTCACTGTTGATAATGGGCACTATGAATACGTGCGGATGCCCTTCGGACTCAAAAACGCACCATCTACGTTCCAAAGAGTCATGGACAACGTACTACAAGACCTTCAAGGAAAAATCTGCTTGGTTTACCTTGACGACATAATAGTTTTTTCAACCTCACTCCAAGAGCACGGCGAAAATTTAAGAAAGGTTTTTAACAAACTCCGTCAAGCAAACTTTAAAATACAGTTAGATAAATCAGAATTCCTTCATAAAGAAATAGCGTTCTTAGGCCACATTGTCACACGAGACGGAGTAAAACCCAATCCCGATAAAATTCAAGCAATAAAAAACTTTCCAATCCCTAGGTCACAAAAGGAGATTAAAATGTTTTTAGGGTTACTTGGTTATTACCGCAAGTTTATTAAAGACTTTGCGAAGCTCACGAAACCTTTAACTGAGTGTTTAAAGAAAGGTAGATCCGTCCAACTTACGGAAAAGTACGTTCAGACATTCGACATGTGTAAGGATCTTTTAATGAACGATCCAATTCTACAATACCCCGATTTCAGCAAACCATTCGTCCTGACCACTGACGCTAGCAATTATGCGATTGGACCAGTCTTATCCCAAGGTCCAATAGGCAGGGACAAACCTATCAGTTACGCTAGCAGAACCTTAACAGACTCTGAGATCAATTACTCCACGATCGAGAAAGAGTTATTAGCGATCGTATGGGGTGTAAAATATTTCAGGCCGTATTTATTTGGGCGAAAATTTCGAATAATAACAGACCATAAACCCTTAACTTACTTAATGAATCTAAAGGAACCGAATTCAAAATTAGTCAGATGGCGTTTGAAGCTTGAGGAATTTGACTATGAGATCGTCTACAAAAAAGGAAGTTTAAACTCCAACGCTGACGCCTTGAGTAGAATCAGGTTAAACGAATCTAGTCCTCCTATATCTATCGAAGCCAATGCTAATGAATTACTTGACAGCGAAAATAACACCTCACTTCAAACAGAACATGGCTCCACCATACACTCAGCCACTGAAAACTTGGACGATGGGATCCCGATCTCAGAACGTCCCCTGAATGAGTTTACCCTACAAATTGTTTTAGAAGAAACCGACAAAACACCCAAAACAACACTCGCAATGCCATTCAAAAACAGACAAAGACGCACGATCCAGATGCATTCTTTCAACGAAAATAACACCCTGGAGCTATTCAAAAAATTCTTAACGGCTCACAAACTCAATGCCATATATACATCCGATGAGATTTTCAAAGTAGTTCAATCTGTCTATTCAAAATTTCTTTCACAATCACGAACTTTCAAGCTCATTCGATGCACAGAGCTGATCACAGATATAACTGAAGCAGATGAACAGGACAAGTTAATCAATGAATATCATCAAAATAGTAACCATCGAGGCATCAATGAAACTTTTCAACACCTTAAAAGAGATTATTATTTCCCTTACCTAAAAGAAAAAATAACGAAAATCATTAACAACTGCGAAACATGCCAAATCCAGAAATACGATAGAAAACCATTAAAAATCAAATTCCAAAATTCTGATAGCCCTCGAAAACCTCTAGACAATATATACATAGACGTCTACACCATAAATGGCAAGTCAATACTCACAATTATAGACCGCTTCTCGAAATTTGCTGCTGCCTATACCTTACCAACCAAAAATAGCCTAAACATAGTCAAATCATTGCGACATTTCATGAGCCTTCACGGCATCCCCGAAAAACTAGTTGCAGATCAGGGCACGGAAATGACATCCACGATATTCAAAGATTTTTGCAAGCAATACAACATAAAAGTTCATTTTACATCATTCCAACAGACAAGCAGCAACGCGTACGTTGAAAGATTGCATTCTACCCTTACAGAAACTTACAGGATAATTTTAGAAAAACGAAAAAAAGAAAATTTGGACACAGACCATGACGATATATTGAACGAAGCTCTTATAACATACAATAACGCCATACACTCGACAACCAAACTTACTCCTTATGAGGTGTTCTCCGGTAGAGTTCATACCTTCGAGAAAGAAGTCAAATTCAATGATCAACATGACTATTTGAAAAAATTGAACGAGTTTCGATCCCAAGTTTATCCAAAAATCAAAAGAAAAGTTGACGAAATCGTTAATAAAAATTTAGCAAAACTAAATAAAAATCGAATAGAAGCACCCAGTTTGAATGAAAATGAAGCAATATTTCGTAAAGAGTGTAGAAGAAATAAAATAACACCTAGATTTAGTAAACACAAAATCAAGACCAACAAACGAGTCACACTAATAACAACAAAAAATCAAAAGTAACATAAATCCAAAGTTAAGGCAAAACGTAAATTTCAAGGTATTGCTGATGGTGAAAGGACAGAAGATAGAGATACAAACACTCAACAACAACCACGGACTTCTGCCGCTTCGGCTGGGCATGACTAGGAACATAATTTCTTACAGTAACATAATTCATGTAATTCAACATTGGAAATTACGAAAGAAACCATAGACAATATCAGGACTTCCATTAAGAATTTCAACCAAAACCATGAAACTTCAGATACTCTAGCTATTACAAAAATTAAAATCACCGAACTTACTCACAAACTCGAAACAAATTCTAAACAAAATTGAACTTACAGAAATCCAGAAAAACCTTCAAAATCAATCGGTCAATGTTCAATCTGATGAGCACATTTATGAATTTCTAAACCTTCAGGCATACTATAATAACACTAATATTATATTCAACATCCAAATACCCACTTTTGCCAATACAACCCTTCCTTTCTTCCATATCATCCCACTACCCAACAAAACCACTTGAAAATCATAACGACACCCTATATCGCCCTAGAGCCTCAAAGTGTTCAATTCTTTGACGAAATGTGTCCTAAAATTGAGGGAACCTTTTATTGCAAACAAAATCGTATCGTTAACAAATTGGCAAGCAATTCCAGATGCATCGCTAACATCATTAATGGAAAAACAACCTCCTGCCAATCTGAACCTGATGCAAATACGCCGGATATTACACAACCAGAACCGAACTATGTGCTCGCCACGAACATCCCAGCGACGCCTTTAGAAGCGACATGTGATTCGACAAAAGGATCAATTTCTGGAACTGTATTGATACATCTCGAAGGATGCAGTATCAATTTAAATGGTATTACGAATAGTAGTACTAACAGCGTGTTTTGGGATACCATAAACATCTTCCCGATCACTCCTGGAAAAAACAACGAGACCGTTTCTCCAAGGATCGAACTCCACACACTTACCAGATTCAAGTTCCCCGATGCAACCGAAATCAACTTGTTCGAAACTTCGAAAAGATGCTACGTCTTACAAATTACCATCGTACTCATCATCCTAGCAACAATAACCTTCACATACTTACGCTGCAAGGAAACAAAATTCATCCCGAATCCAAGATTCAATCCTGCGATGGCCACGTCTCCGATGTTCCTGTAACCATCGCCCTTCTAAGGGGGGAGGAGTTATGTATAAGGTTCAAATTCATCGCCGACTTACCTGACACCTAATTGTCTAGACAGATGATCTTCTAAATTTTACCTGACACCTAATTGTCTAGACAGATGATTTTCTAAATTCCCCATATTATCTAAATCCTTTCTCACATTGTTCTTGTTATGTATAATCAGCATTATTTACTTGAATTGCATTATTACTTTTGGACTGTTTAACGAAAGAGAAGTCAGTTCGTAGTTATCTTTTGGGCTGGAAACAACCAGATTAGAATAAATAATTTAGAAGAACGAAACCTTTGTCTTTTCTTTTATAAACGGATATGAAGGTTTCGTAACTCGTGCATTGTAAATTGAATGCGTTGCGCGACGACGAGGGAGAATCGCATTGCGCTCCCGTATCGCCGTCACGCTGTATTGTATTTCGGCCTTTCATGCGGTTAAGTTATTCGGGTCAGATGAAATCACCGTTAAACGTTTTGAAATAAGGATTGTCTCGATCACCACGAAGACGGTTAATAGCGTCTCGTTCGTTAATGAAGTTGGTGCAATCGTTTTCTTCATCAACTCTTTGGCGGATTTCACAGCGGCCTCCCAGAGCCCTTCAAAATGCGGGACCGTAGGTGGTATGAAATGGAAGTCGATGCTTTTCTGACGGCATTGGGTGGCAAAACACCATTTTTGAGCGGAGTCTGAATAAATTGAAGTTGATATTTCTTGCAGTTGATTCCTCGCGGCAATAAAGTTTGATGCATTATCGCAATAAATTTTTCGAACGTGGTACCTCCTTCCAATGATTATTTTGAAGGCACCTAAACAAGCTTCGGTGGGCAAATTAGAGACCGACTCTAAATGTACAGCTTTTGTCGTGAAACAACAAAACGTAAATCTTTCGTGGCCTTTTTCCTCTGATTTGAAAATGGTAGTATATAGGGCCACAAAAATCAACTCCAGTATTAATGAATCGCCGTCCAGGTTGTACCCTAGGTGCTGGTAGGTTACCCATTATTTGGGTGAGTAACTTTATTAGCTCGAGTGCATTTTATACATTTGTGTACAATTGATCTTGCTAATGTCTTGCATTTGATGGGCCAAAATTTTTGTGAGTGTGAGTGCTACTTATGAATGTCCTCCATTATTAGTCTTGTTATATCGCCAAGTGGGGCAGCAACATAGAGTGTTTTGCCTCAAAAGATAAATTAGCTGTATCTAATCTTTCTCCAACTCTCAAAATGCTGTGTTCGTTGGGAATCAGTCGAATAATAAGTTGGAACATCAATCATGTTGAGAATCTGTTTGATGCGATCTGCCAGCTCTGCAGCCAGTTTTGCTAAGCAATGCTCTAACCTGGGAAGTGTGATCGTTTTGATGGGTGCTACATGTGATTTAGCACATAATGATCGAATAACCACAATGTTATCCTGCTTGATGGAGCGTATGTATGCGGCAGCACCAAAAGCAACCATTGAGGTATCGGCAAATACATGAAGCTATTTTGATTTCGGTACGCCATGGGAGTGTACGTGTCGTGGTATAACGATATCTTCTATAGTCTTTAGTTCGTCATGAAATGTTGACTATCGTGTATGCATTTCGACAGACAAAGCAGCATCCCAGTCAAACTTCATAAATTTAAATGAGCTCCTTTATGAAATGCACACTTACTTTTTATTCTCAATCACTTACAAGACTAACTATAACAATGAGTCGGGGCTTGATATATACTTACAAAGAATCTTTCCAACTAAAGGGTCGTTAGGTAACAATTTATTATTTTTATTTTATTGTTTTTTTTTACCCTAGTTTTAACTTATAAATAGATCTAAGAAAAGTTTCTTGAATTGATTGTCCTTTTCCAGCTGTATCAGTATGAGCTCGAAAAGAGCGCAGAAATTTTCGTATGCATGTGGTCAATCATTTGCTCGGATGCTGTGAGGTCGGATACAGTCGTTCTGGATGCAAAACTGACAGGTATATTATTTTGACTTAGCACTGCGCCTATGGCAAAGTTGCTGGCATCTGTGGTCAAAAGTGAATTGCTGCTCGAAATCTGGATGAACCAGTATGGGATTGCTTGGAGTGTATAATTTTCGCTTTTCCAAACCGTCTACGTAATTTTTGTCAGACACGTCTACTCTGCTATGTTTTCTAATGTTGTGGTTAAAGGTTTGGCTATATTAGTGTAATCTTTAATGAATTTCCGGTGTAACCCGGTGAGTCCCAAGAATGATTTAACTTGTTTTTTAGGTTGTGGGTATTGGGAACTCCTGAATAGCTTTGAGTTGATCAGGATTTGGTTTAATGCCTTCGAGGGTGATAGCATGACCAATAAATCCTGTGTTTTTCCTTAGGACCGAGGTTTTAGATAATTTTGTGGCGATCTTCGGGTTTAATTTTGATTTGATGAAACCCTGTCGCCAGATCCACCGTAGTAAAGTAGTTTGCATTCCCTAATTTCCCAATAATATCATCGATTTTAGGAATGGAGTATTTGGCCTCAATTGTAATATTAATAATTTTACGAAATTCGATACAAAGCTATTTCTGAACTTTTTACGAAAATCGATAAAAAGTCGACATTCTCCTGGAGTCTTTTTTGTGACAACCCAAATTGGCGAATTATACGGTGAAGTGGACCGTTGAATTATTCCCCGTTTTAAATCTTCTTCAATTTGCTTTTTTACAAAATCTCTTAAGGAGTATGGGTACTTATAGTCTCTTTGGCAAACCGGAGTATCTGTTGTGAGCTTAAGTGTTACAGTACCCTCTTTTAACCCTTCGCTATTGAAACTCTACTAAATTACATGCATTTGCATTCCTTTCCTCCACGCGCATTTTTTTTTTGGTTATTGAAATACATGCGTTTGCATTCCTTTCCTACACGCGCATTTTCTTTTCCGCTAAAAAGCATACAAAAACTATAATCACACGAAATGCATTTTTGTAACATTATATCTTTTTTCCAAATCACAGCAAATGCATTTCCGCCATGCGCATTTTTTATACATAGGTGCATATGCACAAGTATCATATGAATACCTTTGCTTTTTTCTGTTGCAACAATTAGCGAAACCTAATTATTGCAACAGATCAGCAATTTAACAATATAAAAGCGATAATTGAAGGAAACTCGGGTGGAATAGTTGATTTAGCGCGTTAGAGTACGGGCAAGTCCAAATACCCAATGCTATTATAATAACAAGTGTTATCCTTGAAAATTAATAAACTAGTGTAAACTTCTAAATCCGTGTTTTTTTTTCGTCCCAAGTTCAGTGAAGTTAATAAATGGCGCAGTCGGTAGGATGCGCTGATTGAAAGTTCAATCGATCTTATTAAAGACATAAAGCGCATCGACGTCGTGTCCGCGAAAAAGTTTAACGTAAATTATTCCCTAAGAGGAGGAAAATTTCTTTCACTTACGCCGACGCGAACAAATAGTTCCAAGAGGAACAACAACTCCGGGCTGGACGAAGTGTTCTTTAAAATAAAGCAGAAAAGTGCAACAAAATAACAAGTTCCAGGAAAGTGAAATAAAATAATAAGTGTTCCCTAAAGCAGAAAAGCGCAACAAAATAACAAGTTCCAGGAAAGTGCAATAAAGTAATAAGTGTCCTCTAAAAGAAAACAGAAAAGTGCAATATAATAATAAGTCTTCTAAAAGAAACAGAAAAGTGCAACAAAATAATAAATAACTGAAGTGGACAGTACAATAACTGAAGTGAGTAATGAATAAAAATATAATAATAATAAAAAGTAAATAGAGTGAAAATAAAAGATAAGGAAGCAAAACTAGACAGATGACCCAGCAAAACCAAAACAGTGCGGAGAAAGTAGCAGAATTTTTTTTCCATCGGTCGTAGAATCCAGGACGAGCAAAGCAAGTAACAAGGAGAAGAACAAATATTCAAATATTTCCTTTTCAATTTAATTATATTTAATATATTTAATCACATTATTATATCTTATATTCACACACATAATTTTAAAATCTACCCCATTATTATTGCTTTTTTGAAATTTGAAAACTTCTTTGTAAGGGTCATTTGGAATCAGAGATTGCATAAATTTTTTTCAAAATGCCGAACGATGAAGCTCCTGCCATACAAATTGACACTCTCAAATATTTAAACAGCCTCCCCGAATTCGACGGCAACCTCGAAAACTTGCAAACTATTATAATTTAGTGGACAGAGTTAGCCCCGTACTACAAGCTTATAACGAACCATCTCAACTCTTATTTAGCGACATAATCAAAAGTAAATTAAACGGCAGAGCAAAAGAAACCGTTGAAATAAACTGCCATGCTACCCTTTAGCGAGAGATACTCCAAAACAACTTTGGAGACCGCCTGAACATAGACGAACTGTACGACAACTTACGAAGTGTAACTTTCCAAACCAATACCCTTGAATTCTACAATGACATCAAAAGTAAACTAAGAAGACTCAACAATAAGACGCAAATAGTTTTAGGTGCAGGGAACGCGTCTAACGAATGTACAAGAACAACATGAAGACCGCTCTCAATATTTTTAAAAACAAACTCCCAGAGCCCATGAAAACTATTCTATTCTGTAGAGATCCCGAATCTCTCGAATCGGCTATGGATATTCTCTTTACAGCTGGCTATGCCTATTATGGCTCGAATGGGCAAATCTATCAAACAAAAAACAGACAAAACGACAACAAAGCCCGCAATAATAATAATAACAATAAGAATATTAGAAGACTAAATAATTATAATAATTACGACAGTAATATTAATAATAACTATCACAATAACAATAGTAGATTTAATAATAATTATAATGACACCAGCAGGCCAAATAGTAAAAATAACATTAATAATAGTAACAATAACAATTATAGTAACAGGCTTAATAATAATAACAACAAAAGACTTAATAACAATTACTATAGAAATAATATTAATAGATTTAATATTAACAACCAACAAAACGAACGACGAAGTAAACCTCATGAACCAAGTTACAGACTTAACACAAATGAAGGTCAAAATCCTTATAACTTCGATGCATCCGCAAATCCTTGGTATCCGGAACGGCAACCACCACCAGAACCCATGGATATAAATAAAAACGAGATGGCAGAAAATTTTCCTTGACAAGCCTCGGACGAAGACTACCATATATAGTCTTTAAAACAAAAACCAAGCCCCTAAAGTTTATCGTAGATACAGGAGCTAAACACTCAATCATTAACCCTGGCATTTGCCATCCTAAGTGGAAAATTAACACCCCAAAAATAAGTCTGAAGACTCTTCAACATACAGTTGATATTTGCAAGAAAGTAAGGATCCCCCTCTTTGAGGAATTAGGCGACAGGACGCACGAAATTGAATTATTTGTCTGCCAGTTTCATGACTTTTACGACGGAATATTAGGAAACAATATATTGAGACAACTCGATATAATTATAGACTATAAGAAACGAGTATTACATACCGGTGAAAAAACTATTCCCATCCTCTTCGAAGATGAAAAAGATAATCAACATTGTCTATTTAATAAGGCCGGATGCTATGAAGTAGCCGTGCCTGTAGATCAAGAAAATGGCCTGGGACACTTCCCCAATGTAGTGAATTCTAAAATGCTCGCTCAAGTAAAGATACTAGCTGACCGCCCTGTTAAAGTAAAATTCACAACCCAAAAAACTACTCCCGTCACTATCGAGAACTTCAATATCATGGAAAACAAACCAATGGAACATTTCTCCATCTCCAGTCAAATTAGAATAAATCATCTTAACGATGAAGAAAGACAAAAATTAATGCCACTTTTGAAACACTTTTCAGACATATTTTATAGCGAAGAATCGGACTTATCTTTCACAAATGCCATTAAACACGAAATCAGAACTACCAATAATATTCCGATTGTGGTAAAAACATACAGATATCCGTACGTTCATAAGGAGGTAGTACGTAGACAAATTAAGGAGATGTTACAAAACAACATAATAAGACCTAGCAAATCCCCTTATTCGGCACCAGTTTGGATAGTACCAAAAAAATGGATGCGAGTGGGAAACCTAAGTGGAGACTCGTCATCGACTATCGAAAACTCAATGAAGTTACGATTGGTGACAAATACCCAATCCCTAATATTGACGAAATCCTAGAGAAGCTCGGGAGAAGTCAATATTTCACTACACTAGACTTAGCTAAAGGCTTCTATCAAATAGAGATTACTGAAAAGGACATCCATAAAACTGCGTTCAGTGTAGAAGGTGGACACTACGAGTTCCTGCGAATGACATTCGGACTTAAGACAGCCCCCGCTACATTTCAGCGCCTTATGAATAACATCCTCTCTGACTATATCAACAAAATCTGTTTGGTTTACCTGGACGATGTTATAATCTTTTCCACTTCCTAACAGGAACACATAGAATCCTTACAAAAGATCTTCGAAAGATTCAGAGAAACCAACTTGAAAGTTCAGTTGAACAAGTCTGAATTCTTTAAACGAGGAACTGCTTTTCTTGGTCATATAGTCACCCGAGGTGGAATAAAGCCGAATCCAGAGAAAGTAGAGTGCGCCCAGAAATTTCCGATCCCAAAAACCCCAAAACAAATAAAGCAATTCCTCGGACTCGCTGGATATTACCGAAAATTCACTAAGGACTATTCGAAAATAATAAAGCCTATGACTAAAAACTTAAAAAAGGACGCAAAGCTAGATATAACTGACCCCGAATATACCCACGCATTCGAAACAATTAAAACCCTCCTAACTAATGAGCCAATTCTAACTTATCCCGATTTTGACAAAACATTCGTTCTAACAACAGATGCGAGTAAATACGCCCTCGGCGCAGTCCTCTCACAAGAAGGACGCCCTATCAGCTACGCAAGCTGCACACTTAATGAGCATGAGATCAACTATAGTGTTATCGAAAAGGAACTCTTGGCGATAGTATGGGCTACAAAATATTTCCGACTATACCTCTTCGGAAGGAAATTCATCATTGAGACCGACCATAGACTTTTAACTTGGCTTTTTTCCATTAAGGAACCCAACTCCAAACTAGTCAGATGGAGACTAAAACTTTCTGAATTTGACTATACGATAAAATATAAAGAAGGAGCAAAAAATATAAATGCTGACACGCTCTCTAGGATAGCCAAACCTGAAGTAAACTAAGTCCAAAATCATACTAATATCCCTACGAGCAGTTCATGCATTAACGTCTTTAAAACCCAAATAATTATTAATAAATCAAATTCAGGATCACTCAGAATACAAAAGGAAAAACTTTTTGTTAAAAGTAGGACCATAATCAATGCTAAACAACTAGATGAACAAGATGCCATTACTTTATTGAAGAATCACTTCAATCCAAACGGTTTAAATACTATTCTCATTGAAAATGAAGACTTCTTTCAAACTTTATACTCCGCGTTTAGTAATAATTTCATTACTAGCGATAAATTTCAAATCACTAGATGTAGCATCCTCCTTGAAGATGTAATAGATGAGGAAAAATTAGCTAAGATTATAGAAGATGAGCATCTAAAGAATAATCATCGAGGGATCGAAGAAGTGACTAAAGAATTGAAACTAAAGTACTACTGCCCAAAACTAGCAGACAGTCACAAACTTCATAAATAATTGCGAAATCTGTAACTACGACAAATACGCTCGAAACCCTACTAAGCCTCTATTTAAAATAACAGAAACCCCACAAAAGCCCGGAGAAATTATTCATGCGGATGTGTTTTACACGCTAGAAAAACTCCTATTTTTAACGATAATCAATAAATTTTCTAAACATGCATGTGCGATTAAAATCATCGGAAGAACTTGGACTGAGTTCAGAAGAGCACTTGCATATTATTTTAGCAAGTTCGGTACGGTAAAGAAAATCGTAGTCGATAATGAGCTAGGATTTAAAGCAATTCCTTTGAGAAAATTCCTCTCAGACGAAAATGTCGAGATCCACTAGACGTCTAGCAATAATCATACGTCCAATGCAGATGTAGAAAGATTCCACAATACGATTAACGAACATATTCGTCTTCTGAAACATGATTCCATTAATAATCAGGGCACTGTTGAAGAAAAAATTCTGAAGATAATTTCGTTTTACAACAATACCATACATTCTTCTACGAACAGGAAACCCATTGATTTCGTTAACGGAAATATCCATCAAAATGAATATCCTGCAATACATACAATGCTGCATCAAAAGAAAGAAAAAATTATCAATAAACTTAACCAAAATCGAAAAAATGTTGAAATCGAAACAGGACCAAATTTTATCAGAGAAATTAGAGGAGGTAAAAATCATTCTAAATTTAGAAAAATCAATTCTGAAAGGTTGGATGAAGATCATATCATAGACTTAGATAACCAAAACAAATATTTTCGAACCCATGTGAAAACTAAAAAGAAATATCAGAATTTAGACTACCCGACAATAAAATTAAAATTTAATAAGAAAAAGAATAAAAATCGTCCATCAACCTCTCAACCCCTTGCCAGTAACTAAATCTTTACAAACTTCACAGGAAAATGTCACCACTATTGATCATAGCCTTTTGGACCGTGACAAAAACCCAGACGATAGACATCCAGGACCTCAACGTAAACAACGAATATATCCCTATCAAAACAGGCGATGTAAGACCTATCGACTACTACAACCACGTCTTACACATCATCAACACAACAGAATATGAACGAACAATAGAACTTATTCGACGAAATATCGATACCCTATCAGCCTCTACAACAGAATCTGAAAGTATATTACAAACTGTTAATAGAAAATTTGAATTATTAGAAACAAAAATAAATAACCTTACTCCTCATCCGAGACACAAACGCGGACTGATAAACATTTTAGGCAAAGGACCATGGACAACGATGACAGAACAAACATTGAAAACTCAATAAGTAAAATTTCTGGAAACGAAGGGAAACTTGCTGAGAAATTCAAGGAAACCATAATAACTAATAACTTCCTTTCAACTCAGATTAAAAACATAACAAGGCATATAAATACTCAACAAATCATAATAACTAACTATCTAAATAAATTTAAAGAACTAAATCAAAACAGCATAGCAACCCTCAGAGACGAGCTCAACTTCCTTCAGCAAGTCTATCAAATCGACAATGACATCTCCCTATTACGAAATCACATAACGGACATCGAACAAGCAATATCGTCAAGCAGGATAGGACTGATTACTAGAAGTATACTTACTTAGACAAAACTCGAACTCATAGACGACTTTGAACAGTACCTAAACATAAAAACAGCTGTTTCATCGCAATACAACATTATTACTATCATTTTGGCAATACCGAAATATTCTAACGAATCTTTGGGAAAAATAATTCTTGAACCGATTCCAAACATCCAAAATAGGTCTTTGTTATTAAATCATAATACAATCCTAGTAAGCCCTGACAATAAAATATTTAACGTAAACATAGAGAATGAATTGAGAAATAATTTAGAAGAAATAAGAGATTTATGTACGACAAGTATCACATAACCCAGTGAAACTCACTGCAAAACAACATCATTTGACAAACAAGAAATCAAAGAAGTCACACCTGGAATTGTAATTTTTAAACATTTTTATAAAGAAATTGAACATAATTGCAACTCAGAAAGAATAAACATTAAAGGAACATTTATTGCGAAATACGAAAATTGTCAAATAAAAGTACTAAATAGAACTTATTCCAATTTTAATTTCAAAGTATATGATAAAGTAGTTTTGCCTAAGTATATTAAATCTATTAAAGAGAATAATACTATACCCAACATTAAAATAGAAGAATTATATCTAAAACAAATCGATAATGAAAATACCATAGATTCAATTTCGTTTAGAACAAAAACAGATAATATCATAAGCCTGGGGACAGATTTGATTATTATTTCAATAATATTAATACTTGTAATTATCGTATACTTATACCGCAATAATCGTAAATTGATAGTTTCGTCGGAGCCTCAATCTAACGGTGGGGGTGTTGCAGTACCCTCTTTTAACCCTTCGCTATTGAAACTCTACTAAATTACATGCATTTGCATTTCTTTCCTCCACGCGCATTTTTTTTTTGATTATTGAAATACATACGTTTGCATTCCTTTCCTACACGCGCATTTTCTTTTTCGCTAAAAAGCATACAAAAACTATAATCACACGAAATGCATTTTTGTAACATTATATCTTTTTTCCAAATCACAGCAAATGCATTTCCGCCATGCGCATTTTTTATACATAGGTGCATATGCACAAGTATCATATGAATACCTTTGCTTTTTTCTGTTGCAACAATTAGCGAAACCTAATTATTGCAACAGATCAGCAATTTAACAATATAAAAGCGATAATCGAAGGAAACTCGGGTGGAATAGTTGATTTAGCGCGTTAGAGTATGGGCAAGTCCAAATACCCAATCGCCCAATGTGAGACTGCATTGGGGTACTCAAATAAAGTATACGATAAAGATACCGTGTACATTAAGTGTAATCGCTATTATAATAACAAGTGTTACCTTTAAAATTAAAAAACTAGTGTAAACTTCTAAATCCGTGTTTTTTTTTCGTCCCAAGTTCCGTGAAGTTTATAAATCTTAAGCTCGTGTGTGACCTAATGAGTAAAAGTTAAAGGATCATCCTTTTTATGCTCCAAGTTCTCGAACGTTTCTCATCAGAATAAATTTCCGTTTTACTATTAACTACAGTGCGCGCAAAAAAGATAGCACACCTGAAAAATTTCTTATTATTTCCTGAACTACGGGATGCAGGTCAATTAGATGTGCTACAAATTAGCCGCGTAGACTGAAATACACATTTTTACCTGAAAATAATGAAGGGTTTCTCAAAATTGGAGATTTTATGGTGAATTTAATGACTTTTAGGTGCGTAAAAAATATAGCACATAATGCTTGCCTCTTAAATTAGCTTGGTTTCCTCCATCTAGCCACTTTAGTTTCGGCTTTCAAATTGTCACCTTCACAATATAGACATTTAGGGCAGAGTGTATAACCACTTGTAAAAACAAAAGGTTCAAACATTTAGGAAAATGGGACAAGGTAAAGTACTAAATCACTCGGAAATTGATACGATTTTCGAATTACGGCGACAGAAGAAAAGTATTGCGGAAATCGCACGAAGTATTGGCAGGAGACAGAAAACTGTAACAAACTTAATTGCGGATCCGGAGAATTATGGGAAAAAAAAGTTACCAGGTCGACCGCGAGCGATATCACAACGCGAGAAGCGTCAAATTTTGAAGGAGGCTTCGAATTCCGCAAGGGAAACATACAACATACAATATTGTATACAATACAACATACAGAACGTCATTCAAAAGTCGTCACTCATTCAACGCCGGAAGCTAAAGCGGAAACCACCATTAACCTTTCTTCACAAGAAGCACCGTTTGGCGTTTTGCACGCGCCGTATTCAGTGGAAAAAAAAGTGGAGGCGTGTGGTATTTTCCGACGAAAAAAAATTTAATTTAGATGGTCCAGATGGCTGGGGATATTATTTCCACGACATTCGGAAGGAGGAAATAATTTTAAGTAAGCGGCAGCATGATGGAGGATCGGTGATGATATCGGGTGCTATCGGATTTAACGGTCGATCGGAATTAGTGTTCATCAGTGGCAAAATGAACGCTGATAAGTATGTTCAGCTGTTGGAACAGCAAATATCAAACGGTCTAATGACCATTGCAGATACTTCGCCGATTTTTCAACAGGATAATGCGTCTGTGCACACCGCCAGGAAAGTGAAATCTTTCTTCAAAGAGAAAAAAATCGAACTTCTCGATTGGCCAGCACGATCACCCGACCTCAACATAATCGATAATTGTTGGGGACAGCTAGCTCGGCTTGTTTACGCCGAAGGAAAACAATACGCAACTGTAGATGAGCTGAAAACTGCAATAATTAGATGTTGGGGTGAAATTTCCCAAAAATACATATAAAAATTGTATAAAAGCCTTCCAAAAAGAATGTTTGAAGTAATTAAAAATAGTGGAGGTTCAACTAAGTATTAGTGTTTAAATAAAGATAGCATTACCTAATCTTCGGTTATGTTATTTTATTATTTCCTCCAGGTGTGCTATCTTTTTTACGCACCTAAAAGTCATTAAATTCACCATAAAATCTCCAATTTTGAGAAACGCTTCATTATTTTCAGATCAAAATGTGTATTTCAGTCTACCCGTCTAATTTGTAGAACATCTAATTGACCTGCATCCCGTAGTTCAGGAAATAATAAGAAATTTTTCATATCGTTTTTGCGCGCACTGTATCTCTGGTTGACAGAATGGTTCAGAAATAGCTTGGTATACGTCAATAGCTTGGTGTACGTTTCAGTTGAGAGGGATAGTTATGTTATTTTTGGTCAATGTATTGTTTTTTAAACTTATAACTACATTTGTGGGAACGAGAATGTTTTGACCGACTAAACAATCAAAATTTTTATTTCTAGATCTACAGGTTTCCATTCAATTCTAGCTCGAACGGAGGTGTGGTGTGTTGCCTATTATGTGCCACAAGTTTCGTATTTATTAGGGATGTTGAACAACCTGTATCTATTAGACATCGAAGTTTTTTGTCCTCGATAGTTAGCAAAACAATGGGTAGGGGGTGTTTTCGTCCGATGATATGAAAGGAAAATCCGCATCAACATGTAAAGATGTTGAACGGGAAGAAGCCGTGTTCATAGATACAGAGGGATTAAAGTTTGTTCGGTTGTTAATAGACTTCTGACGATTATGATTCTCAGAGTAACCATTTGCAACAAATCTTTGCGCAACGTTAGAAACGAAAGCAGTGAGACTAGCTTGGTTTTGTCTAAAGGAAACTTGTACGCGTTTCTTTGATCCGAAATTTAGATACCCGGTATTCACTAGAACGTCATATGCGTCTTCCAGTTTTTTGGCGTATATACGCGTGGATTATTGCGCGAATTGGTTCAGGACACTTGTTCACAAACGTATTTTTGGCTACTTGATTTTTTGTTTTAATTAACTCACTTTTTTGGGTCGTGGAATACTCTTTACTATAACATATCTTGTAATTTAGCTTAAATAAACACTTACACATATATTCGTACAGCTGACCTGGGGTTGTGAATCGGGCTGCTAATAATTTATCCATTAATTGTATCTCGTTTTCCGGGGTGTCGAAATGGTTGACGAGTGGAGTCTTGATCTCCTGCCAATTTGTCGTGACGTGACTGTGTATCGGCTTACGTGCTTTGCGTACGAATTTTGTACGGATTTGTTTATAAAAGAAGCATTTGAATTAGTTTTCGAGTGTTTTCACTGCGTCTATTGCGTCGATGAATGGAAATAGATCAACTTGGTTTCCGTCAAAAGGTGGAATGGAGTGCATGTACGCGGCTAAATGTTTACAATTCATTGTTGCTAAACTGCAACGCCTTAGCTTGTGTATTGCTGCAGTTTCTGAGTCTTGATGGCCAGAGAAATTCAGGCGTTTGAATTCCCTTATGATTTCCTCCAGAGCGTGTTAGGTTTGTTGTACGACAATCACTTACAAGAAAAACTAATATAGTGAGTCGGGGCTTTAAATATACTTACAAAGAATCTTACCAACTAAAGGGTCGTTAGGATTTGATCATAAAATGAAGCAGCTTTTTTTACATCTCGTCTAAGTTTTATTGCATGCTAATGTCCTGTAGGACATTAGTAGTAGTAGGACACTGTAGCATATATTTTATTGCATGCTATTTTATCTTATGGACTCCTACATTATGCTTATATTTTATTGCATGCTTTTGCATTTTTTTGCATGCATTTATTGATTCTTTCATTTTATTATACTTTTCCCTTTGCTAATTCGGTTCTGGTTACATAACCAGATGTGAGGCAGATGGTCTTATGTAACTATAGCTTGAAGTTGTATTTTTGCAGTCGTTTCAATTGGGGCCACTAACCCTAGGGGTCGAAGATGCGAAGTATATCGGATGTAACGGTGCGTTTTGTACACTTATTTAAGTTAGTCTTAGCCAACTTCATTCCGAATAAGTCAGAGTTTGGTGAGCATGTCAATCCTAGCGTTTTAATGTAATCATCACTGCTTTCATTGAAATCGAGGCACAGTTGAATGTTTTGAGGTGGAACTTGATCTAGTGGGCGTTTGTCTTTTGCGCACCACTTTCTTAGGTTGAACTCACCTTGCAAGAGTAGAGCCTTGAGCTCTGATTGGGTTTTTGACAATTCCGGCAAGCTGTTGCTCCACATATCATCCACATAGCAATTTTGAAGCAACGCTGGGGACACATACGGGTACTCTGTCTGGTTTTTCCTTGCTAGGTCCTCGAAACATTTTGTTGCTAAGTACGCTGCTGGTCGCATCCCATAAGTTACTTTATTTAGTTGATACTGTTTAATGGGTTCTTCAGAAGAAGACTTTGTATCCAATATCCAAAAGTGTATCTTTGTATCCAGTATCCAAAAGATAGCTGGAAGCTTCTTTGTACTGGGTTAATATTTACCTGCCGATACATTTTCTCAATATTCGCCGTTAAGACGTATCGATGCTGTCTGAAACGTATTAATATAGAAAACAGATCTTCTTGAACTGTAGGACCAACACATGTGGTACATTGTGGTACCAACACATGAGTGGTACATTGGATGTTGTTTTTGCCGATGCATCGAAAATTACCCTCATTTAATTGTGACGCTATCTGCTTTGGTAATGCAATGATGAGGAAGGCAGTAATTTATGCTGGGAACTTCAGTAATTTCTTCCATGTGACCAAGGGCTAAATACTCATCCACGAACATAGTGTATTCTCGCTGAAGGTCGGGCTGAAGTGCTAGCTTGCGTTCTAAACTGCAAAACCTTCGCAAGACCATGTCTTTTGATTCGCCCAAAGTGGATGGATCAGCAGTGAACGGCAATGAAACTTCATATCTGCCATCTGAGTTGCGCTTTGTCCAGTGGTTGGAATGAGCCTCACATTGCTTCTCACTTGGAGGTAAGTGTTGCGCCTTTCGAGGCAAATTGTCAATCTTCCAAAATCGTTCGACCTGTCGTGAAATTGCTTTATCCTCAATGCCATCTGTGCAAGTGACTTTATCGATATTTGTTCCGCCTATGCCTCCGCCAAAGTCCCACCAAGCATAGTATTTCGCAGAATGGGTAGGTTTTCTCCCACTTTGATTTGGCCTATTGATAAGAGTTGATAGTAGAACTCTACTCCCATTAGTAAGTCTACCCTGTCTAGTCGATAGAAATGGGGATCAGCCAGCTTTATATTGTCGGGAATTTTCCAATCATCCAAATTGATCTGATAGCTGTTGGGATATTATGCGGGGAGGTACATATGCCTCAACTCTTGTCGTAGGTGCCGTGATTTACGATTTGAACAGAAATTTAACCCTCTTAATTGTGTGCTAACACCCATTTCCAATGCCAAGTATTTTGAGATTGCTCGAATCTTTGGTCAATTGAAGCCTTTTGCAAACTCGTTCCGATAGTAAATTTACTTGAGGCCCTGAATCCAGGAAAGATCTGCAGATTGTATTGGTGCCATTATTCCCTTGGATAGTAACTAACACTGTACTGAACATAATGTATTTCGATTGTGGTCGTGATATACCCGTTGCCAAAAAGATGCTTCGCTTTCCTGCCTTACCGACACACCTTGTTTCGTGATAGCTGATGGGGCTTCGAATTTTGGCCGTTGAGCTGTTTTCCTTCATACGGCGTCTTGCATCTTGTGGAGGTGCAGCAGCGTATTGTGTTTTTTGGAACAATGTTTGCAGGTTCCTTTCGTACAATTCTTTCACGTATGATCTCCTTGTAAGCAATTCACATATCTCGAATACCTTTGACTAAGTTTAAGTCGATATTCGGGGGTGAATTTCAGAAAGGTTTTGCACACAAAAAGTGATTAATTATCACTGGCAGTTGTTTTAGTGAATTTGCAGCTTCCCTGATTGGTTGCTTCGAAGGTACCAAAACTTTCCACACGGTGAAATATTCTGCTTGTGAACAACTTCCGAAAACAGATCATGGAACTGACGTCAATTCATATAGTTTAGTTCGAATTTTGGAATTTATATGTTAGGTGGCTTAATTTTCATGCTACCATCGGGTCTGAATGTTTGATTGGCTACCAGCATCTGGCTACCAGCATCTGCTGTGGCTCATTTGACAGGAGATTATCAAAACTCCCTTGATATCGTTGCAAAAAGTTGCAGCATCATCAACAGCTTCACAGATGTGATGATGTAGTGCTTCGATTTGTTGCCAATACTCACAGATAGCATGCTGTTGAATTTTATAAAGGACCGTTGGTTACCCAGAAGGTATGTCTGCCAACCTGTGTAAAATGTGGTCCAAGTGGCCCCTGATTGTGTTAGCCTTGCTAAACAGCCAACGTATGGCGTTATCTCCGGCTGAATCCTTCTCTTTAATATTGGATGCATTACTTGCTTCAATATTTGATGACAAAGTTTGGATATGCGCTCCAAATAACTCATTGTATTTTGAATGGAGTGATGCAATGGAAGTATAGTAGTCACTGATAAAATAGTCGTCCTACCGATGAACGTCAGGATGGTTCCTGATATCAGTATCAGTAGACTCGAATACCTCCCATGCCGCTTCCAGCCGCCGCAACGTTACTTGGTAAATCGAGGGACTTTCGCAGTGGAGGATCCTTTCCCACGTTGGAAATGATCCATTGAATCTGATTGCCAGTAACCTGATTGGCGATGAGTTTCTCCATGTCGAAACAGTCTTTGTGAGTGTCCTATCACGGCCACCAAATGTGTACGGTTTGACTCTTTTGCCAGAACGGGTCAGCCTTTGTGAAAGCTTTTCTAATATCCACAGCCATTGAATCGGGATATTGTGGCGAATTGTGTATTAGCAGACACCTAGGGCACTCGTAACCACGTTGTCCCTTGTGTAGGAAAGTAAACTTGCGATTTCAATATCAACGGCACTTTTTAACGCGATAATCTCGTAGAGCTCCGTTTTGACCATGACCAACATGAAATGACCAACAACATTATTTTAATTTGAAAACTTGATATACAAAAACTTGAATTTACTTGGAAGTACTTCCCCCTAAACGTAAAGTATGTTTTGGTGAACTATAGTCTAGCTATTAGCTTTTTGATCTAGTATTTTTTTCAATAATTGGTAAGGTTTTTTCTCCTCACCTTAGAAAAGATGGGTTAAAATCACAGCCAGTTAATGCATTAAATCCCGGCAAACTTTGAAATAGAAGAGATCGTAGTTGCATATGTAACTTTGAAATATTTATCCATTTCTTTGAACTCATTGTGCCATATTCCATATAGATATTTAAATTATTATTTCGAAAATGATCCATGTTTCCCAACATTATTATCAATATGTCAGTGTCAGACGATTTAAGTTGAATGTTGGACATATCGGTTGTTGGTTATCCATTTGGCATATGTGATAAATTTTTGTATCAGTTTCTTCATGAAGTTGGCACGATAAATGATCATTTATGTGGTGCATCACAGAGTTGCTATGAGCACTATCAGTATGGTATTTGTTTTAATTCACATTTACAATAGTATTTCTAATAAACGCTGCCATTTGATTGGTGCTCCAATGGATGATGCACAATCTACTACAGCTTCTTTGGATTCTGTATTTCGTAGCTCTTTAATAAAATCCAACGGTCGAACTTGTTCAGGACCAGTAATAAAGTATTTTATGTTTCGTACTTCATGTCGTAGTGCTCGTCGTAATAATCCATAATAGTAGGTGTAAAGTACTGATCCAAAATAACATCTACTCGTGGGACATGTGATTCTGTGAGTATAGACATAATTTTTTTCGAAATATTGTCCAATGATTTTGGGATATTTTTCATTTTATGCAACAAGAAAAATTCATCGAAAAGGACAGCATCGCAGCGTTCTGGTATTTCCTCTATATTAAATGCTTTTAAAGCCTCAACCATTGCTGATATTGCAATTTTATTTGCATCATCATCATGACACAATGACATTGGAGCGATTGTAATGGTATGATATATTGTTTTTTCTTAATCGATGTTGTGTTCCATTGACGGCGCTCACAGACGACAAAATAAATCTCGTTGGATACTCGTTGAATTTCATGCACCTTCCCAGAAACTTTAATTGTTTTTCTTAATTTCAGAGGCAAAATTTGTTATTTTCAACTGTGATATTCTTTTTAAAAATTTTATCTTTGAATTTGAATTTTCCGTTACATAAACTTCCTCAACAGCAGTCTTCTGATACTGCTGAAAACGAACCAAGTGAAGATGAGGAATACATTTCAGATAACATACAGCCGCTTAACTTCCGCATAAGGAAGTTTTTGAAATCACCCAGAAAATGAAAATTTTAATATATTGTTATTTTCATTGTTGGTATCACTTATAAAAACTTTTCCATTTGAATAGAATAAAACGATACCAGAGAGCCGCAAAATGATAAAGAAAATAGTATTCACCTGTCTGATTCTGATGGAAAAATTGACAGTTATGTGTCTGACGATGATGAGGATCTTTTCTACGTTATAAATCCAATGTTCCCTGCTTTCTGCATAAACAATTGGGATGTTGGTCGTTTTTAGGTAAGGTTTCTGTGTTGATTCTGAAGTCGAAGTGGTAGTTAACGGCTCATTATCTTATTGAATGATCAACATTCATAAGTTCATTGTGTCTACGTTACGTTTTTCGGTAATTGCCTAAAGTTTGAGTTGAATTCAAATATCCTAAAGTTTGAATGAAGACGGTTGAATTGAGGTGGTCGTTGACCAAATTATGGAGGAACCGTAGGGTTGTGTAAATGGTCTGACTGGAATTTCCTCTGGAGTTACAATTCTTCGCCGCCGAGTTATGCGCAATGTCCCTTTTAGCCTTAATGGAGGTGTTGTATTGAGGAAAGTTCTTTAAACTGGATATTGTAGTCCAAGAGCTCGTGACATCGGACGTGGCTCGATCGGTCGTCCTGTCAGGCTAGAAATTTTTTCATTGATATTTCTTAGCATGCAAACTACAGGAACAACGACCTGGTGGGTATCGGACCTGTGTGTCACCAGTCCTTATATTTTTGAAACTGTACATAAAATTAAAAAAAAACCTTGTGAAATTTTAATACGATTAAGTTCATGCATTATAAAGTATTAAAAAAAAAAATTGCAGGCAATTACAGTCAGTGCACATACCTGCCAGGTACATCGAAAAGTGTGCATTTTATGAGTCCAAATAAACTTTGATCTGTAGAGATAAAATTTACCATATATGTTCAAGTGAGCAAGATTTAGAAAAAGTATGTAAAATGACAGGCAATTCTGGCTAGTATAAGTCCTTGGCATATTAGAGAAAAGGTATTATGGGAGCGCGAGTCAGAGCTATGACGTGAACTCTGTGGTGCAAGTGACATTACGCGAGGCAAGCATCATGAGTAATAGATATTTTATTTATTACAATTCAATGCTCAAAATTTTAGGAAAAATTTTCATTATCCGATACGTCACTATCTCCTCATCATCGTCAGACACGTAACTGTCAATTTCTCCATCAGAATCAGACAGGTGAATACTATTTTCCTTATCATTTTTATTCTATTCAAATGGAAAAGTTATGATAAGTGATACCAACAATGAAAATAACAATATATAAAAATTTTCATTTTCTGGGCGATTTCAAAAACTTCCTTATGCGGAAGTTAAGCGGCTGTATGTTATCTGAAATGTATTCCTCACCTTCACTTGGTTCGTTTTCGGCAGTATCAGAAGACTGCTGTTGAAGAAGTTTATGTAACGGAAAGTTCAAATTCAAAGATAAAATTTTTAAAAAGAATATCACAGGTGAAAATAACGAATTTTGCCTCTGAAAATAAGAAAAACAATTAAAGTTTCTGGGAAGGTGCATGAAATTCAACGAGTATCCAACGAGATTTATTTTGTCGTCTGTGAGCGCCATCAATGGAATACAACATCGATTAAGGAAAAACAATATATCATACCATTACAATCGCTCCGATTTCATTGTGTCATGATGATGATGCCTTGCATAAAACTGCAAAATCAGCAATGGTTGAGGATTTTTTCTTGTTTGGGAGGTGAAGGCTGTTTACGCCCTGAGTGTCGGACTCCCGCTACCGGACTACCAACTAGACACCTTCCCTGTCACGCCGTGAACCTAGCCTTGAGCTGTGTGTCTCATTACTTCGGACTACGCCTCATTAATTATCGCTTAGCGACGCCTTCACGTTAAGGGAAATCCCTCTTTCTGAACGGATGGATAGGAAGGAAGAGAATTGCTGTTACACAGATCCCCTCTCCCACACTAAGCAATCCATCATTCCCTTCTTTATAAGGTGTACTGTCCGTACACACAGTTCCAATTGTTTTTTGATTGCATAATTTTTCCCGTTACATTTTCTGGGGAGAGCACGCCTATTTTCTCCGAGAGATGCGAACAGAGTCTTGTCCATTTGGTACACGTAAAGAACGTGTGGCAGGCGTCATTCGTCATCCCTGGGCAGAACACGCAAGCTGGGGACAGTGACTTTCCTATCTTAAATAGGTAAGACTGAAAATACCCATGACCACTGTGTAGTTGCGGCAGGTAATAGTCAGTCTCACCATACATTCTGTAAAACCACGGCCCCAAGTCACTTACCAGCAGTGCGGTTCACCTGCCTCGCGTTTCATTTTCCCATATTTGCTGCCACAAGGTTAGGGTCCGTCTCCGATCCTCTCGGCTGATGGTTTCTCTCGCCGACTTCCCCTACGGAAGTATAAACGTTTATGTTCGTCTGCAAGTAACTTAATAGGGACGACCCTCGAGATTACTAGCAGTACAAGTTCAGAGACAGTGCGATTTGCAGCCGCTATCCGCGAAGACCCTTGCCTCTGCACCTGTGCCAGACGCCTTCGCTGCGTCTCTTTACTAAGAGCGTCAGCCCAGACCTCGGAGCCATACAAGAGCACTGACTCCATTGCACTCATCAGTAGGCGTATTTTGCTCGAGGTTGGTTCCCGCGTGTTGACCATAAGGCGACTGAGAGCTGATACTCGCACAGAAGCCTTATCTGCTGACGCTCGAACCTGCTCGGAAAAACTCAGCTTCGAGTCAATCATCAAGCCAAGGTATCTGATTGATTCTTTCGACTCGATGATCATTTCTCCCACCCAAACGGGAATAACACGACGGATCGGCTTCTTGGTCAGGACGACAACCTCGGTTTTTTCCAGTGCTAGGCTAAGCCCATGGTCTGTCATCCACTCGCTCACTCGACGTATTACCACATCCAGTTGGAGTTTCGCCTGTCCGACAGTACGTCCGGCGACTAGTACTGCTACGTCATCTGCGTAGCCAACCAGGTAACTCGGTAACTGTAACCTCAAAAGCTCATCGTACGAGACATTCCAGAGGTCCGGGCCCAGAACGGAACTTTGTTCCACCCCTGATATCAAATCAATTCTTCCCCTGCCTCCCAATGTGTCACAGATGAGTTTCCGGTTGTCGAGATAGTCCTTCAATATCAGCGTCAGATACCTCGGCATCCTGGAATATTCCAGAGTACGAAGAATATCAAGCCATCTAGCAGAGTTGAAGGCATTTCTCACATCGAGGGTTATGAGCCGTACTATTCGTCTCGAGTGGTGATTGTGGGCTTCTGCCTGCTGGACCGCATTCACTACCTCTGCTATTGCACCGATCGTGGATTGACCAGCCCTGAAGCTGTACTGCTGAGGATACAGACCTCCAAAAGTTCGGATGGCCTCTCCTAGTGTTTCTCTAATGAGCCCCTCAAGCACCTTCCCAGCGGCGTTCAACACACATATAGGGGCCGCTATGAAGATGGTTGCTCCGCGTTCCCCTTCCCCCTGTGCATCAGCACGAGCGTCGCTTCTTTCCAGCAATTTGGGAACGCGCCCTGCTGCAGACTGGCATCGAAAGTGGTGAGCAGCTTGTCAGGGCAAAGTTGATGTGCAAGCTGTATCACTTCCGCTGGTATACCGTCTGGCCCTGGGGCCTTTTTCGATTTTATAGATTTCACGGCATCATCCAGCTCGATGGCACTAAAAAGTAGGCATTCTACAGGACATTCAACATCTGCATCATCGGGACGAACAGGATGCATAGGAAAAAGCGCTCGAACAATCTCGTCCATGTTCTCCAATTCAAGGATACAGGGCCTCCTTGCAGCTCCTAGTTTGCGCATGACAAGCTTGTAACCTAGCCACCACGGGTCCCTATCGATGTCCACAATGAGGTTGTGCGACCAGTAACCCTTGCTTTCGTTATTCAACCTACGGAGGAGTTTTCTAGCCGACCTGTATGCCAGCGTTCGGGAATGTGACTCGTTTCGATTTCTTAAACGTTGGGCTTCGTGAGGGAGTCTGTGACATTCTCTCCGCTTTTCAGCGATTTCTGCCAACCACCAGTACACAGCAGGTTTATTGTGTCGGGGCCGTCGCCTGAGCATAGAGCAGTCGCATGAATTCTTGATGAACCTTATGGTGGAGTTCACCATGTTTTCAGCTGAGGCTCCCCAGGTCGCCGTCATAGTTTCGCCGCTCATAAGAACTGTTGCGAACGCGTGGACATCTCTTTGAGCAATATTTCAACGTACAGTTGAGGGTTGGGTTGCTACGCGTCGAGTAGCACGCTCGCCAATTTTGAAAGCAATGTACTGGTGATCGCTCGTCGAATAATCCTCCAGTACCCCCCATTTGTGTATCCTAGGCACTAAGGACTCCGAAGCAAATTTTACATCCGGAATAGTTTCCAAGCAGCCTCCCCGTCAAAAAGTTGTTGTGTTCCCAACGTTCATGATGACAAGTTTCCTCGTAGCCGCCATTTCTAGGATTCTTTTTCTCTCGGGTTTGGAAGAGGCATTCCCCATTATATCGCCTTGGCATTAAAGTCACCGCCAACAAGGATTCGGCCTTCCGTGCTCGAGACAGCTTCCTTCAGTTCATCGAGCCTGGGCTGGAAACATGAAATTGACTCATTCGGCTTGAAATAATTACTTATAAATGTCAAATCCACGCACCCAATGAGCACGAAGCCATTCCCGCTGGGGCAAGTCTGAACTGTGGGCCAAGCCCTATCACGTGCGCAGATGGCAGTGGTGCCGGATCGATTACCATACCATCCAGCCTCCTCCTTGTTGTGGTGTTGCTCGGATATCAGCAAAAAGTCGAGCATTATCTCCCTCGCAACTTGGTCTAGTGAATCTTGTGCGGTTGAGCAACGGTGAAGGTTGATCTGCAGGACTGGGATCATGTCTTTGCCCTTTTCTCGCTTAGTGCCTCTTTGAACTCCTGGCACCTACCACTTCCTGGGATATGAGCCAGATCTTCAGATTTACGTCCCTTATCTTTGCATAAGATGCAACTGGGTTCGTTTGGGCAGTTTTTCGCCTTATGGCCGGAATTGCCACACTTGTGGCACAGTTTGCTTCGATCTGGCCCTTACAGTTCAAGGAGATGTATCCGATGCTGAGGCACTTGTAGCATCGAGTTAGGACTACCCTCCAACGTATCCTGCACACAACTCAGCCGACTTTAATTTTCTCCTTGGTCAGGAGTTGCACAGCGTCTTTCTCTGGGATGTATATTATTGCCGCCCTTTGGCCTCTAGGATTGGTAGGCGTTAGCCTTACCCTAAAGCTACCTGCCGTAAGAAGAGTTTGCCTAATAGAATCTTCTACTTCTTTGCCAATGCAGTCAATGTCTCTTATTTCCATAGATGCCATTGGCTGTAATGTCGAGATAACAGTTTAAGAGCCAAGAAGGTCCTTGACAGCGCTCCCGAACAGGCCCTTGTCGGTGGATTCCAAGTTCTACGAGGAGACCGCCTGTTTTGATCGCTCTTACCGTTCATATACAGACACCTTTTTTTTCGTGTTCCATATTTTGCCTGATTTCCTTGAGGACCTATGCATAAGTTCTCCCGTCTGCAGGCTTGATCAGTAGAGCATCCCTGCGCTGCTTGCTCCTGGTCTTTTTAGGCATTGCGCTGTGTTTCGTGCCTTCTTCCTTTTCGGGCGCCTATTTCGAATCTTTTGCTGTCACGCGGTGTATCTTCTTCGCAGCCTTCTGTTGCGATTTAGAGCGCCCCAATTGAAAGTCAACATTTCTCTCCTCCCTTGGACTGATGTCTCCTGTCTCGACTGGTATCGGCCCCTTTGCCCACCCATAGCTACCTGCGGCAATAGTGCTGGATCCTATCAATGAGGCCCTTCAATTCGTTGATTCCATTTGGGATGCATTTGTTGACATTTTTTTTGACATTCGTTGCATGTCTCATCACGTTTAAAATAGCGTTTATGTTCCTTGTTAGCCGCTCTTCCTAACTCCTGTTAACGGCTATTTTCGTGATCTGGTTGTCCTCAGGTGAGGTTCTCGGTGAGGTTCTCGGTATGGCGCTTCGGATCGATGGCTCCAGTGCCCAAAGCCTCCACTAAGCTTCTTGAATCGTTCGCTCCATCGCCTTTTGAAGGAGGAATGTTGTAGACAAGCACCTTTTCCGCTGTTGCAAAGCGTTAATGGTTGAGGCATTAAAAGCAATGACTACAGAGGAAATAACAGAACGCTACGATGCTGTTCTTTTCGATGGATTTTTCTTGTTGCATAAAATGAAAAATATCCCAAACTCATTGGACAATATTTTGAAAAAAATTATGTCTATACTCACAGAATCACATGTCCCATGAGTAGATGTTATTTTGGATCAGTACTTTACGCCTACTATTAAGGATTATGAACGAACCCTACGACATGAAGTACGAAACATAAAATACTTTATTACTTGTCCTGAACAAGTTCGACCGTTGGATTTTATTAAAGAGCTACGAAATACAGAATCCAAAGAAGTTGTAGTAGATTGTACATCATCCATTGTAGCACCAATCAAATGGCAGCGTTTATTAGGAATACTATTGTAAACGTGAATTAAAACAAATACCATACTGATAGTGCTCATAGCAACTCTGTGATGCACCACATAAATGATCATTTATCGTGCCAACTTCATGAAAAAACTGATACAAAAATTTATCACATATGCCAAATGGATAACCAACAACCGATATGTCCAACATTCAACTTAAATCGTCTGACACTGACATATTGATAATAATGTTGGGAAACATGGATCATTTTCGAAATAATAATTTAAATATCTATATGGAATATGGCACAATGAGTTCAAAGAAATGCATAAATATTTCAAAGTTACATATGCAACTACGATCTCTTCTATTTCAAAGTTTGCCGGGATTTAATGCATTAAGTGGCTGTGATTTTAACCCATCTTTTCTAAGGTGAGGAGAAAAAACCTTACCAATTATTGAAAAAAATACTAGATCAAAAAGCTAATAGCTAGACTATAGTTCACCAAAACATACTTCACGTTCAGGGGGAAATTCTTCCAGGTAAATTCAGGAGCAGCAATGAGCAGTTCTTTATGCCTTCTTATTGTTGACTTCTTTATGGGCACATTAGAAGATGAGTTAAAAAAAGTGGGAGTGCTTCCAAGCTTTTGGGTAAGATATGTAGATGAAATCTTGGCGATAGTTCAAAACGACCACTTTGACGTTATATTTAACAGTATAAATAAGATTCACTGAACAATTGTATTTAAAATAGGAGAAGAACAAAATGGTCAATTAAGCTTTTTGGATATCATGATCTCGAGAGAAGCGACAACTTGGCAATACGAACTATATAGGAAGCGAACACAACGCAACAAACAATACCAGCATGTTCCAAACACAGCTGGCCACATAAAAGTGCAATATTCAACGTATGAATATACGCAGGCTACTCAGTCTTTCACTTAGCGAAGATAACATCAACAAAAAAGAGGAGTATATTCTAGACACAGCAAAGAAGAGCGCATACACAGATAGAGAAAAGTAATGTTAACATTGTGAAGAAAATGAAAAAGCAATTGGCAAACGGTAACCTAACAACGTTCTTCAAACAGAACAAGGAAATCAACCAGCGGGGAAGAAATGACCGTTATGCACACCAAATTGCACAGACAAATTGGAAAAATTCGCAGGCTGTGAGACATATAAATAGCGTCTACAAGAAGCAACACAAAACTGAGTTAGAGAGTGGGAACACCAAAGGACACGAAAATGGGAAAAGAAAAAAGTGGCATATATGAGACTGTATGCAAAGACTGCTCAAAAACCTACAAAGCACAAATAAAGAGGCTGGTCACAACGAGAGGTCAGGAGCATCTACGAGATTCTGAAATAAAAAAAAAAATTGTGACACCAAACTAACGATGATAGCTGCATCAAAAAAACATCAAAAAACAATAGGGTAGACATTCAAGCTAATCACTATAAATAATCATAATTAGTAGGTTTAAACATGGTCCTTTCAATTTGATGCCATAAATACGACAGAAAAATATTTTGGGATAATGAAGAGTAACTTAATGTAAGATAAATGTCTAAGGTTTAAAAAATATCATTCGCCCATTTGTACTTTAATAGACATAACACTGAAGAAGGGACCATATTGGCCTCGAAAAAGCTGTCAGTTCTGAAAATAAAAAACTTCAATCTGAAAATGGAAAATAATTAGAATTTTTTTTAAGCTACAAGCATTTGCAGCATTAGAAAATTCTGAAGTGTTTGAAAAAATGGAAGAGATTTTTCCAATACTTGAAAAATTTGGCTGTAAATCCATACATGAAATACTGATACAACAGTCTTCTGATACTGCCGAAAACGAGCCAAGTGAACGTGAGGAATAGATTTCAGATAACATACAGTTTTTAAATTCCTCATAAGGAAGTTATTGAAATCGCCCGGAAAATGAAAATTTGTATGTATTGTTATTTTCATTGTTAGTATCACTTATCCAAACTTTCCCATTTCCAATTCTACTAAAGCTTCGTCTGATTCTATAATCCGTAGATCTTTAGTAAAACCAACCCGTCGAACTTCTTCAGGACCAGTTATAATTATTTTATATATATTTTAAGTTATATATATTTTATGTTTCGTACTTCATGTCGTAGGGTTCGTTCATAATCCTTAATAGAAGGCTTAAAGTACTGGTCCAAAATAATATCTACTCGTGGGACATGTGATTCTGTGAGTATAGACATAATTTTTTTCGAAATATTACCCAATGATTTTGGGATATTTTTCATTTTATGCAACAAGAAAAATCCATCGAAAAGGACAGCATCGCAGCGTTCTGGTATTTCCTCTATATTAAATGCTTTTAAAGCCTCAACCATTGCTGATTTAGCAGTTTCATGCATGGCATCATTATCATGACACAATGACATTGGAGCAATTGTAATGGTATGATATATTGTTTTTTCTTAATCGATGTTGTGTTCCATTGACGGCGCTCACAGACGACAAAATAAATCTCGTTGGATACTCGTTGAATTTCATGCACCTTCCCAGAAACTTTAATTGTTTTTCTTAATTTCAGAGGCAAAATTTGTTATTTTCAACTGTGATATTCTTTTTAAAAATTTTATCTTTGAATTTGAATTTTCCGTTACATAAACTTCCTCAACAGCAGTCTTCTGATACTGCCGAAAACGAACCAAGTGAAGGTGAGGAATACATTTCAGATAACATACAGCTTTTTAACTTCCGCATAAGGAAGTTTTTGAAATCTCCCAGAGAATGAAAATTTTTAGATATTGTTATTTGCATTGTTTGTATCACTTATAAAAGCTTTTCCATTTGAATAGAATAAAAATGATACCAGAAAGCTGAAAAATGATAAAGAAAATAGTATTCACCTGTCTGATTCTGATGGAGAAATTGACAGTTATGTGTCTGACGATGATGAGGAGATAGTGACGTATCGGATAATGAAAATTGTTTCTAAAATTTTGTACATTGAATTGTAATAAATAAAACATCTATTAGCCAGGATTTTTGCCTCGACGTGATGTCACTTGCACCACTGAGTTCACGTCATAGCTCTCGACTCGATCTCCCATAGTATCTTTTCTTTCACCTGCCCATGACTTATACTAGCCAGAATTGCCTGTCATTTGACATATTTATTCCAATTCGCTCACTTGAACGTGTATATCTAAAGGGTTTAGCCGGATCAGTATGACGAGTTGGCCCCCAAAAAGGAATCTATTTCAAAGCCTTCATTTTAATATCTACTTGATGTACAAAGTGATTTATGTACATTTCGCGTCCGGCTTCAGCTTTGACCTTGAGATATAGGAAAAAATAACCGTACGCATAACAATTTTTCACCAAAATATATCTCAAAAACTAATTAAGCTAGAGAAGTGAAACCAACGCGAGGCTTTAGGTAACTTTACATTTTTAACTTTAGATTTTAAAGAATAATTTTTTAAATTGAATTAAAGTAAAAAAAGTAGACATTGATATTTTGAATTGAATTAAATTGAACCAAGTAGGCGATGAGTGATATAAATAGTAGTGAAATTGTCCTGAAGAGAAGAGTTATTTCTTCGCGTCAAAAGGTACGGACAAGCCTATGTTTCCTACGCCTTTTGCCTTTTTGAATACCGGTTAATGTATACAGGTATAAATTGTATACCGAAATATAATATATATAAATTAATAAAGTTGGTGTTATTAAGTGAAACAAGAGTTTTATTTATCTCTCCGTCTGAGAAACATAAATTTTAGACGCGACGGTGTGCAAGGTTGTAAGCAAATACGTTCGGATTTAGTTTCACGCTGTTTATTAAATCACATATCTTACCAACATCGCATTGTCATCGATATTGTTCTAAGAGGTAACTTTGTGAGTTGGATTCTTTGGTATTTTGTTTCAAGATTCTTAAATTCGTAACAGCTAAGCCAAATTGTTGTTAGTGATGTCGGACAAGTGTAAAAACTGTAACAAGTCCCTTGGTGAAATTAATGTTTATAAAAAAGTTATAAGAACTGGAAAGAATCATAAGATTAATTACAACTGGAACACTTTCAGTCACAAATAACTTAGTTAGGACCTCAGCAGCACACAAGATTCTGGATAAATACCGTCCATATGACAAAAAATAAATAATAGCTGCCACATGCGAGCATCCGGAGAAATTGTTACCGTCGGAAATATGATGAATGTATATGCGATGGATTTTACTATTTATATGTCTTGATTTTACTTCTGCTTAAATTATATTCTGCTTAATTAAATTCTGTTTTACTTCTGCTTAAATGATACATACTGTACTTAAAGATTATTTTGATCATCCATAATTTCGGCTAAGTAAGATAGAGCTTGTCAAAATTGGTACGAGCCTGTGAGTAAAATCTTGAGCTGATCTTCAATCAAACGCGGAAAATCAAGTAGTTCAGATGATATTAAACGTTTAAGGTTTTCTTTCAGTTCCAACACTAGTTTTGTACTTCTTGGCTCAAAGTATTTTCTACGTCTATTCTAGTCTATTCTAGTATTCTAGAACAGTTTCTACCACCTGGCTGAATTTCGTTATCCATCCAGATACATTGGCTTCTTCTTAGTCGGTTGAGGCTTATTACCTTTAAAAGCTGGCATAAGAACGATAAAACCGTTGTGATTCCAAAGCTCTACGACACCACTAAGTCCACGATCTACAATGAAGATATCAACAGGTAACAGAAGTTTTTTCGGGCCTAATGGATCCTCTAAAATAATTTTCATACTTGAAGCATAATTTAGGGTCCCGCAAAGAGGCCCAGCAAAATCAACGACAAAGCCATACATTTGTTGTACATATTGTGAAAGGTTTACATTGATGAGTCCTTTATTGTCCTGAATATGATCTCATTTGATAATAATTATTTTTACTCTTTTTGGTGTCGTATATATGCTGCCTCTACGATCAATACAAGCTGATGGTCATCAACATTTAATAATTTTCTTGCAGTATTATAGGTGTTCGCTATAAGTTGTTGTCGAGAAACAGCGTTGAATCCGAAATGATAAAATGCCTTTTTCAAAGCTTTTAATTATTTGTGTGAAATATTCCGAGACTTGTTGGCCGTCAGGTAAACCAAAAATACTAGCTTTTGCTTGGTGTGAGTCTCCGGTCTTCAGTTTAAACAAAAATACAATTATAGCTAAACACTTTTCCAAGATAATCCAGTTAAAGCTTTTACTTGATCTTCTGACTTATCAAGTTCGTTCATTCTATCGAATATTGATGACTGGGGTTTATTTGACAGAGTATTAAAAAATAGTGCATTAAAAAAATATCGGTATTAGAAACTAAACGTACATGAGATAAATCATCTTCATAAAAATATGCGCCGAACATCGCCGATCACCTTTTGGTATGAATATTTTTTTTTACGAATATTTGTATTCGTGTTTCTAAACATATTGTCTTGGGATCAGTTGTTTTTGACAGATAATGCAATACCTGCGAGGACATGCAACAGGTTGAAATTGCATTTCAATATAGTCTTCGCTCAGATGATATTTATAAGAAATATCGCTGTCGCTGTATTTGAATCCTTGGAGTTAACATAAGTTTCTTCTGTCACTCCAGCAGTCGCTGATTCTTCATCGCATACCTTCGTGCTTAGCGGCACCTCGTTAGACGATGTACATTTCCAACAAGAAGCTTTTTTGTTAATATTTAGGATGAGCTTACCATCTTTTCAGTTCTTATAATTTTTTTATAAACATTAATTTCACGAAGGTACTTGTTGGAGTTTTCACACTTGTCCAACATTACTCATAACAATTTGGTTTAGCTGTTACGAATTGTAGAATCTTGAAACAAAATACCAAAGAATCCAACTCACAAAGTTACCTCTTAGAACAATATCGATGACAATGCGATGTTGGTAAGATATGTGATTTAATAAACAGCGTGAAACTAAGTCCGAACGTATTTGCTTACAACCTTGCACACCGTCGCGTCTAAACACATATGGAATGAAACGGTTTTCTCAGATAGTTTCACGTTATTATTTCACTATAGTTCTACTCTCTATTAAATTGTTCATTTATCGTTTGATTTTGGTGATCGAATTCAAAATTCAGAACATGTTTTCTAAACCATCCAGCAAAGTTTATAACAATCACTAATTATTTTGCACTTTTGAGCTCTTGGAATGTCGGCCTAGGTTGTGATTAAATTACTTTCAACGAAGTGGTAAAGTTACAAAAGAAATAAATAGATCGGTGAAGGATACTATCTCGTTCTATGAATGCATGTTACGAGACGGAACAGCCACGCATAGATAAAAGTAGCTACGTGCATACCTGTACATGACAATACGCGAATCACATTTTTTTTTGAAGTGTTGCACCAATTTTTTTCTCAAGCAATTTTTATGCGTGATAGTGCACATTAAGGAACATAATATGTATTATTTTCGTGATTTTAACTTACAGAGAACATAAAAAAATTAATATTTATTTGCTTTTTACTTTATTTTTATGAAAAATTATTCTTTAAAATCTAAAGTTAAAAATGTAAAGTTACCTAAAGCCTCGCGTTACTTTTACTTCTGTAGCTTAATTAGTTTTTGAGATATATTTTTGTGAAAAATTATTATGCGTACGGTTACTTTTTCTTATATCTCAAGGTCAAAGCCGAAGCCGGACTTGAAAATGTACATAAATGACGTATGTAGGTTACATATGCAACGAAAGGCATGTTTAGCATCTTTCCATGATGCTGATACATGCATCTGATATTGTTTTGACTACCATCGGAAATTGTTTACCTTATCATCTGCAATTGCTCATTGCAAGTTAAATTTCGCGGTGGTAACGCGATAACGTATTTGACGGTCGCGATTAAAAATAATAAAAAACGTGTGAAGGTCCTTGATTTTGGGAGACAGGTATTAAGCCTAAGCCGTCTTTAAAAAATCGCCTGAGGCTGAGTGTAGACCCAAATATCAAGACCTTTTAATACCACTAAAAATAAGTGAAAAAAAAACAACAGTGCTGGTGGATCTGTGCACCAATTGATCAATTTTTATCGTTGGGCCCATCCAAAAATCGATTGCTAACTGAAAAATGGACGCCGAAACCACGAGAAGATTAATAAACGCCCTAGAAGCGCTGGCAAGTTCCTCGAATCCAAGTCCAAGCGTAGGTGCAAGACTGATGAAGGAGATCAACTACATCAAGGAATTCAGTGGAGACTACACCGAACTGACGCAGTTCCTCAACATCGTAGACACGCATATGGGAACAATCGATGCAACGCTACGCAATGATTTATGGATACTGATAAGGAACGCAAAGACAGTTGGACGTGCCAAGGAACTCCTCCTGAATAATGAACCGAGGAATTGGGAAGAAGCGAAGAGGCTCTTAACTCAACATTTTCGACCCTGCATCAGCTATAAGGATATATCGTTAAAAATAAGTAATCTAAAAGTAAGTTCGATATTTGATCTTCATATAAAAATTGAAAATGTACTTAGAGACATAAATTCTTTTTCCATTTATGAGACAAACAAAGCTGAAACAAGAAATACGTTTCATAGTCTATTAGTTAATAGAGTTAAACAAATAGTTTCGGGTAATTTGTCCCGGGATATCAGAAATATATTTAGTATTCACGAATTAAAATTGATTTTGTACTCATATGTGGGATTTGATGAGATTGCAGATTGATGAGATTTGATTTGAAACTTAGAAAAAGAATACTTGATAACAGACAAAAAAATATACACAATCAGACAAACACAACCAAACAGGGAAACAATAAATCTCAAAATAATAACCCGCGTGTAAATCGAAGTCAGTTTTTTCATAATAACCGTAGTTTTGGATCCTAACTTTGACCAAAACAGGTACCATAATAATATCAAATCGGGACAATACAGGCAAAATATTTCAAATTAATATTTCAAATTATTTCTAATCAGTTACCAGGACAATATCGAAGGAACACATTCAATCCGTCTGGTCAGTTCAGGAATGCGTATCAACAACCTGAACCGATGGACATAGGGCAGATTAGCAATGGAGATCCCGAAATACATAAAAAGGAAGAAATTCATAATATCGAACCCGAGTTTTTTCTAGTTTAAGCCTCGGAGACAAAATATTTATGGATCTTACAATCGAAGATACAAATTACAAATGTTTGGTTGACGCCAGTTCAACCATGAGCATAATTAATTCCTCCCAAGTAAATTGTAATAAATTTAAGTTAAGCAAGGTAAAATGCACCTCCAAACAATCAATAACGTAACCACTGAAATAGTTGACCAAGTGATCACCAAAATACCAATAGAATTTAATTATAGTTCAAAAGGAGCTACTAGATGGTACATTCGTGATTTGGGTAAGAAGCCATACGACATCTTGGTCAGTATGGATTTTGGGTAAAATATGTAAAAAAAATGATTTCGACAATAAACAGTTTATTTTGAATAATGGAAGCATAATACCTATTTATTCACACAAAAATACAGAAATTTTTGAGTGTTTTGAATTTAACTCTAGTGATAAAGAGGTGGATTTGAGTCACCTAAATCAAGAAGAACAAAAAGAAATAAGAAAATTATTAGACAAATTCAAACGTTTAATTTACATAGAGGCGGATGAATTAACAAATACAGATTCAATTTGTCATGAAATTAAAACCACCACCAAACAACCTTTGCATGCTAAATTGTACAGACTTCCACCTAAGCACGAAGAGGAAGTCCGTAGACAAGTCCTGGAAATGGAACAACAGGGTATCGTCCGAAAATCAAACAGTAGGTACGCCTCTCCTATTTTCGTTGTTGCAAAGAAAATCGACAATTCGGGGCAACAAAAAATTCGTCTTTGCGTTGACTACAGGAAGCTCAACGAAATAACAGTAGACGACAAGTACCCACTGCCAAACATAGACAATATCCTGGACAAAGTGGGAAGAGCCCAATACTTCTCTTCTATAGACTTGGCGAAAGGATACCAGATAAACAACTAATGCGATTCTTGGGAGTAACAGGCTTTTACAGGAAATTTGTAAGGGACTACGCAAAAATAGCAAACCCAATGATTAAATACCTTAAAAACGGAAAAAAAATTAACGTTAAGGATCCTGAATATATTGAAGTTTTTGAGACATTGAAATTAAGTATTACAAAACACCCTATACTTAAGTTCCCCGATTTTTCAAAGCCATTCACTTTATATACTGACGATAGTAACTACGCGTTTGGCGCAGTCCTAACCCAAGGCGGACAGCCAGTTTGCTATGCTTCCAGAACACTAAACAATCATGAAAGGAACTACTCTGCAACGGACAAAGAGTTCCTTGCCATTATATGGTTTGTGACCTACTCCGCCCTTATTTATGGGGTAATTGATTTAAAATAATCACGGATCACTTACCTATTAAATACTTGAACAAAAAATATACAGGAAAAGAATTCAGCCAACTAAACCAAAGATGGCTGCTTAGATTACAAGAATATCAATTTGATATTGAGTATCTTAAAGGCAAGCAGAACAAAGTTGCAGATTTCTTGAGTAGAATCCCGGAAGCACTGAAAATGGTTTAGCTGATAATCAAACAATATACGCAATCTCAGACGAAGCAACAGCTCACTCTCAAGGACCACAACAACTTGATCACATACCTATTGCAGAAACTATTGTCAATAAATTCAAAACACAGCTTATTTTGACATATGATGTTGAAAAGGAAATGGAAACACTACACAATCGTAGAATAATTTATATCGATATGACAAGAAACAGAGAACACTGGATTGTTGTTTTAAGACGGTTTATTGTACCGGGCAAAAAAGGAATCTACACCGAATTATCATACCAATAGTTTAACATAATTTAACAATTACTAATACAACTTTTTGGTCAAGAAAAAAGAATCAAATTTGTCAAATACACTCTACGAGCAACCGAAATTAAGACTCTAGAAGAAGCCCAGAAACAGATAACCCTCTATCATACCCAAGAATGCCTTCATAGTGGTATAATTGAAACTTACGATAGTCTTAAAAACAGAATTTACTACCCTAGCCTAATAAAAGAAATCACTAAAGTAATCAACAATTTTAAAACATGCTTAGAAACCAAATATGAAAGAAAACCAATAAAACCTCGCCTTAAAATTAGTGAAACTCCAACGGAACCCAACCAAATTCTTCATATGGATGTTTATTTCTTCTTAAAACAACCATTTTTGACATTAATCGATAAACTCACAAAAAAGGGTGCGCTTATCATTTGCCAAATAGAAATTGGTCAAAGAAGGTTGACACATTAGAAGAACACTTCTCGAAATTCGGGAAACCCAGAAAACTTGTTGCAGAAAACGAGTTCAGTTCTATAAATCTTCAAGATTTTCTGAGGGAACAGGGAATAGAGTTGTACTTAACTACTCCTAACACTCACACAGGTAATAGTGACATTAAGAGATTTCATAGTACACTACAAGAAAAATTAGTTTCCATGAGCAAATTAGATCTAACTGTTGTACAAAAAGTTGATAGAGCAGTAAGCAATTATAACAGCAGATACCACACAACGATCAAAATGATCCCGGATCAAGCTATACTAGCCGACCCTGGCATATTAGCTGATATAGCGAAAAACCAAAAGGAAAAAGTGACAAATAAATTGAATAAGCATAGGGAAGATTATGAAGAAACCAGAAATATAATACCCGTGAAAAACTATAAGCGTAACCGCTATAAAAACGAACAGAAAAATAGGAAAAATGAGCATCCTATAAATTTCAAACGTCCCCGAATATTTGCAGGTAACCAGATGGATGTTTCCAGTTCTTGCACTTCTATTAGTACTACCACAGTCCACAAGCAACGCTGACACTAACACCAATCACAACTGAATATGGCTACACAATTTTAAACTTAGGAAACAAAAGAAGTCGTTCAGGATACTAAAACAATACTACACGTTATTTGTGAAACAGAAATCAGACAAACAGTCAATTCTTTAGAGGATAACATCCTACGATTAAAAATATGGAACGAACCTTTAGTCATAAAAGAATTAGAAACAATTCGAGCAAAATTAGCAGCTATAACACCAAAACAAACCTCCCGACGAAAACGAGGGCTACTCAACATTATTGGCACAACACTAGGATGGCTCTTTGGTACAATGAATGACGATGACCGGCAAGAAATTGCAAATCATTTAAAAATAGTTGACAGAACCAATGAAATTGTACGGAAAAACTTAAATAAACAAATAGAAATCAACACTCATTTCAATGAATCTATCACAAACCTAAAAAATATAATTGAATCAGATCGAAATCAAATAACCCAGACCTATAGCCAAGTAACCGAAAATGAAAGACAAATAATATCAAACCAATTCAAATCATAAAATTACGAATACTCGAAGAAAAATTAAACCAGATAATTGACAACATAGCATTGACAAACACGGGCTTATACACCCAAGTATGCTGACAGCG